>CM019907.1:1549197-1848025 GCA_009764595.1 Geothlypis trichas | reverse complement strand
AAAGGTTCCTCCCAGGAACTGTTGACTTTTAAATGCCATGGATTGGATTGCTTGGTGTGAAAAATGAAATAAATCCCAGATTGGGATGTTCAGCATGTAATTAGAGCAGAGTTTTACTCATATTAAGTGAGTAAACATTAGTGACATCTTTAGTATAATAAAAGCCTTATAATAACAATATTAAGATATTTAGCACTTATTTACTAGAAATAAGTTGATGGTAATTGTAGGAGTTGCTGAATTAATTAAATCTCATTAATCATTAGATGTAAAAATCATGGAATTGATGAAGAAAGTTTTAGATGCTGTGGCCATTTCCAGCAGCGTGGGCACAGGGAATGGCTCCCACTGCCAGGGCAGGGATGGATGGGATTTTGGGAATTGGGAATTCCTGCCTGGGAGGGTGGGGAAGGGCTGGGATGGAATTCCCAGAGGAGCTTTCCTTCCTGAAATCTGTTATTGACCAGCAAATGTAAAATTTGGTGTCCAGGAGGCAAAATGTCCATGAAGATGATTCCTGCTTCAAATTCTGTTCTGCAGATTTTCAGAGTGCTCAGTGAGGGAATGCTGTGGCCAAGCCAGGGCCTGATCCCAAACTGCAGCAACAAGGACTGACTTAAAAATTAATTACAGCCTCATTAACAACAGCCTGATTAACAATAATTTCCTTATGGTCCTTGGCCGTGGGGCCTTTTTGTTTTTCCATGCCTTGAGCATCCCTGGCAGTGCCCAAGGCCAGGCTGGAGCAGCCTGGGAGGGTGGGATGGGATCTGTGGGGCTGGAATGAGATGAGCTTCAAGTGAGGAACACACCAGACATTTCCTGATTTATTTTCTTGAAATGTATTTATTTTACACACCAGATTTATTTTCTTGAAATCTATTTTGGCTTTTAGAAACTGAGTTTTGTACCCTTTGCTAGCAGGATCCTCCTGAGCTCTTGGAAGGGCAGAATATCTGATTTCAAACTGTATTTAATCAGGAACAGCCTTATTTGTCAGCCCAATTTTGCAGCTTTGGCTTTGCTAAACATAATTTAGCAGATCTCTTTTAAATTAAATACAAAAACATGTTATAAACTCTGATGTGATGATTTCTGCAGCATGGGGTGGTTTGGGTGAGACTTGAAGCTTTTTATATGTATTTCTGCCTGGAGTTGGTAGAGAAATGAAAAAAAGGAGTAAAAATAAGTACAAAGCTTAAATACTCAAATGTCCCAGTTTGAGACAAAATTTGGGAGGTGACTGCCCTATAAAGGCTCTCTTCTAAAAAGCAGATTTAGCAGCTCTTTCCCAGAAGATAACCTGGAAGATAATGGTGTTTGGGAGATAATTTCATTGGTAAAGAGTGGAAAAAACTGTTTATTTAACAAGCAAATTATTCACAAATTGAGGAGATAAATAATATTAAACCATAAACTCTTTTCTTGTTGCAGAATAACGAGGTGAACCAGGGGGATGCCCTGGAGCACAACTTCAGTGCTGTGTACAGTGCTTTGCTGCTGCCAGTGTCCCACATTTTCCCCACTCAGGGATTCCCACAGGTAACAGCAAATCAATCAAATAAATCCAATTAATCCAAAACATCGTGGGATTTATCAAATCCCTGAACTCTGAGCTGACTTGGGGTTCAGTCAGCTGCGTTTGGGTTCAGTGCAACACCATGGATTTAAAACCTTAAACCTCCAGCTGAACCCAGGGGATTTTTGACTGTCAAGATCATTTGTTTGTCAGAGTGACCTTGAGAAATATTCCAGAGTCTGTTTTCCCAGCCTGGAGCTTAAAGAAGGAGTCAGAGCTCTTCATCTCTCGGGCTCAAGGTTGTTTATTCATTCTTATCTATAAAATTTTCTTTGTGCCCAGCAGAGATCTGCTCAGCAGGGCAGCCACAGGCACTCTGCCTGCCCCGGGGTGCTGTTATGTCTTTACACTCCAAACTCCGTGTGCAATGTTTACAATTCCTGCCCAATGCCCATCACCTGTGTCAGACACTGAGCTTCTGCTCTAAACCAATCTGGGAGTGCCACCAGCACCACAGGAGATGGAGGCCAAGGAGAAGAAGGAGAAAGGCTGGACACACCCAGTTCCCTCCATCTTGCCTCCTGAACCCCCATACCAAAACCCTAAAATTTACTTTTCCACCCTGTGATAACTTCACTGATATTTTAGTTAAACTCTTGTGGCTTGCTGGTGTTCATACAAGGTTGGTGATTTGCTCCACGGGCCACAATCAAACCCACAGGGGCATTTTGGGCTCTGTGCCAGGGTCTGTGAGCCCCTGGCAGGGTCTGGGCTGCTCAGGATGTCCTGAATCCCGACATTTGACAGCAGAATAAACACAAAGCAGGTTTTTCTCTGCACAGAAATTGATATTTCTCCCCTTTTCCTCTCTGTTTTCTCTGTGCCCAAGGGCTGTCTGCGGTCCCTGCTGCGCTCGTGGTCGGAGCTGTACCGCGCCTTCGCTCGCTGCGCTGCCCTGGTGCCCACGGCCGAGGAGAACCTGTGCTGTGAGGAGCTGAGTGCCAAAATCATGGCTGGGCTAGAAGGTGAAACTCCAGTCGTGAGTATAAACTGATCAATTAGCACATCTCTTCTAATTATACCTCAGAATGTGTGTGTGAGCTGTGCTGTGGTGATTCCTGCAGCGTGCAGTGGCCTGGGGAGCTTTGAGGATTCTTTTTGCTGGCTGGAGTTGGTAGAGAAAGGAAAAATGGGAGTGAAAATAATTATAAAAGTTCAATATTTTAATAGTTAAACAGATTTTAGATTTGTCTTCTAATTAATAATAATGGTGGTGGTAAATGGGATTTGTCAGGTAAAATGTGTTTATAAATATCACAAAGCCAGGAATTGAGAGTTGGTAGAGAAATGAAAGAAGGGAGTCAATAAACATAAAAATAAACATAAAGGTTAAATATTCAAAGAGTTAAACAGATTTTTGATTTGTCTTTAATTAATAATAATGGTTAATGAGTGTCATGGTGGTGGTCAATGGGATTTGTCAGGTAAAATGTGGTTTTATATAAATACCACAAATAGTTAATCAGATTTTCGATTTTTAATTGATTTATCCTAAATGTGGATGAATTATTTAATTATAAATGATAAATTGATAAATTTGAAGCATTGATAACCTTGATAAATGATTTTTAATTGATTTATCCTAAATGTGGATTAATGATTTCATTGATAAATTTGAAACATTGATAACCTTGATAAATGATTTTTAATTGATTTATCCTAAATGTGGATGAATGATTTCATTGATAAATGATAAATTGATAAATTTGAAACATTGATCACCTTGATAAATCAATTAAAAATCATTTATCCTAAATGTGACCCCTTCTCCCAGCTCCCTGCCACTGCTGGCTGCTTTCAGCACTGTTTATTTTAATTATTACAATTATTAGCCCATCCTAATAAATGTGTATTTAAATGGAATTTTATCAGCCTCACCTGATCCTGCAGAACACCTTCACCCCTTTTATTTTTAATTTTTAATTTAAAGTTGTTTCTTTGCTCTCCTGAGCACCAAGGGTGGATTTTGTGTCGTTGTTGGTTTTTGGGGGTTGGTTTTTGGTTTTGCTGATTGATTCTTGTTTGTCCTGGCTGATTGATTTCTGCTTTTCCTGATTGATTTTTATTTTTTCTGATTGGTTTCTGGTTTTTCTGATTGATTTCTGTTTTTTCTGATTAATTTCTGGTTTTTCTGATTGATTTCTGGTTTTTCTGCTTTATTTTTATTTTTTCTGATTGATTTCTGGATTTCCTGATTGATTTCTGATTTTTCTGACTGATTTTTATTTTTCTGATTGATTTTTATTTTTTCTGACTGATTTTTATTTTTCTGATTAATTTCTGGTTTTCCTCATTGATTTCTGGTTTTTCTGACTGATTTTTATTTTTCTGACTGATGTCTGATTTTCCTGACTGATTTTTATTTTTTCTGACTGATTTCTGGTTTTTCTGATTGATTTCTGTTTTTTCTGACTGATTTCTGTTTTTTCTGACTGATTTTTATTTTTCTGACTGATTTTTATTTTTTCTGACTGATTTCTGTTTTTTCTAATTGATTTCTGGTTTTTCTGACTGATTTTTATTTTTCTGGTTGATTTCTGGTTTTTCTGACTGATTTCTGATTTTTCTGACCGATTTCTGGTTTTTCTGACTGATTTTTATTTTTCTGACTGATTTCTGGTTTTTCTGACTGATTTCTGTTTTCTCTGACTGATTTTTATTTTTTCTGATTGATTTCTGTTTTTTTCTGATTATTTCTGGTTTTGCTGATTGATTTCTGCTTTTCTTGATTGGTTTCTGGTTTTTTGATTGATTTCTGGTTTTCCTGATTGATTTCTGGTTTTTCTCATTGATTTCTGGTTTTCCTGATTGATTTCTGTTTTTTCTGATTGATTTCTATTTTTTCTGACTGATTTCTGGTTTTTCTGATTGATTTCTGGTTTTTCTCATTGATTTCTGGTTTTCCTGATTGATTTCTGGTTTTTCTGATTGATTTCTGGTTTTTCTCATTGATTTCTGGTTTTCCTGATTGATTTCTGGTTTTTCTGATTGATTTCTGTTTTTTTCTGACTGATTTCTATTTTTTCTGACTGATGTCTGGTTTTTCTGACTGATTTTTATTTTTCTCACTGATTTTTATTTTTCTCACTGATTTTTATTTTTCTCACTGATTTTTATTTTTCTCACTGATTTTTATTTTTCTACTGATCTCTATTTTTTCTAACTGATTTTTATTTTTCTCACTGATTTTTATTTTTCTGACTAATTTCTATATTTTCTCACTGATTTTTATTTTTCTGACTGATTTTTATTTCTCTGACTGATTTCTGGTTTTTCTAACTGATTTCTGTGTGTTCCCTGCCCAGGTGCTCTCCATGCTGGAAGGTCTCACCCCCCTCGTGTCCGTCATGGTCGACTGCATCAACTTTGCCCCCTATGGCACCAAATTCCAGCCCAAAAACAAATGTAAGCAAATAAATAAATTCTGGGTATAAAATTAATAATGTAAGGAATATAATAATATTAAATGTAAGCAAATAAAATTAATTCTGGGGGCTTAAAATTCGAGTGTAACAGAAGACAAAGGATCATTGTGTATAAAATGATGTATTAAAATGATTAATGAGATGTGCTACCTGAAGAGTGGATTTTTATTTTTATTTTATTTTGATTTCATTAAAACCTTAAAAATTTCAAGTAGACATTAAAACCTGTGGAGTCTGAGCAGCCAGAAATAGAAATAAGAAGACTAGAAATTAGATAAAATTGCGCATTAAAATTGTGGTTAAGTTGTTAAATCAATTTTTAAATTGTTTATGTAGATTTGTGTATATAAATTATATATATAAATTATATATAAAAATATATTAAGTTATATATATAAAATTATATATATTTAACATTATTTATATATTATATATATTATATTATATATTTATATATAAAATATATATAATTATTTTTATATATATATAAAAATTATTTACATTTAAAATTATTTATATATTGTATATATTATATTATATATAATATATCATAATATAATATGTAATAATATAATAATATTATATATATATAATATAATATATAATAATATATATATATAATATATAGATCTATATAAATAATTATATACATATATATATAAAATTATTTATATAGATCTATATAGATTTTAAATTATTTATGTA
Source organism: Geothlypis trichas (assembly GCA_009764595.1). NCBI lineage: Eukaryota > Metazoa > Chordata > Aves > Passeriformes > Parulidae > Geothlypis > Geothlypis trichas. The sequence goes on along the minus strand of CM019907.1, from coordinate 1,842,316 downwards.
GATCTGGGTTGGGAAGCAAAGTTATTCCTCTTAAGCAGACTCAAAGTTCAGCTGTATTTTAGGGTAAAAATGCATTTTTAATGGAATTTTTGCCCCTCAGCTCCGCAGACCCCCTCGGACTGGGCCAAGAAGAAGAAGGAGCCCCTGGGCAAGCTGAGCTCTCTGCTGAAGCTGCTGCTGCTGCTGCTGGACTCCTTCCATGAACTGAACTGCCCCGGGCAGCAGGGCCAGCCCATGGGACAGCAGGGCCAGCCCATGGGACAGCAGGGCCAGCCCATGGGGCAGCAGGGCCAGCCCATGGGGCAGCAGGGCCAGCCCATGGGGCAGCAGGGCCAGCCCATGGGGCAGCAGGCACAGAAGGCAGAGTCACTGGGGCAGCAGGGCCAGGCCCTGGCACAGCAGGCACAGCCCATGGGACAGCAGGCAGAGCCCATGGGGCAGCAGGCACAGTCCCTGGGGCAGCGGGCAGAGCCCATGGGGCAGCAGGCACAGCAGGCAGAGCCCATGGGGCAGCAGGCACAGTCCCTGGGGCAGCGGGCAGAGTCCCTGGGGCTGGCCCTGCTGGCAGCCCTGCAGACCATCCTCAGCCGCATCTCGCTGCCCTCCCTGCTGGGCACCGCCCTGGGCACCTTGGCCAGGCCCCTGGCGCTGTTCTACGAGAGAGCCAGGTCAGTGCTGGGGGGAACTGGGAATTCGGGGTGACTCAGGTTGGGTGGGGTGGAGTGGGGAGGGAAGAGGTGAGGATCTGACTCTGTGTTTCAGAAGGCTGATTGATTCTTTTATCTTATTTTATATTTATTTATTATTTATTTATTTATTTATTTATTTATTTAATTTTTTATTATTTATTTATATTTTTTATATATATTTTTATGTATTTATATACGTATATATATGTATATGTATCTACGTATATGTATGTATACGCGTAAATATGTGTGTATATACATGTATATGTATTTATATATTTATAGATTTTTAATATATCTTTATATATGTGTATATATGTATATGTATCTACGTATATGTATGTATACGTGTATATATATGTATATATATGTGTGTATATATGTGTATATATATGTATATGTATGTATGTGTATATGTATGTGTGTATATATATATGTATATATATGTATGTATATATGTGTGTATGTGTATATGTGTGTGTGTATATATATGTATGTGTATATACATGTATATATATGTATGCATGTGTATATGTATGTGTATATATGTGTGTATATATATGTGTATGTGTGTGTGTATATATATGTATGTATGTGTATATATGTGTATATACACACATGTATATGTATATGTGTATATATATGTATGTGTATATATGTATGTGTATATATGTGTGTGTGTATATACATATATGTATATGTATGTGTATATACATGTATATATATGTATGCATGTGTATATGTATGTGTATATATGTGTGTATATATGTGTATGTGTATATATGTGTGTGTATATACATGTATGTATATGTGTATATGTATGTGTATACATATACGTATGTGTGTATATATATGTATGTGTATATACATGTATATATATGTATGTGTATGTATATGTAGGTGTATATATGTGTGTGTATATACATGTATATATATGTATGTGTATATGTATGTGTGTATATATATGCGTGTGTGTATATATGTATGTGTATATGTATGTGTATATGTATGTGTATATATATGTGTGTGTGTATATACATGTATATATATATGTATGTGTATATATATGTGTGTATGTGTATATATGTATATGTATATATATGTATATATGTATGTGTGTATGTATATATATGTATGTGTATGTATATGTATGTGTATATATATGTATGTGTGTATGTATATGTATGTGTATATATGTGTATATATATGTATGTGTATATATGTGTGTATGTGTATATATGTATATGTATATATATGTATATATGTGTGTGTGTACATGTGTGTATATATATGTGTGTGTATGTATATGTATGTGTATATATGTGTGTGTGTATATACATGTATATATATGTATGTGTATATATATGTGTGTATATATATGCGTGTGTGTGTATATATGTATGTGTGTATATGTGTGTGTATATATATGTATGTATATGTATGTATATGTATGTGTATATATGTGTGTGTGTATATGTGTGTGTATATATATGTATGTATGTGTATGTATATGTATGTGTATATATGTGTGTGTGTATATACATGTATATATATGTATGTGTATATATATGTGTGTATATATGCGTGTGTGTGTATATATGTATGTGTGTATATGTGTGTATATATATGTATGTGTGTGTATATGTATGTGTATATATGTGTGTGTGTGTATTACTGCAATAAGTCTGCAGTGCTGGAATTTATTGTCTGTTCCATTGTTTCTGCTTGGGATAAATGAGACAGCAAAATAAAAATAAATTTGATTTGTTTTGGCAGGCTCCCTGAGGGACCCAAAGTCTACAGCAGCCTCAACAACAAGGTAAACCTGCTGCAGGAATATTTGGGATTTTAGTTGAAAAATTTAGTTTAATGGGGATTAAACCCGGTGTGTTCTGTTCCCCCAGCTGGAGAAGCTGCTGGCAGAGATCCTGCAGTGAAAATCAACTGAAAATTGAAATATTTGGGATTCCAGTTGAAAATTTCCATTAAACCCGGTGTGTTTTGTCCCCCCAGCTGGAGAAGCTGCTGGCAGAGATCCTGCAGTGCCTGCAGTGAAAATCAACTTAAAATTCAAATATTTCAGATTTTAGTTGAAACTGCCCATTAAACCCGGTGTGTTTTGTTCCCCCAGCTGGAGAAGCTGCTGGCAGAGATCCTGCAGTGAAAATCGAATGAAAATTCAAAAATTTCGGATTCCAGTTGAAAATTTCCATTAAATCCCAGTGTGTTTTGTCCCCCTAGCTGGAGAAGCTGCTGGCAGAGATCCTGCAGTGCCTGCAGTGAAAATCAACTGAAAATTCAAATATTTGGGATTTATTTGAAAAATTTAGTTTAATGGGGATTAATCCCGGTGTGTTCTGTCCCCCCAGCTGGAGAAGCTGCTGGCAGAGATCCTGCAGTGAAAATGAACTGAAAATTGAAATAATTTGGATTTTAGTGGAAACTCCCCATTAATCCCAGTGTGTTCTGTCCCCCCAGCTGGAGAAGCTGCTGGCAGAGATCCTGCAGTGAAAATCAACTGAAAATTGAAATATTTGGGATTTTATTTGAAAACCCCCATTAATCCCAGTGTGTTCTGTCCCCCCAGCTGGAGAAGCTGCTGGCAGAGATCCTGCAGTGCCTGCAGTGAAAATCAACTTAAAATTCAAATATTTCAGATTTTAGTTGAAACTGCCCATTAAATCCCAGTGTGTTCTGTTCCCCCAGCTGGAGAAGCTGCTGGCAGAGATCCTGCAGTGCCTGCAGTGAAAATCAACTTAAAATTGAAATATTTTGGATTTTAGTTGAAACTGCCCATTAATCCCAGTGTGTTCTGTCCCCCCAGCTGGAGAAGCTGCTGGCAGAGATCCTGCAGTGCCTGCAGTGAAAATCAATGTAAAATTCAAATATTTGGGATTTTAGTTGAAAATTTCCATTAAACCCGGTGTGTTTTGTCCCCCCAGCTGGAGAAGCTGCTGGCAGAGATCCTGCAGTGCCTGCAGTGAAAATCAACTGAAAATTCAAATATTTGGGATTTTGGTGGAAACTCCCCATTAATCTCGGTGTGTTTTGTCCCCCAGCTGGAGAAGCTGCTGGCAGAGATCCTGCAGTGCCTGCAGTGAAAATCAATGTAAAATTGAAATATTTGGGATTTTAGTTGAAAATTTCCATTAAACCTGGGGTTTTCTGTTCCCCCAGCTGGAGAAGCTGCTGGCAGAGATCCTGCAGTGCCTGCAGTGCCACTGCCCTGGCTCGTGGGACTCGGAGCTGCTGCAGCAGCTGAGCCCGGTGCTGTGCGCGGCGTTCCTGCACCGCAGCCGCCACATCCGGCAGCAGGGGGCGCAGCTCTGGAACTGCAGCTTCGCCAGGGCCGCCTCCCTCAGCTACCCCCCGGAGCTCAGGTGGGACACGGCCGGGGGGATTGACGTGGTGTGCTGGGATGGATGTGGGATTGTGATTGCCATGGTGTGCTGGGATGGATGTGGGATTGATTGCCATGGTGTGATTGCCATGGTGTGCTGGGATGGATGTGGGATTGATTGCCATGGTGTGCTGGGATGGATGTGGGATTGATTGCCATGGTGTGCTGGGATGGATGTGGGATTGCCATGGTGTGCTGGGATGGATGTGGGATTGCCATGGTGTGCTGGGATGGAAGTGTGATTGTGATTGCCATGGTGTGCTGGGATGGATGTGGGATTGCCAGATTGCCATGGTGTGCTGGGCTGGATGTGGGATTGATTGCCATGGTGTGATTGCCATGGTGTGCTGGGCTTTGTGGGATTGTGATTGCCATGGTGTGCTGGGCTGGATGTGGGATTGCCAGATTGCCATGGTGTGCTGGGATGGATGTGGGATTGATTGCCATGGTGGGATTGCCATGGTGTGCTGGGATGGATGTGGGATTGCCATGGTGTGCTGGGATGGATGTGGGATTGCCATGGTGGGATTGCCATGGTGTGATTGCCATGGTGTGCTGGGCTCAATGCGTGATTGTGATTGCCATGGTGTGCTGGGATGGATGTGGGATTGTGATTGCCATGGTATGATTGCCATGGTGTGCTGGGCTGGAAGTGTGATTGTGATTGCCATGGTGTGCTGGGATGGATGTGGGATTGATTGCCATGGTGTGCTGGGATGGATGTGGGATTGCCATGGTGTGCTGTGGGATTGCCATGGTGTGCTGGGCTTTGTGGGATTGCCATGGTGTGCTGGGATGGATGTGGGATTGCCATGGTGTGCTGGGATGGATGTGGGATTGCCATGGTGGGATTGCCATGGTGTGCTGTGGGATTGCCATGGTGTGATTGCCATGGTGTGCTGGGCTCAATGCGTGATTGTGATTGCCATGGTGTGCTGTGGGATTGCCATGGTGTGCTGGGCTTTGTGGGATTGCCATGGTGTGCTGTGGGATTGCCATGGTGTACTGTGGGATTGCCATGGTGTGCTGTGGGATTGCCATGGTGTGCTGTGGGATTGCCATGGTGGGATTGCCATGGTGTGCTGTGCTCAATGTGTGATTGTGATTGCCATGGTGTGCTGGGCTTTGTGGCATTGATTGCCATGGTGTGCTGGGCTTTGTGGGATTGCCATGGTGTGCTGGGCTGGATGTGGGATTGATTGCCATCGTGTGATTGCCATTGTGTCCTGGCTTGGATGTGTGATTGCCATGGTGTGCTGGGCTGGATGTGTCATTGCCAGGTTGCCATCCCGTGCTGGGCTTTGTGTGATTGCCATTGTGGTGTGCTGGGCTTTGTGGGATTGATTGCCATGGTGTGCTGGCTTGGATGTGTGATTGATTGCCATCGTGTGATTGCCATCGTGTGCTGGGCCAGATGTGTGACTGCCATGGTGTCCTGGGCTGGATTTGTGATTGCCATTATGTCCTGGGCTTTATGAGATTGCCATCACGTGCTGGGCTTTGTGGGATTGATTGCCATGGTGTGCTGGGCTGTGGGATTGCCATCCTGTCCTGGGCTTTGTGTGATTGCCATTGTGTCCTGGGCTGGATGTGGGATTGATCGCCATCATGTGCTGGGTTTTGTGGGATTGCCATGGTGTCCTAGGCTGGGATGGATGTGGGATTGATTGCCATGGTGGGCTGGGCTGGATGTGTGATTGCCATGGTGTGCTGGGCTTTGTGGGATTGATTGCCATGGTGTGCTGGGCTGGATGTGTGATTGATTGTCATCGTGTGCTGGGCTTTGTGTCATTGCCATCCTGTCCTGACTTGGATGTGTGATTGCCATCGTGTGCTGGGCTTTGTGAGATTGATTGCCATGGTGTGATTGCCATCGTGTGCTGGGCTGGATGTGTCATTGCCAGATTGCCATCGTGTCCTTGGCTTTGTGTGATTGCCATGGTGTGCTGGGCTGGATGTGGGATGGTTTTAGCCCAAAATCATCATCTTGGTGTGTTCGTGCTGAATAGGAAGGTTTGCACCTTGAAGAGTTAGTGCAGACAGTGGCTGGAGAAAACAAAACTGCATTTTCTCTCCCCCTTCACTCTGGATTTCTCTCTCCCTTTACCCTGGAGGGAAAAAAACCCCTGTGTTTTCTTTCCCCCTTCACTCTGGATTTCTCTCCCACTTCACTCTGGAGGGAAAAAACCCTGCATTTTCTCTCCCCCTTCACTCTGGATTTCTCTCCCCCTTCACTCTGGAGTTAAAAAAACTCTGCATTTTCGTTCCCCCTTCACTCTGGAGGAAAAACCCCCCCTGCATTTTCTCTCCCCCTTCACTCTCTGCAATCAGTCTCAAAGGTGCAAAACTTCCCATTCAGCATGAGCAGAAAAGACCACTGGGGATAAAAGCATCACCCAGCCAGCCCAGGACAGCTCCTCTCACCAGTGCTGCTGTTCCACTCTGGTTCCCTGGGCAGGCTGGGGGATGTTCCTGCTGTGAGCTGCTGCTCTTTTTCTGCACCTTTCCCTCTCCCATAAATCACAAATGATGTTTTGTTTTTTGTTGTTGAGCAGGTCTGTGCTAAGCCAAGCCAAGAAGAAAATCCCTCTGCTGCTGCCTGGTTTGAAAGCATTGAGGTGTCTGAGGAGTGCAGTGGCCCCTTCTCTGACCTGGTAAATGTTTTGTTGGGAATGGTTCAGCAGTGGAAGGTCAGCTGGGATTCCCTGACCTGCAGTGGTTTCATGTTTAGGATGATAAACTCTGTCAAAATATTCACCTGGTTTTGCCACTTCCTGCATTGTAAATGTAGACTTCTAGGAATTTCATTTGAAATAATTAATTTTTTAAGTTGCCCTCTACATAATTCAGCAGAAATTTGTGAGTGAGGGATGGTTTTACTCTAGAAATTACCCCGTGGTGGGTTTGTGAGTTCCTTGCCACAGTGCCCTCAGTGTGGTTTTGTCTGAGCAGATGGAGAATTCCCAGCTGGATGCAAAGATCAGTGGGATGGAGGTGAAGGTGGTTCAGAAACGAGATTCAATCCTGGCACACACCAGTGAGGCCAGAAGTGATGGCAGAGACAATTCCAGCAACACACAGGCAACACCTGCCAAGGTAAACTCATCCCACAGGGGTCCCTCAGTCCAACCCAGGAGATTCAGGGTTCAATCAGCATTTTGGGGGTGCTGAGGTGTTTTTCTTTCCAGCTGGGGCTGCCCAGCAGAGGCAGAGTTCATGTTCCTGTCAGGATTCTGTGCTGAGCTTTGGGCAGGGTGGCAGGGAGGAGCCTCAGTCCTCACCCTGTGAGTTTGTGACACATTTGGGGTTGGCAGGTCCCTCACAGAGATAGGCCATGTCCCTCAGAAATTCCTGATCTTCAGTTCCTCTCTCGTTCCTAACCTGGATTTGGGGTTTTTTATCTTTCTGCAGTTAAAACTAGAATTTCCATCTCCTAAGACAACAAGTGAGACGCTTCTGGAAGAGGAGAAATCTGTTGATTTTGTGTTTATTCCTCCAGAAACAAAACCAAGAATATTGACAGAACACCAGAAGGAAGTGCTTAGGACAAAGAGGTCTGTCATTTATTGTTTTAAACTTCATGTGGATGTCATTCCTTGAGCAGCTGAGCTTGACTTAAGTTCAGTTCCTGTTTCCTACACCACCCCAGGCCATTGAGTCTTGTTCTTCCATACAAGTCATGAAGTTTAAAGCTTAGAAAGTTCCTTGATTTGCTGTTTTAAAGCAACCAAATTTCCTCTTCTGGTTAAATACACTCTCTCTAATCTGTTTGGAGTTTGGCAATTTGGAGTTCAGATTTTTCCTTGGGGACTCAGAGCGTGAAATTAAAGATGTCATTTCTCATAAATCATGGAAATGAAAGGATTGGGTGAAACAAGCTGAGGAAGGGATTTCTTGAGTCAGCAGAAGGAATTAGGATTTTCAGGCATTAGGATTTTCAGGAATTAGGATTTTCCCAGGACTCATCTTGATTGCAGAGGAATCTTTAGAATTATCTCTTTTAATGAGAGAAGATGACCTTGGTGAGTTTCTGTGCTTGGGCAGCAGCAGTGTCAGCAGGACTTGAGGCAGGAACTCCTCTGGGCTGTGCTGAATTCTTTGCAGAGAGGGATCCCACATCTTTTATTCCCCAATAAATCACAGCTTTTACTCCCCAAAAATCAACCTTTCATGCAGCTGAAAAGCATGGCCTTGAAATAGGAGATAATAAATCCAAAGAGGAGTCTGACTCCTGTTCTGGTGCTGTTCCAGAGCTGACATTCCTGCCATGTACAACAATTTGGATGCTTCCCAGGACACCAGCTGCTTCTCCCAGTACAGCCAGAGCCAGGAGGATTCTCTGTGAGTACCAGGGCCCAGGTGTGGTGTGGACAGTTTTTTACTGAGACACAGTCCATGGGAAAAAACTGACATGAGAAAATCCATCTGAGAAAGCAACAGCTGCCTGATTCAAGGCCATGGTTTCCTTGAGCAAGAAGTTGTTTAATAAATTATGTGATAACAGGAGGTAAAAAAGAAGCCACAAACATCCTGAGAAAGGTGGGACTGACTTTTATAGCTGACCAATGGTGAGCTCTACTTTTGCAATATGTATGAGCCTTATTACTGTGATTATAAAAGTGTTTCTGTTAATCAATAAATCTGAGATTTGTCGAGCATCATTGGATGAGCAATGTCTCCCATCTACCTCCTCACTGCTGTTGCTCAAGGGTTCTCCCTTGGCAGCAGCCCTGATTTCAGTCTTTCTCTTCCAGGGAAATGCCTCCTGCAGTAGGAAATGCCAAAGAGGACCCTGCAAACCAAGCTCAGGTAATTCCCCACTGGCTGATAGTGGCTAAAATCAGTTTCTACCAAATGTGAAAGGTTTTTGGTTTGTTTTCCATTCTCAGCACCAAGTGGGAGAAAATTTAACACCATTGCAGTGCTGTGTTCTGCCTCGTGGCATTTATTCCTTTTGGGTTAATTGGAATATCATTTAGGCCAAATCACTGTGTATTTGATGTTGGAGTGGGAGGATTTATGTGAGCAGTCTCTGATCACCCACATGCCTGTGCTGCCACAGATTTTATTGGGTAAAGACTGTAAATCCTGAATTCCTTTGGGAAGGAATTGCCTGAACAGCTGCTGTGCTGACAGCCAGTCAGACCAGGTGAAATACAGCAAAACTTGAGCATTTCTGGAGTTCTTCGTTTTGGGATTAAATGGTTTTAAAAAGTGTCATTTATAGCTATCAAAGCACAGATAATCAATCATTTGGTGGTTAGAAAAACCATATAAATCATAGAAAAACCATAATAAATCATTTGGTGATTTCGATTTAGATTTCATTAGAAAAACCATAATAAATCATGTGGTGATTAGAGTGTGTTGTTTTCTATTGCACCAGAACTGACTATTGTATAAATTCATGGGACAGGTACAACTGTTCCATTGGATTCCTGGCACAAACCTTTTGCTGTTGATGTTTTTGGGACAGGAGGAGAACAGTGCAGGATGTCACTCCGAGGAGAGCCCAGCCTGCAGCAGCGAGGAGGAGACCAAAAACGAGACAGCTGAGATGATCCCAGGGGAAACCTCCCTTGGAGAGGCCTTGGAGACAAGTCCTGTGGAAGCTGCTCCCCTGGAGGCCTCAGCAGGGAAGGAGGACACATCAAATGTCACCAGGAGCTCAGCAGGGAAGGAGGACACATCAGATGTCACTGGGACCTTGGCAGGGAAGGAGGACACCTCAGATGTCACCAAGAGCTCAGTAGGGAAGGACACTTCAAATGTTGCTGGGACCTCAGCAAGGAAGGAGGACACCTCAGATGTCACCAGCTGCTCATCAGAGAAGGAGGACACCTTTGATGTCCCCAACAGCTCAGCAGGGAAGGAGGACACTTCGGATGTCACCAGCTGCTCATCAGGGAAGGAGGACACCTCAGATGTCACCAAGAGCTCATCAGGGAAGGAGGACACCTCAGATGTCCCCAACAGCTCATCAGGGAAGGAGGACACCTCAGATGTCCCCAACAGCTCATCAGGGAAGGACACCCCAGATGTCACCAGCAGCTCAGCCTCCAGTGACATTGTCTCCGGCACGCCCCAGCCCGTGAGCCGGCGCCAGTCCTTCATCACTCTGGAGAAGTTTGGTGCTGCTCAGGGCAGGCCCTTCAGCCCAGCCCCTCTGGGCTCTGTGTCAGAGCTGCCTGGCACCCCTCCCGGGGCAGGCACGCAGGAGAGCAGCAGCAGTGCCAGCAGGGCTGCAGCCAGAGCACAGAGACCTGGGCAGGAGGACAGGAACCCTGCCAAGGGCACGCGCAGGGTGACGCGCCGGCAGAGCAGGATGGAGCTGCAGGGCAATAAACCAAAGCTGCAGGGCAGGATGGAGCTGCAGGGCAGGATGGAGCTGCAGGGCAGGCCAGAGCAGCCCCTGGCCCCCGAGAGCCTGGAGAGCAGCAGTGCTGAGCTGGGCCCTGCCGTGCAGGACGTGGAGCACGTGCTGCTCAGCCACTCTCAGGCTCTGCTCTCCACGGAGGCCGACATCCAGAGAGCCCAGGACGCCATCGCCGAGATGGACCGGGGCCGCGCCACGGACACGGACTGCAAGGAGAACACCCCCCCAGAGGGCAGCAGCTGCCCTGAGCAGGGCCCCGGGGAGGACAGCCAGGGGCCACCGGGGTCCCCTCAGCACAGGCAGCTCAGGCGCTCCTCCAGGAGACGCTCGGAGCCCGCGGAGGGCAGCCAGGACAGGGAGGACGGGCTCCCCAAGAGAGACAGGAGGAGAGAGGAGGAGAAAGCCGGGCAGAAGAAGCTGTGCCAGGGGAAAGGTGACGGATCCCAAAGCAGAAAGGAATTCCTGGGAAGAGCACGAATGAGAGCAGCCAGGCCGAGGGAGGGGCAGAGGAGTGGAGCTGCAGGGACTGCCCTGCTCGCAGGGGCCCGGAGGAGGAGGGCAGCAGAGCTGGCAGGAGGGCACAGGATGCCCCCAGGGCAGAGGGGGAAGGCCAGGGCAGCCTCAGCACAGCAGGGCAGAGGGTGGAGCGCCCACGGTACCACACCAGGAGATCCTCCCAGGGGTTGCTGTCCAGCATAGAAAACTCTGAGGCTGGCAGCTCTGAGGGCAAGGAGGAGAGCAGCAAGAGGAAAAGGCCCATGAGAGTGAGGAGCAGGAGCAATTCTCTTGAAGGGAAGTTGAAAGAGGGACAGGCAGGGAGCCAGAGCCCTGAGGGACCTGCCCAGGGAGGTGAAACTGAGAGTGCTCTGGAGGCCACCAGAGATGAACCTGAGGTTGGCACAGGTGCTGCAGAGCCTGAGGCTGGCACAGGTGCTGCAGTGCCAGCTGAGCCAGGTGGCCTGGAAAAGCAGGAGATTGCTGCAGCAGCTGTGGATGCAGGTGCTCTGCAGGACAGCAGCGTGGAGCCAGGCAGGGCTGATGCATCCATGGAGTCCCTGGGCAGCCCCTGTGTGCCTGAGCAGGATGGGAGAGCAGCAGAGCAGAGGCCAGGCAGCACAGGGCACTGTGCAACAGCAGCAGAGCAGAGGCCAGGCAGCACAGGGCACTGTGCAACAGCAGAGCAGAGGCCAGGCAGCACAGGGCACTGTGCAGCAGCAGCAGAAGAGAGCCCAGGCAGCACAGGGCAGCCAGGCAGCACAGGGCACTGTGCCCCAGCAGCAGAGGAGAGCCCAGGCAGCACAGGGCACTGTGCAACAGCAGCAGATGCTCCAGGGGCTGAGCCCTCCTCTGGGCAAAGCCCTCACTGCCACAGCAAGAGAAGCAAAAGGGTGAAAAAAATCAAGAGCTGTGATTGCTGCTTCAAGAAGCCAAGGCAGCAGGTGACTGAGTCTAAAAGGGAGAAAGCTCCTGAGCTGGAGGAGCCTGAGAGGAGCCCGGCCCAAAGCCCAGCTCAGAGTCCAGCCCAAAGCCCGGCCCAAACCCCAGATCACAGTCCAGTTCAGAGCCCAGCCCAAAGCCCAGCTCAGAGCCCAGCCCAGAATAATGATTTTGGTCCCTCAGATTTGGAGGAGAGCTTGGCCCTGGCTCCCTGTGGGATGAGCACTCCATTGCACCCTCCTGAGCAGCCCAGCCCCTTCAGCCTGGACAGGCAGGGAATGCACGTGGAGAACCTGCAGGGGAGCACTGAGGGGATGCAGGAGGAGAATCCAGAGGGGTCAGCACCTGAGACCACCCAGGCCATGGAGGAAATGAAGGAACCTGCTGAGCAGAAGGAGCAAACAGAGCAGGCCCTGCCTGAGAGTGCTCCTGAAGAGCCCAGGGAGAGCTGCCTGCACCCAGGGGACCAAGGGGGAGAACCAGCAGCTGCAGAAAGGGAGGAAATAAAGGAAAATGGACAGCTGGAGGAGGTGCCTGAGGAGCTGAGTGCTGACAGCAAACCTGAGGAGGAAGAGGTGAAGGAGCTGGAAGGAAATGAGGAGGATAAAGGAGAAGCTGAGAGCTCTGCTGGGGAAGCTTGTGCAGATGAAGAGATGAAGGAGGAATTGGTGGACAGTGAAATCAAAGTGCCTGAGAACGTGGCCCTGGCAGACCAGAGCGTGGATTCCCCCCTGAAGGTGGCCGGGGGTGCCCCAGGGCAGGTGGCTGAGAGCCCCACCAGCCTCCAGGCCCGCTGCACCTGGTCCCCCTCAGCCTCCCCCTCCACCAGCATCCTCAAGAGGGGCGCCAAGAGGAGCCAGGAGGACGAGTCCCTGTCACCTGCCAACAAGGTACCCGTGGGCACTGTGCTGCATGGGAGCAGGAGCTGGGATCCTTCCAGATCTGTTCAATTTCTGGTGGCTGTTGTGAATAATCTTACAGGAATGGTGAGGTTTGGGTTTGCCAGGTGTGCATTGGGAGGGGTTTTGTTTGGAAGCAGAGCAGCCTGGGTCACTGCACAGCCAGGGCTGTGTGCAGAGATTCCTCAGGGTGGGAATCTCTGTGTTCACAATTCCTCAGGGTAGGAATCTCTGTGTTCAGAATTCCTCAGGGTGGGAATCTCTGTGTGCAGAATTCCTCAGGGTGGGAATCTCTGTGTTCACAATTCCTCAGGGTGGGAATCTCTGTTGTCAGAATTCCTCAGGGTGGGAATCTCTGTGTTCAGAATTCCTCAGGGTGGGAATCCCTGTGTTCAGAATTCCTCAGGGTAGGGATCTCTGTGTGCAGAATTCCTCAGGGTAGGAATCTCTGTGTGCAGAATTCCTCAGTGTAGGAATCTCTGTTCAGAATTCCTCAGGGTAGGGATCTTTGTGTTCACAATTCCTCAGGGGAGGAATCTCTGTTCACAATTCCTCAGGGTAGGAATCTGTGTTCAGAATTCCTCAGGATGGGAATCTCTGTGTTCAGAATTCCTCAGGGTAGGAATCTCTTCAGAATTCCTTAGGGTAGGGATCTCTGTGTTCAGAATTCCTCAGGGTGGGAATCTCTGTGTTCAGAATTCCTCAGGATGGGAATCTCTGTGTGCAGAATTCCTCAGGGTGGGAATCTCTGTGTTCAGAGTTCCTCAGGGTGGGAATCTCTGTGTTCAGAATTCCTCAGGATGGGAATCTCTGTGTGCAGAATTCCTTAGGGTAGGAATCTCTTCAGAATTCCTCAGGGTGGGAATCTCTGTGTTCACAATTCCTCAGGGTGGGAATCTCTGTGTTCATAATTCCTCAGGGTGGGAATCTCTGTGTTCAGAGTTCCTCAGGGTGGGAATCTCTGTGTGCAGAATTCCTCAGGGTGGGAATCTCTGTTCACAATTCCTCAGGGTGGGAATCTCTGTGTTCAGAGTTCCTCAGGGTGGGAATCTCTGTGTGCAGAATTCCTCAAGGTAGGAATCTCTGTGTTCAGAATTCCTCAGGGTGGGAATCTCTGTGTTCACAATTCCTCAAGGTAGGAATATCTGTGTGCAGAATTCCTCAGGGTAGGAATCTCTGTGTGCAGAATTCCTCAGGGTGGGAATCTCTGTGTTCAGAATTCCTCAGGGTGGGAATCTCTGTGTTCAGAATTCCTCAGGGTAGGAATCTCCATATTCACAATTCCTTAGGGTGGGAATCTCTGTGTTCAGAATTCCTTAGGGTAGGAATCTCTTCAGAATTCCTCAGGGTAGGAATCTCTGTGTTCAGAATTCCTCAGGGTGGGAATCTCTGTGTGCAGAATTCCTCAGGGTGGGAATCTCTGTGTTCAGAATTCCTCAGGGTGGGAATCTCTTCAGAATTCCTCAGGGTAGGAATCTCTTCAGAATTCCTCAGGGTGGGAATCTCTGTGTTCAGAATTCCTCAGGGTGGGAATCTCTGTGTTCACAATTCCTCAGGGTAGGAATCTCTTCAGAATTCCTCAGGGTGGGAATCTCTGTGTGCAGAATTCCTCAGGGTGGGAATCTCTGTGTTCACAATTCACCGTCCGTGCTTGGCTGAGACACTCCCTGGGTCGTTCAGGAACTTCAGTGTTTGCTGATTGTTTTTTGTCCCCTCAGAGTGATTTCCCCAGGCTGTGCTGGGCTGAATTCCCACTCTGAAGCCTCCCTCTCTCCTCCCCAGATCCGTCGGGTCTCCTTTGCAAACCCCATTTTCCAGGAGGGGCTGGCAGACGACATCGACAGGAGGAGCCCTGTGGTCAGGTCCCACTGCTCGCCCTCCTCCAGGAGCCTTAAAATCCTCTCCAACATGCAGGTCAGGGTGAGGCCTGGTGCAATATTCTGTGTGTCCCAGGTGTTTGTGTATTTATCATAAACAGCAGGGCTCTGGTGTGTGTTTGTAGCCACTTACACACAGTTGTAAGGGCTGAGGAGCAGAAGTGTAAGAAGCAAAACTGCCTTGGCCTGACTCGTTCTGTACTGTGAACTCTGAGGTTTCAGGGGCTAAATCTCACTATTAACTGAATTCCTGCTGTTATCTGAATTCCTACCAGTGACTAAATTCCTACCACCCTGAGATGTTTTTTTCCTCTTTTTCTACCCAGCACATTACCACTCCAACCAAAGGATTTCTGTCCCCAGGATCTCGTACCCTTAAATTTAAGAGCTCAAAGAAGTGTTTAGTAAGAAGTGCTTTGGTTCATGTTTTTCTCTTCTATTTTTCCCCTGTATTCAGAGGGTGGCAGTTAATTTAATGCTGTTCCTGTGTCCCCCAGATCACAGAGATGGCCAAGGAGTCCCTGCCCAGCCTCTCGGAGCTGGTGTACCCTGCCCTGGCTGGCTGCAAGGCCCCCGTGGATGTCATCCTGCCCCAGATCACATCCAACATCTGGTCAGTGCTCCTTGCTCTGGGAGGTGACATTTCAATGTAAACTGAGCTCTTATTGAGCCTACCAAACCACAGCTTCAGCCAGGAATCTTTAAAGGGATTGGGGTTGGGTGGGTGAGGAAGAAACTTGAATATTTTGGTGTTTTTCAAGTACTTATTTGGTGATGGAAAAGCTCCCCGGGTTTGGGGAGTTTGTGCAGGGCCAGGAGTGGGATTTTGCTGATGCTGTGGGTCCCCTCCAGCTGGGGATATTCCCTCAGTGTGCCCCAATAACCCGTTTTGCCTCCCCTGCTGCAGTGCCAGGGGCCTGGGGCAGCTCATCCGAGCCAAGAACATCAAGACCGTGGGAGACCTGAGCACCCTGACAGCTCTGGAGATCAAAACCCTCCCCATCCGCTCGCCCAAGGTCTCCAATGTCAAACGAGCCCTCAAGGGATACCACGAGCAGCAGGTAAAAATGGGAGTTCAGCACCCAGGAGGCCAAAATTGATCTCATTTCCTGCAGCAGGAATGGTGTCTGTTTTCCTTCATTAAAAACAGCACTTTAAACCTAATCCCTGCCTGCCTCAGTACCATGAACTCAAAATACAGATGACTTGGTTAAAGTATTATTATTAACAGGATTTGATTTATTAAAATATTTATCATTTATTATTATTTACCATTTATTTATTACTCACCATATTTGATTTAATTTTTTTTTTCAACCTGAAAATGTTTTCTGTCTCCCCAACACACCCAGGTGAAATCTCGAGTGCTGGAGGAAAGCACAGTGCTGGAAGATGCTGAGAAGCCTGGGAATGATGTGGAGGAGAAATCTCTGGGTGGAGATGAGGAAAAACTTGCAGCAGGTACCTCTGGTGGCTTTTTGCTTTGGGTTTGGAGGGTCCTGTCTTTGTTCTCTCCTGGTGGTTATGACACAAACCAGAGTCCACAAGCAGTCTCAGTGGCAATTCTTTATTATTGAGCATGCCTGACTTTTATACACTTTGCAATTGTTTATGCTGCTTCTCCCCTAACTGTTGGCCACAGTAAATCAGCATAATGCTGTTGGTGAGAAGCTCTAGTGACTTCTGCTAACCTTCTAAAAATGCTTCACCCAGCTGCAAGGTTCTCTTATCTTTCTTCTCTTGGTCTCCTTGGTTACATCCTTGGAGAGAGCTCCTTATCAGCTTCTTTTTAATTTTGGCTTCTTTTTACTTCTCAGCTTCTTTTTACTTCTCAGCTTCTTTTTACTTCTCAGCTCCTTCTCTCTCCTTTAGCTAGCAGGCCCTTCCACAGTGGGGACACCTCATCCTTCACTTTTTACTTTGGGTTTAGTTTTATCCTAACCCTGAGGAAGGGCAGGGTGTAGCGCCTTCCTGGGAACGCTCCCCACGGAATAAACGCTCTGCAGGCTGCTCAGAGATGTCATTTTGTACCAAACCAGCTGGAATTCTGCTCGGGTTTCCCTGCATTGTCTCCTTTGCCCTTTTTCAGATCTGGCGGACGCCGGCAGCAGCAGCAGCAGCAGCAGCAGCGAGCAGCCCGCGGTGGATGTGCTGGGGCAGGTGCAGGCTCTGGCGGCCCAGCTGAGCTCCGAGGATCTCCGGGGCTACTCGGGCCCGCAGCTGCTGCAGCTGCAGGAGGGGCTGCTGGCCATGGCCGCGAGCATCGGCCGCAGCCTGCGGGGCCGCTGGCCCGAGCAGGGCCCCGAGTAACCGGGCCAGGAGTAACCGCGCCCGGCCCGGGACAGGGGCTGGGCCAGGGGGCGGGGCTGGGCCCGGCTTGGGGGGCGGGGCTGGGCCCGGCTCGGGGGGCGGGGCTGGGGCGGCCCAGGGGGAGGGGCCTGGCTAAGGGGGCAGGGCTGGGCCCAGGGGGAGGGGCTGGGCCCGGCCCAGGGGGAGGGACTAAACCCGGGAGGAAGGGCTGGGCCCGGCTCAGGGGGCGGGGCTGGGCCCAGGGGGAGGGGCTGGACCCGGCCCAGGGGGAGGGGCCCGGCTAAGGGGGTGGGGCTGGGCCAGGGGGAGGGGCTGGGAGAGGGGGAGGGGCTGGGCCCACACCGCCCATCTTGGTTCCCTCACTGCTCTCTCACTCCTCCAAGCTGCTTCTTGGGATACAGCATGTTTTCTTAACATCTTCATGAATTTTTCATCTCTGGTTTTTTCCCCCCTTTTTTTTTTCCTTTTTTTTCCCTTGTTTTTCCTTTTTTTCCCTTTTTTTCCTTTTTTCCTTTATTTTCCTTTTCCCCCTCTTTTTCCTTGTTTTTCCTTGTTTCCTTCCCTTTTTTTCCCTTTTTTCCCTTTTTTTTCTTTTTTCCTTTTTTTTTCCTTTTTTTTTCCTTTTTTTCCCTTTTTTTTCCCTTTTTTTTCTTTTTTTTTTCCTTTTTTTTCCTTTTTTTCCCTTTCTTTTCCTTTTTTCTTTTTTTTTCCTTTTTTTCCCTTTTTCCCCTTGTTTTTCCTTGTTTCCTTCCCTTTTTTTCCTTTTTTTCCCTTTTTTTCTTTCTTTTCCTTTTTTTCCTCTTTTTTCCCCTTTTTTTCCCTTTTTTCTCCTTTTTTTTCCTATTTTTTGTTCTGTACACAATATACAAAGAGCTCTTGCATTGGACAAGAGCTCTTTATATATTGTGTGCAGACTCACAGACTCTTTTTTTCCTTGTTTTTTTCTCCTTTTTTGGTTTTTTCCCCTTTTTTGTTTTTTTCCCCCTTTTTTTCCCCTTTTATTATTTTCCCTTTATTTTGTGCCGGTTCCTCCCCTGCCACCCCTGTGGGCCCTTTCCCTCCCTGGCAGAGGAGTTCCTGTGGGATTATTGCTATGCATCTTTTGGGCCTGAAAGAAAACCTGACAAAGCTGTGCAATAGCAGAGACTGTGAAAAACCAAACCAACAGAGTAATTAAATTATTTTTCTCCAAACCCAAAGTGTTCTTACTGCTGCAAACTCCTGCTGAGAGCTGCAGCTGCCAGCTCTGCCCCAGCTGGGCTCCGTTCCTGCAGCAGGAGCCTGGATTTGTACTGGATCTATTTTTCCACAATTTTTGTACGACTCAGCTCAGAGGAAATGTGCTTGCCCAGGAGAGAGCCCAGAGCCCCCAGGCTGTGCCCCTGGCCTGGGCTGGCAGCAGCTCTGCTGGGAAATGCTGGATTGGACAAGAGCCCTTTGTATATTGTGTACAGACTCACAGCACGTGTTGGGTAATAATTTATGGAGTTTGAGTTGCGTGGACTGCGCTGCTGCTGCTTGGAGACCTTCAGCCAGGATTCCCAGGATTTCCCCCTGGGGTTCTGATCTGTATATATTGTACTGTAGCTATCAGATGGGTGTTTATTGAAAGGAACTGCTGCAGGTGCTTTTCCAACTTTTACATGGGCAATAAAAGAGCTGATCGTTCCCAGACCTGGCTGTGGCCTCGTGGTTTGGTGGTTCTGGGCTTTTTCTCCTCCAGCTTCCCCTCAGTTTGGATTGGGAGGGACCTTGGAATGTCCCCAGTGCTGGTGGAAGGTGGGAGCAGATCCCCGAGGACAGGGAGGGATCTGGGCTGCAAAACTCTCAGGATTTTTTGTGTTTCATTGAGAAAAGGGATGGGACAAACAGCCTGGAGCTGCAAGGGGAAGCTCTGTGGCTTTTCTGGGTTGTTTTGTTCCAGATCTGCCTCCTCAGGAGAGTTCAGCTTTCCAGGTGAGGATGTTCCTGACCCGTGGGAAGGGTTTTGATCCCAGCTCCCAGTGCTGGCAGTCCTGGCCCTGCCGTGGGGAAGGACATTTCCCCTCCCATGCCCCTGCTGGGAATTCCCTCTGCACCCTGGATTCCTCAGGGGTGATGCCACAAGCCCTGCAGTTAATCTGGATTTAATCCATGGGAGACACAATATCCAGGGGTTTTTATTCCCTTCTTTCCTGTGGAGTGGCTGCTGCCAGGTGCTGCAGTAGATGAAGCAGAAATTGATGTTCAGGTGTGCAATGACCCCAGATCTGGGTCCTTCCCTTCCTCAGTAGTTTGTGGGGTGAGTTCCCTTTTCCAGCACCACAGCACCATCCATCCATACTGCAGAAACCTCAGCTTTATTCATCACTAATTTACAAGAAATCGCAGCTTTTGCCCCCAGAACAGTTGCAGGAGAGCACATTCATGAGAGCTCAGCAAGCAGGAGAGGGGCAGTTGCTTTTCCCTCCCCAAATAAATCGGGTTGAAATCCAAAGCTTAAATGGAAAACGAAATTGAAGAGATTGAAACATTTTAGAACAGCCCAGAAAAATTCTCTTTGTGGCAGATTGATCATAGAATGTGTGTGTTGGAATTCTGGAGATGATGTGTAGTGTCTGAGTGTGTGATGAAACATTTGAAATCCCAGACAACAACTGGGACTGTTTGGCACTGGGAGAAAGGCAGGATGTGCTTAGAGGCACTTTTGGAAACGTTGTGTGAGATATTCCAGATGTGTTTTGCTCTGCAGTTATTCCTGTTGTGGCTGAGAGGGGCAGGAGGGCTTGGGGATGGTGTCCCATTCCTGGGGCAGGTGTCTCATCCCTGGGACAGGTGTCTCATCCCTGGGACAGGTGTCCTATCCCTGGGGCAGTGTCCCATCCCTGGGGCAGGTGTCTCATTCCTGGGGGGCAGTGTCCCATCCCTGGGGCAGGTGTCCCATCCCCAGGGAGGTGTCCCAGCCCCAGGTGAGGTGTCCCAGCCCAGGGGGGTGTCCCATCCCCAGGGGAAGGTGTCACATCCCTGGGGCAGTGTCCCATTCCTGGGGCACTGTCCCACCCCAGGTCAGGTGTCCCATCCCCAGGGAGGTGTCCCATCCCAGGTGAGGTGTCCCATCCCCAGGGATGTGTCCCAGCCCTAGGAAGGTGTCCCACCCCAGGTCAGATGTCCCACCCCAGGTCAGATGTCCCATCCCCAGGTGAGCTGTCCCACCCCAGGGATGTGTCCCATCCCCAGGTGAGCTGTCCCACCCCGGGGCAGTGTCCCATCCCTGGGGCAGGTGTCCCATCCCCAGGGAGGTGTCCTATCCTTGGGACAGGTGTCCCAGGGAGGTGTCCCAGCCTGGGGATGTGTCCCAGCCCGGGCTCACACGGCCTCCACGTAGTTGGCGGGCAGCATGCCGGTCTTGCCGGTTCTCTGCACGGTGCCGTACATCCAGCCCTCGTCGATGGCCTGCACGTTGACAATGGTGTCCCCGTCCTTGAAGGACACCTCGTCCGCGTCCGCCGCCGTGTAATCGTACATGGCCCGGAACGTCTTCTGCAGGGACACAGGGGACAGGGTCACAGACATAGAGGGGACACCAGGGACATGGCCACACCCTGACACAGATCAGAACTTCTGCAGGGACAGGAGGGACAGGGTCACACCCTGACATAGATCAGAACTTCTGTAGGGACACAGGGGACAGGGTCAGAGCATGACAGGGGACACCAGGGACATGGCCACACCCTGACATCGATCAGAACTTCTGCAGGGACACAGGGGACAGAGTCAGAGACATAGAGGGGACACAAGGGACATGGCCACACTCTGACATAGATCAGAACTTCTGCAGGGACAGGAGGGACAGGGTCAGAGACATAGAGGGGACACCAGGGACATAGCCACACCCTGACATCACTCAGAACTTCTGCAGGGACAGGAGGGACAGGGTCAGAGCCTGACGGGGGACACGAGGGACAAGGCCACACTGACACAGAT
Source organism: Geothlypis trichas (assembly GCA_009764595.1). NCBI lineage: Eukaryota > Metazoa > Chordata > Aves > Passeriformes > Parulidae > Geothlypis > Geothlypis trichas. Next base: position 1,821,365 of record CM019907.1, on the reverse strand, counting down.
CAGAACTTCTGCAGGGACACAGGGGACAGGGTCAGAGACATAGAGGGGACACAAGGGACAAGGCCACACCCTGACATAGATCAGAACTTCTGCAGGGACACAGGGGACAGCATCAGAGACATAGAGGGGACACAAGGGACATGGCCACACTGACATAGATCAGAACTTCTGCAGGGACAGGAGGGACAGGGTCACAGCCTGACAGGGGACACCAGGGACATGGCCACACTCTGACATAGATCAGAACTTCTGCAGGGACACAGGGGACAGGGTCACAGACATAGAGGGGACACCAGGGACATGGCCACACCCTGACATCGCTCAGAACTTCTGCAGGGACACAGGGGACAGGGTCAGAGACTGACAGGGGACACCAGGGACATGGCCACACTGACATAGATCAGAACTTCTGCAGGGACACAGGGGACATGGCCACACCCTGACATAAATCAGAACTTCTGCAGGGACAGGAGGGACAGGGTCACACCCTGACATAGATCAGAACTTCTGCAGGGACACAGGGGACAGGGTCAGAGACATAGAGGGGACACGAGGGACATGGCCACACCCTGACATCACTCAGAACTTCTGCAGGGACAGGAGGGACAGGGTCCCCCTTAAGTCCGTCACACCTGGTTTCATGCAGAGCTTCAGGCCCACAGACTGGAATGTCACCAACTTGGTCTTGCATTAACTCTATTAATTAGTGTTAATTAATTGTTAATCAGTGTCTGAGACCCCTCCAGGTTACTCACCCCAGCAGTGGAGGGGTGGGAAGGCACCGAGGACACCGTGGTTTGCTGGGTGGCCACTGAGGATGAGCGCTGCTGGGGCAGCTCAATGGTCTTGACCTGCTTGTAGCCCACTGCAGGGAGAGGGGGGGGGTTATTATGGGATGGACAAAGATTGTTGTGTGGGGTTTCTATTATGGGATTGTGATGGGGGTGGTTGGGATAGAGATCATTTTGTGGGGTTATTCTGGGATTGGGATGGAGCTGGTCTGGAGAAGGATCATTGTGTGGGGTTATTATTGGATTGTGATGGAGCAGGCCTGGATAGAAATCATTGTGTGGGGTTTATGGGATTGGGATGGAGCTGATTGGGATAAAAATCATTGTGCAGGGTTATTTATTATGGGACTGTGATGGAGCTACTTGGGATAAAGATCATTGTGTGGTGATTATTTATTACAGGATTGTGATGGAGTTGCTTGGGATAAAGATAATTGTGTGGGGATTATTTATTATGGGATTATGATGGAGCTGGTCTGGAGAAGGATCATTGTGTGGGGTTATAATGGGATTGTGATGGAGCAGGCCTGGATAGAGATCATTGTGTGGGGTGATTTATTATGGGATTGTGATGGAACTGGTTGGGATAAAAATTGTGCGGGGATTATTTATTATGGGATTGTGATGGAGTTGCTTGGGATAAAGATCATTGTGTGGGGCTATTATGGGATTGTGATGGAGCTGGTCTGGAGAAGGATCATAGGGTGGGGTTATTATGGGATTGTGATGGAGCTGGTTGGGATAAAGATCATTGTGTGGGGATTACGGGATTGTGATGGAGCTGGGTGGGATAGAGATCAGGGATGTGTCACAGGGGTGGGTTAGGTCAGTTTAAATGCACATTTACAGCTGTTGCTTGTGCATGACTCAGCATTTGGAGCCGAGTTTTCCCTGGCTGTGGGGGCTGCCATGAGCACACCGTGCCCTGAGCAGTGGCAGCCCGTGTCCCGGGGTGGCTGTACCTGTGGCCGTGGTGGTGAAGAAGCCGCCGTTGCTGTAGTAGGACAGGCGCTGCTCGGTGCCCTCCGAGGGCTCGGATTTCTCGTCGGCCGCGCCGCTGATGCTCAGGGCGCTGGCGGAGCGCGAGTGCTCGCGGCTGCGGCGCTGTGCCTGGACTGGGGCACGGCGGGGACTGTCAGCCTTGGGCTCAGAGCCACCCCTGGGGCTCACAGCCACGGCGGGGACTGTCAGCCCTGGGGCTCACAGCCATGGCGGGGATGTCACCCCTGGGCTCAGAGCCACGGCGGGGATGTCACCCCTGGGCTCACAGCCACAGCAGGGATGTCACCCCTGGGCTCACAGCCACGGCGGGGATGGCACCCTGGGGCTCAGAGCCACGGCGGGCACTGTCACCCTGGGGCTCGCAGCCACCACCTGGGGCTCACAGCCACCACCCTGGGGCTCACAGCCACCACCCTGGGGCTCAGAGTCACCACCTTGGGGCTCTTGGTGCCACCACCCTGGAGCTCACAGCCACCAAACCCAGGGCTCAAAGCCACCACCCTGGGGCTCTCAGAGCCATCACCCCTGGGGCTCTTGATGCCACCACCCCTGGGGCTCAGAGTCACCAACTGCAGGGCTCAGAACCACCAAACCCAGGGCTCAGAGCCACCACCCCTGAGACTCTTGGTGCCACCACCCCTGAGACTCAGAGCCACCAACCCCAGGGCTCACAGCCACCACCTGGGGCTCAGAACCACCAACCCTGGGACTCTTGGTGCCACCACCCCTGGGGCTCTCAGTGCCACCACCCCCGCGGCTCTCAGTGTCACCAACCCCCGGGCTCTCAGAGTTACCAACCCTAGATCTGAGACCTCATAGAACCAGCCCTGCTAAGCTCAATTTTTCCACAATTCCAGTGTACCACAGTGGGATTTCCCAGTGCTTTTTTAAGCATTCCATGCTGAAGCCCTGCTCTTCAATATTCACAGTATTTTATCCCTTCTCCAGCCTCTTTTCCCTTAGTTCTCCTAGCTTACAAAATTATTATTCTTATTATCCTTTGATTTTCTTCCTGACACAGCACAGGGCTATCCCCACGATTTTCTACCATCCAGGTATTTTTCCTCTCAGACAGGAAACAAGAGAAAAGGTCACTGAGAACAGCCTGTTCAGTAATTCCAAAAGGAAGCACAGGTTGTACCATGGCACCTGTGGATCAGATAAACAATCCTCCTCCTGCCTCTGTTGGACCCTTTTACAATAGGAAAATTAATAATGTAATTTTTGGCCATTAGTTACCCTGGTGAGGAGCAGCTACAGCCAATTTCTCCCCTGTCCCCTGTGTCCCTTGGGGTCTCCCAGACCCCACCCTTGCAGGAGTTCAGTCCCATTTTCCCCTGGGCCATACCTGAGATCATGTGCAGGCTCCGGGACTGGATGTTGTCCTCGGCGGGGTCGTAGTCGAAGACAGAGCCGGGGTTGGTTCTCCACACCCGGAGCCCTGCAGGGAAAGGGACAGTTCCTGAGGGGATGCTGAGCACACAGCCTGGCAGGACAGCAGGACAGCCTGGCAGGACAGCAGCACAGCCTGGCAGGACAGCAGGACAGCCTGGCAGGACAGCAGCACAGCCTGGCAGGACAGCAGGACAGCCTGGCAGGACAGCAGCACAGCAGCACAGCCTGGCAGGACAGCAGGACAGCCTGGCGGGACAGCAGGACAGCAGGACAGCCTGGCGGGACAGCAGGACAGCAGGACAGCCTGGCAGGACAGCAGGACAGGTCGTGTGTCCTCCCCAGCACTGGGAGCGGCCAAGGCCGGGCTGGATGGGGCTGGGAGCACCCTGGGAAGGTGGAAGGTGTCCTGCTCATGGCAGGGTGGGACTGGATGGGTTTTAATGTCCCTGCACCCCAGACCAGTCTGGAATTCTTTGAAAAATCACCCTTCTTTATAATTTAGTGCTTCTAATATATACTATATAATATATAGTATATAGTATATAGTATATTATATATATATAATATACATATAATATATATTATATATTATATATTATATATTATATATTATATACTATATAGTATATAATATACTATATAATATATATATAATATATATATTATATAGTATATTATATACTATATAGTATATAATATATAATATATATTATATAATATATATTCTAATATATAATATATATTCTATTATATATATTCTATTCTATACTATAGATATATATTCTATTCTATTCTAATATATAATATATAATATATCTAATTCTATAGCACAAATTTGGCTTTTTACAATTTATTACAGCAAAGTATTTCTCTAATAGATAGAGATGGAGTTCAAAACAGAAGAATCATAAATGCAATGTGACATTATCAAGGTGGGGACAGCAGGTCACAGGTTATTTACAACTGTTGGGAAAGAATATTTCCCAAAAGGACTCGGATGAGACCATCCCCAAGTAATGATGATTGAAATTGACGTGGCTGAGCTTAAATTGAGCCCCTCCTGTAGCAGATGTGCCCGGGTCTCCTGACCTGTGAGGTTCTCCTGGTCCTGGTCCACGCGCTTGCGCTCCATCTCCACCACCCTCCTCTGGATGCCCCTGTAGCTGATGTCACTGAAGTCCTGCATGTTCTTCTTCACGCGCTCCGTGATGGGGTCGGTCACCACGGGCGTGAAACTCCCTTTGCTCTTCTCAAAGTCCTCGTGGTACTTCACCTGTGTGATAAATAGGTATGATTCGTGTTGATAAAATTGAAACAGTAATCAATATTGGTACAGGAATTAATATTTGGGAATAATAAAAATAGTTAAAAGTTGTAATGCCAAAGAAGAGAGGGAGAGGAGGGGCTCCACCTCCCCCCCCCAGCAGATGTTCACAAGGACAGGAGGAAAGAAGCTGAAGATACAGTGGCTAAAAATGAGCAGAAAGGAAGTAAAACCTGGTTGGGTCCCAGAAAATGCTAATTATAAGGGATTCATTGCCTTGATATGTAGATACAGTGATATGTTAGTTTTGGCTTACATTGTACTGGCTTGGTGCACATGTATATTAAAGGACACAGAGAAAGACTACGAAATCTTCATCAGACGACCCCCAAAGACGTGTGTGACCACCAAACTGAGTGGTGGAGCATGCGTGGCAAAGGTGGTGATGAGGATGGAGGTAGAGCTATGATGAATCAGAAACAGGAGGAGATGGCATGGGTAGATGGCATAAAAGGGGGAATTTTCACTTGGCAAGCTTGTACGTGAGGTGGAAGGGTCCCAGAGCCCTGCACTCCGTACCCCGCGGTTATCTTTTGCTTATGCGCTATTATTTGAACCAAACTATCCTTTATTTTGATTCAATTATATTGTATCCAATTTTATAATTTTTTATTTCAAATATTCAATTAAAATTGCCACTACTTTAAAATATTGCTTGCTTTTTTTTATGATGGGATAATTGAGCAAACGTAACACCTGCAATTCCAAAGGATTGTGATTCCTGCTTCCCTCGGGGGCATTTCCAGCTCCTGAACTTTGCCCTTCCCAATCCAAACCCGATTTGCTTTAGCATTAATGCCTTGGGTACCCAACCCTGCTCGGACACGTCGTCCTTGCTGCCAGGCAGGGTTATTTTTATACTGAACTCCTTTTATATTGAACTTTAGATTGAATTTTTACATTGAACATGTTTTGTATTGACCTCCCTTCCCAGGGAAAGGCCACCTCTTGTGGGAATCCTAAAAATCAGCGGGTTTTAAGAAAGTTAGGAAAAAGCAGGCCTCAGACAGTGGAGACAGTGAAATGCTAAAGCAGCAGAAAAATTAGTAATGTAGACGTGAGAATAGAACAATAGGCCTATGTTAGGTGCTGCCTTAGGGGGTAACAAGTTTACTTAATGTTTATCTTTAGAAGGTTAAAAGTTTGAATAGAGCCTTGTGCCTTGCTTCTTATGAACAAGCTATTGGTAATGTAGACGTGAGAATAGAACAACAGACCTGTGTTAGGTATTGCCTTAGGTGGTAACAAGTTTACTTAATGTATATCTTTAGAAGGTTAAAAGTTTGAATAGAGCCTTGTGCCTTGTTTCTTATGAACAAGCTGTTGTGTTTGAATGTAGGCCGCTTACCAAAGCTACATGTGCTTTAAATGATTGGACAGAAGTACTGTCAATGTTCTTGTACTCTATTTGTGATTGGCTGAAACGCAGATGGAAATGGCTTTATGATATGGAAATGGCTTTATGATATGGAAATGGCTTTATGATATGCTGTAACACTACGTCTCTCTGGCATTCTGCTTGAGTCAGTGAGATGGTTGCATCTGTTTGTCTCCATTGTTGTAACAATGTGCTGAGAGTGATGCCTGAATAAACCTCTCAGACACTGAACAAGGAGTGTCCCGTTCTGTTCATGCCTTGTAAATAGCTTTGCCAGGGCAGTTGGCGCCCAACGTGGGGCTCGAACCCATGACCCTGAGATTTAGAGTCTCATGCTCTACCGACTGAGCTCTTACAGTGGAGATGTGCTTCTGGGTCTCCCGCACGCGCCGCATCTCCGGCGTGTCCAGGACGTAGGCGGCTTTTCCTTGGACCTGCTTGCGGAAACTGTCCGAGTAAAGAACCTGCCAGGGGAGAACAAGCACAGGAGTCACCTCTGGGGCACCAGGCTGCCAAAGAAGGGCCAGCCCTGATAGTGGAACCCTGGAAAATGTTAAAGATAGAACTCTAAAATGCCAGGCTTTGTGTTTGCTCAGATCACTGCACCCCTGTAAGCAGTATTATAAATGATATAATTGTTAGATGTGATGATTGTTTAGTAATTAAGTATAATTATTATATAACCATAAGAAGAATCATGAGAAAGTATGTAGGAAATTTAATGGGGGCTATGTTTAGCTGAAATCTATGTATACAATAGAACAATGTAAGTTTAATAATTATTAACTGAAATCTATGTATATAATAGAACAATATAAGTTTAATAATTAACATGAAAGTTATGTAAGGATAGAGTATAAAACACCTTCACCTCGAATGCATGGTCAGAATCAGATTTGGGTTGTAATCCCCCAATTCCCAGAACTCTTAATAAAAAGCCCCACATAGAATCACTCCGTGATTATGTGTTTTTGAATGCTAACAGCCCCAGATTTTTATACAATTATTTCATAAGTGACTCTTCCTGAAGAACCATAATTTTATACGTCACGGAGTACTAAGGCAGTAATTTGAAATTTAACTGTTTAAAAACCCCCAAGAGAACCCAATTCATCACAGAAATATTGATTGCACCAGGAAGTTTTGAAGAATTCCACATCCTTCCAAACCTCTCCTGTGTGAGTGGGGATTCAGGGATGAAGTGTTCCTTTGCTGTGTTCCACCCACCGAGCTGATGTTCTCCTGGTTGCGTTTGGCTCTCTCCATCTCCGGGGTCAGCGGGGTCGGGGTTCCCTTGGCCATGTGCTCCTTGTACAGCACCTGCAGGGCACAAACACAGCTCAGGCTGCAAGAATTCCAGCTTTTCCAGGCACTGGGGTTAATGTTCAAGCAAACTCAGCCCTGCCGAGTGGAAAAGATCTTGGGAAACAAAGCAGCTGAAACGTTATTGGCAGAAAGTAGAAAAACTAATTTAAACCATCAAAGGGGAAATAGGCAAAAATAAGGAAAACTGGGAAAATAAGGCTGAATTAGGTGGAGTTTGGCTGAGGATGGTTATTTTGACACAAGGTGCTTGGCTGTGCTTTCAGTACCGAGCTGATTTGTTCTTGGCTCCGCTTGACTCTCTCCATCTCCGGAGTGACCGGGCTGGGAGTGGCCTTCCCTAAACCCTCCCTGTATGCAACCTACAGAGCACAGAGCAGCTGTCACAGGGCAGAACTCCACACCACCCCTGGGCTGTTACTGGGTTTGCACTCAACACCAACCGTTAGGAAAAAAATAAAAAAAAATAGGGAAAAATCATATTAACAAGTTAACCGACAAAAAAAAAATCCTTTAAAGTTAGGAAAGTGGGGGGGGGGAAAAAAGTCAGGAAAAATCATATTAACAAGTTAAATGACAAAAAAAAAAATCCTTTAAAATTAGGAAAGTGGGGGGAAAAGTCAGGAAAAATCGTATTAACAAGTTAAATGACAAAAAACCGTTTAGAATTCAAGTACTTGAGAAGTGACTTTTGAAAGAAAAAATTAGAGGGTTAAATAAATAACACCAGGCAGAGTGAGGTTATTCAGGAGAGCTCCGTGCCCTCCTCGGGTGTTAACGCGGCAGGGGAGTCTGGGCAGGGTTTTCCTGCGGGAATACCGAGCTGATCTGCTCCTGGCTGCGTCGGACCCGCTCCATCTCGGGGGTGACGGGCGTGGGGGTGGCCTGCCCCACGCTGTCCTTGTACAACACCTGCGGGACAAACACGAGCCGGGCTCTGACACGGCCCCAAAACAGCGGGGCTCAACACAAATTATTGCCTTGTTACCAGATCTCAAAACCTCAAACCTTTAGTGAGGAACAGGGAGGGGAGAACTGGGATTTGGGGTTATCCAGGGGCTCCAGAGGCTCAGGAAGTGCCTCTGGCCCCAAAAAGCTGTGTAAGAAATGCTTTGTCTGCTTTATAAAATCTATATTTGAAGCAATTTCTCAATACAAATTATTACTGTGTTACCAGATTTCAAAACCTCAAACATTTAGTGAGGAACACGGAGGGGAGAACTGGGATTTGGGGTTAAGGGCTCCATCCAGATGGCTCCAGAGGCTCAGGAAGTGCCTCTGGCTCTAAAAAGCTGTGAAAGAAATGCTTTATCTGCTTTTTAAAATCTATATTTAAAGCAATTCCTGTTATTTTTTAAATCTATATTTGAAGCAATTTCTCAACACAAATTATTACTTTGTTACCAGATTTCAAAACCTGAAATGTTTAGTGAGGAACAGGAGGAGGAAAAGTGAGATTTGGGGTTATCCAGGTGGTTCCAGAGGCTCAGGAAGCACCTCTGGCTCTAAAAAGCTGTGTAAGAAATGCTTTGTCTGCTTTTTAAAATCTATATTTGAAGCAATTCCTGATCTTTTTAGGAGGGAGGTGGGAGTTTTGTTGCCACACCGCCCCAGTAATGATGTCAGGGATGGGTGCTTTTCCCTGAAGTCAAATCCACCTGAAAACCCAACGGAAGGTGAAACGCTGAACACAGGGAGGAGCCTGAATATCCCTGGAAAACCTGGGCTAGTGGGAGGAAAGGGAATGAAACGAGCTCTGTGTCCCTTCCAGCCCAAACATTCCCTGATCCCCACCAAGGGATCTGAACTCCTGAGAGGGGCTGGACAGAACCCACAAATTCACAAACCAAGCTGTAAAAAAGGCCTCAAACTCTGGATCACGCCGTTAACACCAAAGTAATTTGGGTTTAGAAAGAGCAATTAATGTGCAGGAAAAAAAGAAATACATTTCCTTTTAAGTTAAAACCAGCTCTGAGTGGGAGTTAGGCTGTTACTTGATTAAGTTGAAGCACAGAGGAAAGCAGAAGTTTCTGGGAAGGTACCGAGCTAATGATCTCTTGATTGCGTTTGACTCTCTCCATCTCGGGGGTGATGGGGGTCGGGGTCACCTTCCCCACATTTTCCTTGTACAAAACCTACAGGATACAAGGGAGCACCCAAACGTCATTGAAAAGGACAAGAAAAACAACAAAAAAAAAGCCCAAAAAGCAGAACAAAGAGCTTTGGAGCCGTCCCACCGAGTTAGGGCTGGGGCACGGGGAGGAGCTGGAGCTTTGCCATTAATTAATCTGGGATGCAGGAACGGCGGCAAAGCACAGGGGGAGTGAGAAAGGGGTTAAAAAATTCAATCAGGACAACACCATCCATCCCAAAAAGGTTTGGTTTTGGGGTTTTTTTTTCTATTAAAACCCTGCCTGGAGCAGCGTTACAGGGAAGCCGGTGTGGTTTGTGTGTGAGCAGGGGCGTTTCAGGGGTTAAGAAGCACAGGCTGCTGAGGCTCCAGCCGGGTTAAACACTCCACGCCGGTTTTTGGGGACTGTTCCTGCCGTCAGTACCGAGCTAATGATCTCCTGGTTGCGTTTGACTCTCTCCATCTCGGGGGTGACGGGCGTGGGGGTGGCTTTGCCTATGTTCTCCTTGTACAACACCTGCGGGACGAGAGCAGCCGGAGAAAGGCACAGTCAGCACCAGCTCTCCCCACACGGTCCCTTCTCTCGGATTTAGTCCACAGGTGATTTTAGAGCAGGTCCTGGGCACTCGTTTAGTACAGGAGTAGTTTGGCAGTAGTTTGAACCGCTGCTGATCAATGGGGTGAGTACCAAAGAGCACAGAATCCCTCTGGAGGGGATGAGCGCGGCAGAAAACCCAATTAACTGCTAAAAGAAATTAGCAATTAAACTCAATTAAAAGAAGAGAGGAGTTTGAGAGGGTTTGGGATTAGAACAGGACATTAAAATCACTCTTAAAACCAAGATCAACTGACCCGAGTTAACATTTCAACCGGAGAAAGCCACGAGTGAGGAGCGAGCCCTGCTCTGAGCTGCGTTATTTTGGGACAAATCCTTCTCCAAACGGTTAAAAAGGGCTTGGAAAGAGTTAAAAGGTTTCAACAGTGGGTTTAAAGAGTTAAAGGGAAGTTTTGCTCTTGGCAAAGTACCGAGCTGCAAATCTCCTGGTTGCGTTTGACCCTCTCCATCTCGGGGGTGACGGGAGTGGGGGTCCCTGTCCCCACGCTCTCCTTGTACAACACCTGCACAACAAGAAACCATCCAAAGCCATCAGCACTCATCAAATCCAAATTTTCCTGTGGAATGGGAGCTTTTAAACCCCCACTGCAGCCTCCTGAGAAATCACACCCTCCCTCTTCCACGGTTAAAACAATGCACGAAGAATTTTAGATATAAAAGATATAAAACATAGAAAAGGAAGACGGAACAGGGAATAAAACTGTTAAAAATATTAAGAATAAAATAAATATTTGTAAATAAGTCCGAAAAATGTAAATATTTGTAAATAATTCCATCAGTGAAGAAGTCAGAGGTCAGTCACACAGTGAGGAAGTGAAGGATTGATTATGAGGATGTGTTTGTGGTGGTGTGCTTGTGAGGATGTGTTTGTGAGGATGTGTTTGTGAGGATGTGGGGATTATTTATGAGGATGTGTTTGTGGGGATGTGTTTGTGAGGATTGTTTATGGCATTTGTGGGGATGTGTTTGTGGTGTTTGTAGGGATGCGTTTATGAGGATATGTTTGTGAGGATGTATTTGTGAGGGTGTGTTTGTGGTGTTTGTGGGAATGTCTTTGTGGAGTTTGTGAGGATGTGTTTATTAGGATGCATTTGTGGTGTTTTTGGTGTTTGTGAGGATGTGTTTGTGGGGATATTTGTGAGGAGTTTGTGGAGTTTGTGAGGATGTATTTGTGGGGATGTGTTTGTGGAAATGTATTTGTGGAGTTTGTGAGGATGTGTTTATTAGGATGTATTTGTGGAGTTTGTGAGGATGTGTTTGTGAGGATGTGTTTGCGGAGTGTGGGGATGTGTTTCTGGTGTTTGCAGGGATGGGTTGGTGTGGATGTGTTTGTGGTGTTTGTGAGGATGTGTTTGTGTGGATGTATTTGTGGGGATTGGGGATTGTTTCTGGGATTGTAGGGATGTGGATGTGTTTGTGGAGTTTGCAGGGATGTACTTCTGTGGATGTGTTTGTGGGGATGTGTTTGTGGTGTTTGCAGGGATGTGTTTGTGAGGATGTGTTTGTGTGGATGTGTTTGTGAGCCGATTAAGCAGCAGGAGGAGCAGATCTGTGTGTTTTAGGGGGGTTAGTGAGCGCTGCCCACGGTACCGAGCTCAGGTGTGGATGTGTTTATGAGGATGTGTTTGTGAGGATGTGTTTATGAGGATGTGTTTATGAGGATGTGTTTATGAGGATGTGTCTGTGTGGATGTGTTTGTGAGTCCATCAAGCAGCAGGAGAGCAGATCTGTGTGTTTTAGGGGGGTTAGTGAGCGCAGCCACAGGGGAGCTCCTGCTGCCCACGGTACCGAGCTCAGGTGTGGATGTGTTTGTGTGGATGTGTTTGTGAGGATGTTTGCAGGGATGTGTTTATGAGGATGTGTCTGTGTGGATGTGTTTGTGAGCCGATTAAGCAGCAGAAGGAGAGCAGATCTGTGTGTTTTAGGGCGGTTAGTGAGCGGAGCTCAGGTGTGGATGTGTTTGTGTGGATGTGTTTGTGAGGATGTGTTTATGAGGATGTGTTTATGAGGATGTGTTTGTGAGGATGTGTTTGTGAGGATGTTTGCAGGGATGTGTTTGTGAGGATGTGTTTATGAGGATGTGTTTATGAGGATGTGTTTGTGTGGATGTGTTTGTGAGTCCATCAAGCAGCAGGAGAGCAGATCTGTGTGTTTTAGGGCGGTTAGTGAGCGCTGCCCACGGTACCGAGCTCAGCTGCTCCTGGTTGCGCCGGACCCGCTGCAGCTCGGGGGTGACCGGGATGGGGGTGCCCGTGCCCAGCTCCTCCCGGTACAGAACCTGCGGGAAACCGGGAAAAATCCGGGATGGGAGGGAGGAAAGATGGAAAACTGCTAAAACAGCAGCGCTGCTCACGCCTGGACACTAAACCGGGCAGGAAAAGCTGTGAAAGCACCAAACAGCCCCGAATAAAGCAGCTCTGGAGCCTCTCCCACCCAGCGCATCCCACCCAGGCACGGCTTAGTTCTCCAGGGTAAGATCAGGAAAATCGGGAAAATTCACTCCACGGAACAAAACTGAACGGGGATTACATAAGGAAAACAGGGTGGGTTATTAAGAGTTAAAAAAAAATAAAATTGTTGGGGCCAACTAAGGAAAGAGGGCGGGGTTTTAAGAGTTAAAAAAAGAATTGTGGGGACTTATTTAGGAAAACAGGGTGGGTTTTTAAGAGTTAAAAAAAAAAAAAGAATGGTGAGGACGAAATAAGGAAAGAGGGTGGGTTTTTATGGGTTAAAAAATCAGGATGGTTTTGGGGCTAAATAAAGGAAACAGCGTGGGTTTTAAGAGTTAAAAAAAAAGGATTCTGGAGACTAAATAAGGAAAAAAGGGTGGGTTTTTAAGAGTTAAAAAAAGATTCTTGAGACTAAATTAGGAAAACAGAGCGGATTTTTAGTTTAAAAAACCCCAGGATTATTTGGGCTAAATAAAGAAATGAGGGTGGATTTTAAGAGTTAAAAAAAGGGGGATGTTTGGATTAATAAAGGAAACAGGGTGACTTTTTAAGCATTAAAAAAGGGATTTCTGAGACTAATTAAGCAAAACATTGTAGGTTTTTAAGAGTTAAAAAAATAGGCAATCACACTCCAAAAGGTGGGATTCAATGACTAAAATGATGTAATTAAAAATCAAGCGAATGAGAACAATGTAAGTAATAACTGTAAAGGAAAAAAAATTTCTGAGAGGGACCAGGAGATTATTTTTTGGGTAAGTCAATTATAAGGAAACAAAAATATTGTTTTGTGGGTTAAAAAGGCTTTTAAAATCGATTAAAGGGGATTTTTTTTTGTTTTTGGAATTCCAAACTACCGAGCTAATGTGTTCTTGATTGCGTTTGACCCTCTCAATCTCGGGGGTGACAGGGGTGGGGGTTCCTGTCCCCAGCTCCTCCTTGTACAACACCTGTGGGATGAGGGAATAGTTTGGATTTTATACATGGCAAAACAAGGGGAAATCAAAAATAGTCAAGGATTGAAGTGATTAATGAAAGGAAAAGCAGATCATAAAAGATACGTCAGGAGGAAGATGGGAAGAAGGAATCTAAACTCATTAGTGATGGGTCTAATCAAAATAAATCAGGGATTGCTGAGGGGGAAATGGCAGAACACAAGGAAGGGGATGTTCTTGTGTCAATCAATTATTTTGGGGTTAAGATTATTTTAAAATTGATTAAGAGGGAATTTTTTTGGTTTTTGGAACTCCAAACTACCGAGCTAATGTGTTCTTGATTGCATTTGACCCTCTCAATCTCGGGGGTGACAGGGGTGGGGGTTCCTGTCCCCAGCTCCTCCTTGTACAACACCTGTGGGATGAGGGGCAAAAAACAGAATCAAAGCAGCACCAAAACCACCCAGGGCACCAGAGAGGGGCTGCTGACACATCCTGGGGGGAAAAATCCCTTGGGATCAAAAACTCATTTAAACTCGGCTAGGACTGAGGCTGAAGGATGCTGGATTTAGGTGGGATATTGAGGAAAAAAAGATATATTTATATATAAATAATATTCTCTATTATATATTATAAATAATTCTATATAACATATAAAATGCATATTAATCAATTAATATAGAATTTTATATTTTAAATATTTAAAAATATATTATGTATTACACACATATAATTTCTAGTTCTTTCCTGCTTTCAGTGGCACTTCCCTCAACTTTCCACACATTCCAACACCCCCAGAACACTTCCAGTGTATCCCTGCCACGTTTGCTAAAGGAAAAGGCACCAAACCCAAAGGAAAAGGCATCAAACCCAAGGAAAAGGCTGAATCCCAAGGAAAAGGCACCAAACCCAAAGGCAAAGGCTCCAATCCAAAGGAAAAGTCTCAAATCCAAAGGAAAAGGCTCCAACCCAAAGGAAAAGCACCAAACCCAAAGGAAAATGCACCAAACCCAAAGAAAAGTCACCAAACCCAAAGGAAAAGGCTCCAACCCAAAGGAAAAGCACCAAACCCAAAGGCAAATTCACCAAACCCAAAGGAAAAGGCTCAAATCCAAGGAAAAGGTTCCAACCCAAAGAAAAGTCACCAAACCCAAAGGAAAAGGCTCAAACCCAAAGAAAAGTCACCAAACCCAAAGGCAAAGGCACCAAACCCAAGGAAAAGGCACCAAACCCAAAGGAAAAGCACCAAACCCAAAAGAAAAGGCACCAAACACAAAGGAAAAGGCATCAAACCCAAGGAAAAGGCTCAATCCCAAGGCAGGAGGATGCAGGCACCAATCCCAGCTGATTTCCCATCCCACCCCATCACAGCAGCCTCAGGGAGCACAGATTTGGGTCAGGCAAGGAATAGTTGGATTTTATACATGGAAAAACCAAGGGAAAATCAAAAATAGTCAAGGATTGAAGTGATTAATGAAAGGAAAAGCAGATCATAAAAGATATGGCAGGAGAAAGATGGGAAGAAGTGATCTAAACTCATTAGTGATGGGTCTAATCAAAATAAATCAGGGATTGCTGAGGGGAAAATGGCAGAACACAAGGAAGGGGATGTTTTGGTGTCAATCAATTATTTTGGGGTTAAGATTATTATAAAATCAATTAAGAGGGAATTTTTTTGGTTTTTGGAACTCCAAACTACCGAGCTAATGTGTTCTTGATTGCGTTTGACCCTCTCAATCTCGGGGGTGACAGGGGTGGGGGTTCCTGTCCCCAGCTCCTCCTTGTACAACACCTGTGGGATGAGGGAACAGTTTGGACTTTATACATGGCAAAACCAGGGGAAATCAAAAATAGTCAAGGATTGAAGTGATTAATGAAAGGAAAGGCAGATCATAAAAAATATGGCAGGAGAAAGATGCAAAAAAGGAATCTAAACTCATTAGTGATGGGTCTAATCAGAATAAGTCAGGGATTGCTGAGGGAAAAATGGCAGAACACAAGGAAGGGGATGTTCTGGTGTCAATCAGTTGGTTTGGGGTTAAGATTATTATAAAATCAATTAAGAGGGATTTTTTTTTTGGTTTTTGGAACTCCAAACTACCGAGCTAATGTGTTCTTGATTGCGTTTGACCCTCTCAATCTCGGGGGTGACAGGGGTGGGGGTTCCTGTCCCCAGCTCCTCCTTGTACAACACCTGTGGGGCAACAGGGCAGTCAAAAAGAGGTAAAAACAGAAAAAAAAATCTGCATTTGGTGCAGGGAATTAATGGAGTTTTATGCCCACTGAATGTACTAGAAAGCAGGAAAAATTAGGGAGCATCAATCAGTTATTAATTGTGATAAATTCAGCTGGGAATACAAATCCAGCTGCCTGGGTAGGCTCCAGCAGATGAACAAAGTATTATAGGAAGGGAATTCAGCAAATTATTTTTAAAAATAGGTTTAAAATTGCAAAATAGCTTAAACTTCAGGGAAAAAAATTAATGCACATGAAACATAGGGTGTTAAATTTTAAGAAAAATATTTTCTAAAAAAGTACATAAAACATGGTGCTAAAAATGTAAGAGCAGAAAGGGGATATTTTTATGAGTTAATTTGAGGAGATTTAAAGTTTGCAGGTGTTAAATAGCTACAGAAAAGTGAGTTTTTTCCTGTAATGATAAAAAGATACCGAGCTAAAATTCTCCTGGTTGCGTTTGACCCTCTCCATCTCAGGAGTGACAGGAACTGGGGTGCCAACCCCCAGCCCCTCCTTGTACAACACCTGTGGGCAGCAGGAGTGTGGAAATTAAAATAAAATATAAAATAAAATAAAATAAAATGAAAAAATGACATGAATTTTTTTTTAAAAATGGAAGGGAAGGGGAGGACAGGGAGGTCAGGGAGGAGAGAGAGAGAATAAAAATAATATTGTGAAACTGCAAAGTGTGGGGAAAAGAGTTTTGCTTTGGTCAAAGTTCAGCACAAAACCCTCAAGGAAAAGAACCAGGGGATGATGCTGTCACTTGAGCCAGGGCCAGAGCTGCTGGAATGTTCCAAGGCACCTGGAAATTCCCTGGCAAAGGCTTTTCCCTACTCCAGCTCCAGATTCTGCCAGGATTGCAGCCAGGCTGAGATGCCTGTTCCTGTCCCAGGGATCTCTGCCAGGACTGAACTCCAGGTGGGATTGGGCAGAGTGACCCCAAAAGGTCACAGATTCAACCAGAACTGCACAAAAAGTGGTGGCACGGTGCTCTTCCAAGTGGATGTGTCAGGAGGGGGAATTCCAGACAGGAATTCACTCCTGCAGCACTTTCCCATCTCCACTGGATGTTCCTGGTGTGCTTTCAGTGCCATGGGCTGGGAATGCCACCCAGGCTCCTCACAAAGCCCTGGGGACAGAGCAGAGCCCCAGCAGGACAGGGACAGGGCCAGGCACAGGGACAGGGCCAGGCACAGGGACAGGGCCAGGGACAGGGCCAGGGACAGGCACAGGGACTGGCACAGGGACAGGGACAGGGACAGGCACAGGCACAGGCACAGGGACAGGGACAGAGCAGAGCCCCAGCAGGACAGGCACAGGCACAGGCACAGGGACAGGCACAGGGACAGGCACAGGCACAGGGACAGGGACAGGCACAGGGACAGGCACAGGGACAGGCACAGGCACAGGGACAGGCACAGGGACAGGCACAGGGTCAGGGACAGGCACAGGGAGAGGGACAGGCACAGGGACAGGGACAGGGACAGGGACAGGCACAGAGACAGGCACAGAGACAGGGACAGGGACAGGCACAGGGACAGGGACAGGCACAGGGACAGACACAGGGACAGGGGCAGGGACAGGGGCAGGCACAGGGACAGGGACAGGCACAGGCACAGGGACAGGGGCAGGGACAGGGGCAGGCACAGGGACAGGCACAGGGACAGGCACAGGGACAGGCCTCTCACTGCTTCCAACCCAAACCATTCCCTGGGACTCAGGAAGGGCTGGGAGCCCATTTCCCTTTGGCAGGAGGTGCTGGAAGGGTGGGCTGTGCTCCTGAGGAGCAGTGACACCATTCCCACATGGAACACATCCTTGGGAAGCACAGGAAGGCCCTGCTCCAGGGCTTCCATCCCTGAGGTTAAAATCTTCCCTCTGGATCAACGGCACGAGTTAACTCAAGGGGAAAATGAAAAGTTGAGGATCCTGCCAGGGCTTCAGGGGATTGATGAGGAAGGGCTGCTCCCAGCACACCAAGGATGTGCCATGGAGGGGCTACAGGGGCTGGGTGAGGGTATTTGAAGGGGAGCAGGGGTGCAGACCCCCCAGTACCGAGCTGATGTGCTCCTGGTTCCGTCGGACCCGCTCCATCTCCGGCGTCACCGGCGTGGCAGTGCCAGCCCCTAAACCCTCCTTGTACAACACCTGTGAGGGACAACAGCAGGGCCACAAAATCCCCACTCAGCACAGGCCAGACCCACCAGATCCCACTGTTATGGGATTGTGTTTAGAGTTAGGATCGCTTGGGGCTCATCGTTCCAGAGGCAGGGATTAAGGAAGAGGCTGTGGGGGATTATTCTGTGAATGGGTCACTGCAGAGAGGAGATAAAGGCTCAGGGTAAAACAAACGTGGGGAGAAACACCACAACTCCACAGGGATGTTCTGCTGCCCAGTTTAGCTCAGGAAATGCCAGGATTATTTTCAGGCAGGTTTGTTCTCAGAAGAAAAGCGTGTGAAGGTGTAAATCCCCCGAAAGCACAAACGGTGGAAGATCAATGAGTTAAAACCCAGCCAGGACTACACCCCTGAGGAAGAACGAGGTTAGGGTGTTAGGAGCACAGGATTATAACAACTTATAACGTTGTTATAAGTCCTGCAGGGTGGAAATACCGAGCTGATCTGCTCCTGGTTGCGTTTGACCCGCTCCATCTCTGGGGTCACGGGCGTGGGGGTGCCTGTGCCCAGCTCCTCCTTGTACAACACCTGTGGGACACAAGCAGGGTCAGAGCAGCCCTGGGACATCCCCGACCTGCTCACTGCTGTCGCAGACATTCTTCTTGAAAAATCCTTTCTCAGGATTTTTCCTTGCTGGAGCTGAGAAGTTTCAGCAGCAATGTAAACAATTATTATCTGCTGCTGTGGGATGCAACCCAGGTCCACCCGGGATTGGTCCCCTGTAGGTGTTTGGACCTACTGACCACTCATGGTGGAGCTGCTGTCATCTCTGCCGAGACACAGAGCTTTGTTTATTCCTTCCTTTCTATCTCTCTCTTAGCTTAGCAGCTTCAGAAGAAGCTCTTGCCTTTCTATCTTTATGTAATATAGTTATAATGCTATATATATATCATAATATAATAAATCTAGCCTTCTGATCATGAAATCAAGATCCTGTCTCATCCATCCTCTAATAAACCCCTGCCACACCAGCAACACACTGCCACTGCAAACTGGGGCTGGACACAAAGGAAAACACAGCTCACACCCCTCAGGATCAGCACCAGCTCGATTTCCCTGCAGTTCTTCATTTAAAGGACACAAATTCAAACATTCTGCTGACCTCACCCTGAGAGGGATATTTTACTTCTCATCTTAGCTCAGGAAATATGATAGAATTACTTTTCAGGCAATCAGCATTTCTTTTTAGGATTAAGAAACAGCTTAACCTTTTCTGGAATTGCTCAGTGCACAAAGATTTCATTGTGGGTTTTATTAATTTTCAGCTCTGTTTGTTTGCACCACTATTTTACTTTGTGTTAAACCTCTAGGAAACAAAAAGAACTGAGTGCCACTACTCATGTTATGAGGTTTAATTCAACCTGTAGTTATTTGATTTTTAAAAATTATATTTTTCATGAAAGGAGGTGTTTGTGGAATAATCCCAACCATGTGGGAATGGGTTGTTGCATTCCAAATGCAGAAATACACCTGACAAGTGTATTGTCTTATTTTGACTCATAGTTCCTCTTGCAAGTAGGAAAATCCTTGTACCAAAACAAAACTTGCACCAGAACAAACTAACAAAAAATTCCACTGCATGGTGTCATTGCAATGAATAAATCAATTACAGCAAGGGAAAACAACTTGTGGTGAAGGTTAGAAAGAATGAGGAATCATTTGGAAAAACAACTCAGCTGTGAAATTTACACTTGACTGGATATGGAAAGGTTTTGTTTTCCCTTCTAATTGTCACACAAAAGGCTCCAAATGGGTTTTTCCCTCAAATTCTGTCTTCCTGCTCCCTTTTTCCCCAGTCAAACTTCAACACATAACCTGGGTCATTTTTGTTCCCAGCTCTGTGCTCAGAAAAGGCCACAGAAGAAACACAGGCAGCAACTGATGGGGATAATTCCTGTAAAATTCAGGTATTTCAATTCCCTGCTGCTGGCCATGGGGATCTGGGAGAGCTGGAGCCTTCCCAAGGGGAAAAGGCCCTGGAGAGGGCAGGGAGCAGGGAATTGCTGGGCTGATGTGCAGGGAACAGAGATATTCCAGGGGACAGAGATATTCCAGGGAACAGGAACATTGCAGGGAACAGGAATATTCCTGAGCTGATGTACAGGGAACAGGGACATTGCAGGGAACAGGGATACTCCTGAGCTGATGTCCAAGGAAAAGAGACATTGCAGGGAACAGGGATATTCCAGGGAACAGGGATATTCCTGAGCTGATGTTCTGGGGAACAGAGATATTCCAGGGAACAGGGATATTCCTGAGCTGATGTGCAGGGAACAGGGCCATTGCAGGGAACAGAGATATTCCAGGGAACAGGGACATTCCTGAGCTGATGTTCTGGGACAGGGACATTGCAGGGGACAGGGACAGGGACATTAATTACCGAGCTGATGTGCAAGGAACAGGGACATTCCAGGGAACAGGGACATTCCCGAGCTGATGTACAAGGAAAAGGGACATTCCAGGGAACAGGGACATTGGAGGGAACAGGGACATTCCTGAGCTGATGTGCAGGGAACAGGGATATTCCAGGGAACAGGGACACTGTAGGGGACAGGGACAGGGACATGAATTACCGAGCCAATGTGCAAGGAACAGGGACATTCCAGGGAACAGGGACATTGGAGGGAACAGGGACATTCCTGAGCTGATGTTCTGAGGACAGGGACATTGCAGGGAACAGGGACAGGGACATGAATTACCGAGCTGATGTGCATGAACAGGGACATTACAGGGAACAGAGACACTCCTGAGCTGATGTTCTGGGGACAGGGACACTCCAGGGGACAGGGACAGGGACATGAATTACCGAGCTGATGTGCAAGGAACAGGGACATTCCAGGGAACAGGGACATTGGAGGGAACAGGGACATTCCTGAGCTGATGTGCAAGGAACAGGGCCATTGCAGGGGACAGGGACACTCCAGGGGACAGGGACAGGGACATGAATTACCGAGCTGATGTGCTTCTGGGTCTCCTTGACGCGCTTCACCTCGGGCAGGTCGGGAATGGGAGTCCCTTTGCCAATGCTCTCCTTGTACTTCACCTGCCAAGGAAACAGGAGTCAGGGAGGGAAGAGGCTCTACAGGACGGCTTCCAAAGGTTCAGAAAGAGATTTATCCTGATTGTGCAGAGGGGAAGGTTAAAGGCCCTTTCCACCACTTTCCCCTCACTTTCCCAAGGGATCTGTGCCAAGGCAATTCAGCTGTCGAGTCACTGGGAATGGCACTGAAAGGATTTTATAAAACCAGATAAATTCCTTTAAATCTGACACTATTTGGCCTTTCTACCAACCAAAGGAGAATCTGGGATGTGTGAGAATCCCTCCAATTTAACAAAGGTGAGAATCATCACACAACGCTCCAGCAGTGACGGTGCCATTGCATTTCTGCTTTGCTAACAACAAAAAAAAGCCTTTCACAAGAACATTTTTGACATTTTTAACACATTCTGCGTGAACAAACCGGCTGCAGTGTTAGTGCATGACACTAAATGACACCACCACTCCAAAAAAAGCATGGAGGAGGTTTAGGAGCTTTGAAATGAAATTAATAATAGGTAAAATAGAGGGCTGTGACCTTTTAGGTAACGTCCAAGTTTGCCAGGACAAAACAAACCAAAAAATTAAAAAATTCACCACCAGAAAATTCAGTCTGAGCAGAGCAAAACAGATTTTCCTGGGAGATTGTCCCACCATGGAAGAGGTTGTGGAATACTCAAAACTCAACTCATCCTAAAGCTGAGCCACAGGGCTGGAATGATGATTTTAACACATCCATAGATGATTTTAACACATCCCTTCCCATCTAAATATTTCTCTTTTTTTGTCCAAACTATAACTGGGATGAGATCAAATTGACAGCAAGAGCTTTTGTGGTTTAGAGATGGGTTGTGAGTAAGAAATAGAATGTTAATCATTAGAGAGGTTACTGTTAAAGTAACAAGAATGGGCAAAAACTTCAAGAAAGTCACCCTTGTCTGGGTGGGTTATTGCCAAACCACTGTTAGCAAGATGTAAAGAAAAGAAAATAGAAAAAAAATATTATTTCAAGTTGAATTAGCAGCAGTGGAGTGAGTATTAAAAACCAATCCTTGTGTACCGAGCTGATATTATCCTGGGTTCGTTTAACTCTCTGCATCTCTGGGGTCTTTTCAATTGTGGTTCCAGTTCCAATATCTTCTTTATACAAAATCTTAACATTTAGAATGAAGACAACAAGGTTAAGCATCCAAAACACAACATTCCTGCTCCCAGACATTGAATTTGGACACAACAGAGCAGCTGAGAGCCCAGAGGATCCACTCTGGTCACTGCCTCTCTGAAGGTGTCCAAAGTGACACCATTTGGGGAAAAAAGAGCTGATTTTTTATATTTAATGCTTTTTTAAGTAGGAGGTAATTTATACAATAAATCAAAATATCAAATATATTTCAGTAGAATATTCCTGGGCTAGTGGAGGGAGCCCCTGCCCATGAAAGAAAATGAGCTTTAGGTCCCTTCCACCCATTCCATAATTCCATAATCCTACATTTGTAGGCTAATTTTAGGATTGAAGATCATTGTTTGCTCTTATTTGATTTATACAAATATTTTCCATTTTGCACTTTGTTAATGGTGCTGGAGGCAAAATGCCACAGGAGACTTGATGGCAACAGGAGCTGGGCAACAACTGAGGCACACAGAGCACGAGGGGCACAGGACAGGGAGGGACTGCCATGGGACAGCACAAAGGAAAGGGACAATAATTACATTTATTTCATGAGGGATTGTTTAACTCCATCACAGCTGTGTCTGTGAAAGAGGGCAATCTCCCCACAAAAAGCAGGAAAAACACTTTATAAAAACAGCTAAACCTACTGTAGGAGAAGCACAAAAAAGTTATAATTTCACTAAAAACATTAAACTGTATTTTTTGGGCTGAGGAGTGAAGACAGAGGTGACCATACCGAGCTGAAATTCTTCTGGTTTTCCTTCACCCTCAGGATTTCTGGGGTGTCCTGAACCACTGTGACTTTTCCTTTGCTGTTCTGTAGGTCTGACTGATACTGAAGCTGTGAAAATGGAAAATGGGAAACGTCAACTTTATGCTGTACAAATTCCCTCACAGTTTTCTTCAAAAATGAGATAAATATGGTTTTGGGGTTTTTTTTACTTATTTCTGGGCTTACATTGCTAAAGTTCTTCTGATTCTCTCGGACCCTCTGCATTTCTGGTGTGTCAGCCACAGGCACATAGTAGGGCATGCTCTTCTCTGCATCTTCCTTGTATTTTTTCTGATGGAAAACCCCAAATGGATTAAAATAGGAAACACAAAAGCAGCAAGAAACAAACTGCAGTTACTGATTGTTGAGTAGTGCCCATCTTTGTGGAGATGTGAGTTCTTCTCTGTCTGCTAGAAACTGAGATTATGCCTCTGTGCAGGATTTATTTTAGGCAGCAGGTTATTGAGGAGTAAAAAATTAAGAAGAATCTGCTTAAAGAAGAATTAGCTTTGCAAAGCAAGAGAAATTATCGTGTCACTTGACACAGCAGTAAAATTAATTTGATTATTGCCGTAGAATTCCAGAGCCCTGGAAAGATTTGTTGTGAAGGTGGTGGGAGGTGGTTATTTGGGTGTTTCATTAGTATTTCCTGGAGTTCCCACATGAGCAGGATTAATGGCTGCACTCAAGATACCTGGCTGGAAAGGTTCTTGACCTGCTGGGCATGAATAATCTCTGGAGTATCAACAACACTGGTGTAGTTGGCTTTCTCCATTTCTGCCAATTGTTTGTATTTGATCTGTCGGGCAAAGCTCACGTTTAGGGGCCTCTGCACAAGGGCTCACTCTGGGTTCACCCAGGAAAATGTGAATTTTCGTGGTGAGGAGCTCAGGGGTCGGGGTGGCACAGACCTGGCTGGCGATGTCGGTGGCGTTGCGGGCGCGCAGGAAATCCGGCGTCTCCAGCGCCAGCTCCGTCAGCCCCTTGCCGCGGATCTCCTGCTCCAGGGCCCGCTTGTACTCCTTCTGCAGGGACACGGGTGGGGGCACAGGGCTCAGAGCCACAGGCACGCTCCAGGAACAGGGCAGGCCCCAGCCAGGAACAGGGCAGGCCCCAGCCAGGAACAGAGCCAGCCCCCGCCAGGAACAGGGCAGGCCCCCGCCAGGAACAGAGCCCATCACAAATCGGGAACAGAGCCCATCCCAAACCAGGAATACCACCAATCCCAACCAGGAACTGTGCCCATCCCAAACCAGGGACAGTGCCCATCCCAACCAGGAACAGAGCCCATCCAAAAGAGGAATAGTGCCCATCCCAAACCAGGAACAGTGCCCATCCCAACCAGGAATACCACCAATCCCAACCAGGAACTGTGCCCATCCCAACCAGGAACAGAGCCCATCCCAAACCAGGAACAGAGCCCATCCCAAACCAGGAACAGAGCCCATCCCAAACCAGGAGCAGGGCCAGCCCCCGCCAGGAACAGGGCCCATCACAAATTGGGAATACCACCAATCCAAACCAGGAACAGAGCCCATCCCAAAGAGGAACACTGCCCATCCCAATCAGGAACAGAGCCCATCCCAACCAGGAATACCACCAGTCCCAGCCAGGAACAGAGCCCATCCCAAACCAGGAACAGAGCCCATCCCAACCAGGAACAGAGCCCATCCCAAACCAGGAACAGAGCCAATCCCAAACCAGGAACAGAGCCCATCCCAAACCAGGAACAGAGCCCATCCCAGCCAGGAACAGAGCCCATCCCAACCAGGAACAGAGCCCATCCCAGCCAGGAACAGAGCCCATCCCAACCAGGAACAGAGCCCATCCCAACCAGGAATACCACCAATCCCAACCTGGCACAGTGCCCATCCCAAACCAGGAAGAGTGCCCATCCCAAACCAGGAATAGAGCTCATCCCAACCAGGAATACCACCAATCCCAGCCAGGAACAGTGCCCATTCCAACCAGGAACAGAGTTCATCCTAAGCCAGGAACAGAGCCAGTCCCAAACCAGGAACAGAGCCCATCCCAAAGAGGAATAGCACAAATCCCAAACCAGGAATACTGCCCATCCCAAACCAGGAACAGAACCCATCCCAAACCAGGAACAGAAGTAATACCAACCAGGAATAGTGCCCATTCCAAACCAGGAATAGTGCCAGTCTCAAACCAGGGACAGTGCCAATCCCAAACCAGGAATACCCCTAGTATCAGCTCATAATTATCCACAGAAATTACGTAATTTCAAGCTATTTCAGTTTGTACTTCATTACTTAAATCTTGGTTTACTCCCTTGATTAATTAACTAATGAGTCCCTTGAGTGACTGCTGATCCCAGCTCCTGTTTCCCATCTGAATTCCTGACAGGGACTGTGAACCCAGGAAAGAGCTCCCTTAAAAGTCCACTTTGATCCTTATCCCCTCACCCATGCTCTTTCCTGGCCTCTACTCAAGAGTTTCCAGGAAATGATGAAGTTCACACCAGTGGAAAGGCAGGAATGGATGGGAGACTGGGAAAGAATTCCTGGTTGGGATGAACTCCCAGGGAAGTTGTGGCAGTGTCCCAGGCCAGGCTGGACATTGGGCTTGGGGCAGCCTGGGATGGCACAAGGTGTCCCTGCCAGGGCAGTTGGACATTCCATGCACCCTGGGATTTTCCAAGCAGCCCTCCCATACCTCGTTCAGGATCTGAGTGGCATTCTTGGCTCTCAGCATGTCTGGAGTCTCCTCCAAGGCTGTCAGTCCTTTCCCCTTGACTCCTTCCTCCAGATCCTTCCTGTACTCTTTCTGCAGGAGAAGGAAAAACACTGCAAAGCCAGACCAAAGGGTGTTTTACACTCTACCAACTTTGTGGCAAAAAAAAATTAAAGAAAATGAAAGAAAAAAAAGAGTTCCAAAAGCTTCAAAAGAAAAGAATTTTAAAAAAGGAAATTTGAAAAACAAGAAAGAATACTGTAGAGGGTTATGGAAGAAGTAGTCCAACAAAAGAGAGGGATTATTGTGGAAGATAAATTGCCAAGGCACACACGGATGGACCAGTTAGGCTGAGGGAAGCAATGGGAATACGGTTAAGGGACAAGGAAGAAATATCCGTGGCAAATTAGCTGAGAGCACAAAGTGGGTGTGAACATGCTCAGTGTGGGTGGGCAGGAGGTGGGGAAGAAGAAGAGGGGATGCTGCAGGAGGCAGAGGAAGGGAGCCCAGAGGAGCTGGTACCTCGTACCTCGCTCGCTATTCTGGTGGCGTGTTTGGCATGCAAGAGGGATGGTGTGACCTCCAGGCCTGTGAGGTTCCTGCCCTTCATGGACTCTTCAAAGTCCTTCTTATATTCTTTCTAATGACAGCAAGAAGAAGAAGAGGAAGAAGAAAAAAAAAAAAGAAAAAAAAAGGCAAAACAGCAAATATTTATTACAATATTTTCATTATGTGCGAAGCTGGGGAGGTGTCAAAATCAGTGGGTACAGCTGATGCTAAATCCTCTTCCTACTAAAACTTGTGAAGCAGATCATTGCTTTCTATGGAAATAGGACCTGATCCAGCTTTTATTTTTTATATTTATAGTCATTTATCTATGCAGAGAAAGCATTCAAAGGTACCACAAGGACTAATGGCCTTACACAGCTGCTTTGCAGCCTCCATCTGGGCCAGAAGGGGAATAAGCTTCAAATAAACACAAAAAAACTGCTCAAGAAAAGGAAATGACAGGTCAGAGGAGAGCCTGTGACAGCAGAGACACGCAAGGAATAAAAGAATTTCTCAAAAATGGAGTTTTGAGGTAAAAAAAAAGAAGCAGAACACTTTCTGTGTCCTGTGATAACAAACACACACTGTGATGTGTTGTAAAAGTGAAATTAATTTGTACCACATTCCTACTCAAAGACTTGTTTTAGCTTCATTTTAAAAAAAATTACAGATAAACTCATTTCATGACAGGAAAGTGCCATGAATGTTCAATGCAGCATTTAATAACCATCATAAAGAAATATGAAATTACTATAATTTTCAGTCTATCAGCCTGCACAAGATGCAAGCAAAATTGCCTGCTAAATCCCTAAGTTTAATATAAAAAAGGAAATTTTAAAGCTTTTCAGCCCATCAGTATTGATTTTACCTCGCTCTGCATGAGCTGGGACTCCTTTGCAGTCAGGTATGTGGGAGTTTCAAAGTCCAACATGGGCTTTCCTTTTTCCTTCTCATACTTTTCTCTGTATTTCACCTGAGAAGAAAAGACAGAAAGTCATCCTCCTAAATAATCAAAGACCTAATTAACTGAGTAGCATGTGCCTACTATCAACAGTTCTGGGATAAAAATAAAATGTCTAATGCAGTTTGCCTTCCTGTGAAATCTGTGTTATTGACCAGCAAATGTAAAATTTGGTGTCCAGGAGGTAAAATGTCCATGAAGATGATTCCTGCTTCAAGTTCTGCTCTCCACATTTTCAGAGTGCTCAGTGAGGGAATGCTGTGGCCAAGCCAGAGTCTGATCCCAAACTGCAGCAACAAGGACTGACTTAAAAATTAATTACAGCCTCATTACCAACAGCCTGATTAACAATAATTTCCTTATGGTCCTTGGCCGTGGGGCCTTTTTGCCTTTCCACACCTTGAGCATCCCTGGCAGTGCCCAAGGCCAGGCTGGAGCAGCCTGGGAGGGTGGGAGGTGTCCCTGTCCAAGGCAGGGCTGGGTGTGATCATCCTAAATGTCCCAAACCCTTCTGGAATTCTGTGCCAAGCACAGAACAATCAGCTGGGGCCCTTGGTGTTCTTGCAGTAATTCCTCTGTTGCTTTACAGCCAGTAAATACTGGGAACAGAGAGCATCAGAGGCCAAATCAGACTGTGAATTTGTCTGCAGTGATCCACTGCTTTATTCCAGAGGGGAAAACTCCAGGCATGTTGATAGATTTGGCTAAAGGCATTTTGGATGCAGAGCTCTCCTGTGGATCATGGAATGGGTGAAGCAGTTGGAAATCCACTGTCAGCCACAACCCTAATTCCTTCAGTTCCCAGTTTCTGTGATTCCCAGGTCCTTTTTTCTCCAGAGATAAATCCCCCTGATAAATGTATTATCCTGTGTAAAAAGATCCATGCACAGCAGAGGTGAGCAGCAGGACTGGCTCTGGAATGAAGCAATCACAGGGAGATTTTATCTGTGTATTTTATGTGTTCTGCCCTTGGAAATGGGCAGGTTCTGCTGCCTGGATCCTTCCCAGGGGTGCAGAGCTGGTGGGGCAGAGAGGCACAGGGAATGTCCCAGCCTGGAGGATTCACTGGGAGGATTTTGATGGAATTTGGAGCTCAGTGAGTTGGGATAAGGACAAACACACGTCCAACTTACGTGGCTCTGGAGCTCTGAGGCCTCCCTGAGATGAACCTGTTCAAGATTATCTGGCACCACATGGTAGTGACCCTTACTCTTCTCATACTGCTTCTTGTACTGGTACTGAAGGGAAGGTGTCAAAAAATCATCTCAATCAAAAAAAAAAAAAACCCTCAGCAAATTTACTTCTTAGGTCCAATCAAAGCAACACTTCAACGGAATTCAGAGAGAAATTAGAAATGCAAGAAGTAAAACAAAAACCAAGAAGTTTAGAATTGATATTGGGGGTTAAAGATGTGAGGGAATAGTTATTTTTTTATGGTCATTTGGATTGCAACAAAGGTTTTGTCCAAACCAGGATTAAAAGAAGAAAAAGAAAGAGAAGAGAGAAAACACAGTGGGTAATGAAAAGGCTGTACCAGGCAATAAAGGTTTTGCCTTTTCTCATTATCAATTATTTTGTTAGGCATAACTAGGTGGATTTACAATAGGGGAGTGTTAAACAAACATCCAGTAAAAGTAAAAAAAATAAAATCCAGATAAAAAAAATAAATATAGTAATCAGCAAAGAAAAAAGGAAAAAAATAAAAAAATATATTTGTTAGTGTAGTGCAATCAGTTAAAAATGGGATCAAGAACCAATCCAGTAAAAAGGATCAGAGGATTTAAAAGATGAGCAGCCCTGCAGTCAGTTAAAGGGATCAAGAACCAGCCCAGTGAGGATGCTCAGAGTTTACAACACCAGCAGTGCCACAGGAGAGGAGCATTTCCCTTCCCAGGGCCCGGGGCAGGAGAGGAACAGATCACTACCAGGTGATGCCCATGGAGGTGCCCCAGGGAGCAGCTGCTACAGGAGGAGTTAGCAGGGAATTCCCAAGGGAATCCCCAGCCTGGGAGCTGTGGGTGATAGTGGAACACTGGAAAATGTTAAAGATAGAACTCTAAAATGCCAGGCTTTGTGTTTGCTCAGATCACTGCACCCGTGTAAGCAGTATGATAAATGATATAATTGTTAGATGTGATGATTGTTTAGTAATTAAGTAGAATTATTATATAACCATAAGAAGAATCATGAGAAAGTATGTTAGAAAATTACTGGGGGCTATGTTTAGCTGAAATCTATGTATACAACAGAACAATGTCAGTTTAATAATTACCATGAAAGTTATGTAAGGATAGAGTATAAAACACCTTCACCTCGAATGTATGGTGGGAATCAGATTTGGGTTGTAATCCCCCAATTCCCAGAGCTCTTAATAAAAAGCACACATATAATCATTGTGATTCTGTGTTTCTGGATGCTGACATGGGCATTCCCACCCAGAGCTTACAGCACTGGCGAGCTGGCTGGTGCTCAGCACGTGGTTCATCAGCAGCGACTCCTTCATGTCCGTCACGGGCTTGTGCAGCTTCTTCAGGTCTGCCTTGTACTTCACCTGCAGGGAACAAGGGTCAGACCCATCAGGAGAGGGCCCTGCTGCTCCAGCCACACAAAGGAGGGATTGGGGAAAGCAGGATGGGATCTCCTCCCAGGAAAAGCCAGAATGAACGCACCTCGCTGGCCATGTTGTGGGCGTCCTTCAGGGTCTTGTAGATTTTGGCCTCCTTCAAGTCGTATTTTGGCTTTTTACCCAACTCTTTGGCAAAGTTCTCCTTGTATTTCACCTAAACAGAGAACAAGCAGGTGTCACAGCTGCTCTGCAGCACTCACTCTGCAGAGGGGCCCCATTTCAGTGCTCTGGCAGAAATGGCAAAGGAAGAAAAGTGCAGGAACTTGAAGGTGTCCACTGGAAAAAGGATTATTTCAAAAATGAAGTGACATGGAAAGAAAATCTACACCTATCTGACATTTACAAGGTACCTCTTGCAACTTGTCATCCAGTGCAAAGGTCACACCTCCTCATTGTGAAAATAAGAGTCAAGAGAATTGTGTTGCCAAAATTCTGACCCTTGGAGGTGAAGAGTTTTCCACTTGATGGGAACAGTCCATTGATTTAAGATTTTTCACAGAGACAGGTATAATAAGAGCAAAATACAAGTAAATTATATATATATATTATATAATTATTATATATAATATATAAAATATAATAATGCAAGAGTATATGAAAGAGTGTTAAGAAGAAATTTTTATACACTTCTTGGAGAAATAAGAGCTTTAAAAACCTCAAGACTTTAGAGTACTGAAGATGTCAATACATCAAATATCTTTCTATCTATTGTTATGCATACAGTGTGTTCTGTCTGAAGGACATTAATGACAAACAGAGCAGTGACACAATTAATTACTAATGATAAATAATTAATTAGATTCTACAGGAGTTTTAGTAACACTTCCAAACCACAGCAGCTGTAGCCAAGTCAAACACAGCACTGTGAGCCATCAGAACCCAGCAGATCCAGACTGGGGGCACAGGAATATTGACAGGAATGAGAGTTTTTAAACCCAAAAGGAGAGTTGCTGGGAGATCAAATGCAAAATCAAAAGCAAGCAAGCCAGACAGACAAAATCCCACTAAAAAACTCAACTGGACACACAAAGTGGACACGATGCTTTACAAAGTTTATGAGAAGAGATGTCCAAGAGAAAAAGCAACAGCTGAAGGTGATGCCAACCATTCTTTGCTCCCTCACTGCCCCTCCAGCAGCTCATTTCCCTCAGAACCAAATTATCTCAGCAAAGAATGTTTGAAAGACCAAGAGTGGAAAAAGAATGGAAAACCAGGATCTCATCACTGAAGTGGAACAAACAGAACTTCTTCTTTTTCTTGTAGATGAGTGTAGAATCCTTGATCTCCTGATTTGATCCATGATTTTCCTGCAGACACTGTGGTGGACATTCCAACATCCAAACATGGCAGCAGACACAGCCAGACATGGAAAAACAAAATTCCTTTTTTTTTCACTTGGAAATACATGTTTAAAACTGAAATGGCACAGATCTGTCTGCTGCCACTCCCAAATGGGCAACCCAGGCTCTGCTTTTCTGTTTCCCAAAGGTTTTGATGTGGGAAGAAGTCTAAGAAACAATAAACCTTCACACAGTACAGGCTGCACTTCCCAGTGGGACTGGTTCAGTCACAGCCTGCTCTTCCATTAGGAAATTCCAGCCAATAAAATAGTTTAATTAAAGTTTAAATGAAGTTTTAAGAGTTAAAATGAAGTTCTGGTGACTGTTCACTGAAAATTACCAGCACTATTGTTCAGGTTGGTCATACATATATATCTACACATGTATTTCCCTCTGCTTTTTTTTTCAGTTTTGGACAATAACAGCTCAAATTTTACGTTTTTGGGTGAAAAAGTTGAGTTTTCACATTATGTGAGTGCACTGAAACCTTCCATAAAACAACCTGGAAGCTCCAAAATCATTACGAAAAGCAGAATGACACGTAAAGCTTCACAGGGTGCTGCAGAATTGCAAGATAATTATGCCAGCAGGAGACAGATGCACAACAATGGCATTAAATGGCAGTTAATTAAAATTCTCTTACATGACTACTTAGCATATTTGCTTTCTTAAAGGTTCTCATCCAGGGGGTGTCATAGGAAGCAGCTCCGTGGCCTCTCATGTGTTGTTTGAGGTACTCTGCCTACAACCAGCAGCAAGAAAGCAAGGTCAGAAAGGCAAAAAAATCCAGAATTCAAACTCAAAGAGGTGAGAAAGAACCAAGAGGGACTGAGGTCCTGGCACAAGATTCTTTAAAGATACAAAGAAAAAAGAAAGTGGCTGAAAGAAACCAAGGATGCAAAATAAGAGTTGAGTAAAGGCTGGTTCTGGTAAAGCCAATACCCAAAAGAGCTAAAAAGGAACAGGACAAACATTTCAGCATTTATGTCACAGCATCACCTCAAGAAGGTTTTTTATCTCCATTAATAAGATTATAAAAGTTTAACCAATAAATAATTTGTACTGGTATTTAATTTTTACTTCCCCACATTCCCTTCCTTTCCCTTTTCCCGAATTTTGGAATAATTTCAGTTATAATCATGACAACACTCTGTAAATTAATTTAAAGCCTCATTTCCCTCCCTGCTTTGAGTTTCACCAAGGTTTGGTTTAGCCCTTACCTGGCTGGTGAGTTTGGACACCTCCTTGGCCAGCTCAATGTCTGGACGTCCCAGCATGGTCACACCCACACCTGCTGCTCCACGCTTCTTGTATTCAATCTAATCAAAGAAATAAATCCTTTAGGGGTCAGGAAACCACCTTTTAATTATTCTGCTGGATTTTGTAATTAAATTAATGCTAAAGGATTATACAGAAGGTTTAAAACCACTCACATTGCTGATTAACTTGGCTGCCTGAGTTGCTTTCTTAATATCTGGTCGATCTGCTATAGGTGTGTAGTGGAGTTTGGATTTGGCATCTTTCTTGTATTCAATCTAATCCATGGAAGATGACAGAGGAGAGAAAATTAATGAGAAAATTAAATTTATTCATTGGGAGTACACCAATTGAGGGCACAGCAATGTTGCTGAGAAAGCTCGTGGGTTTGTTTTGGGAATCAAGTCACAAGGCATGGGTCTGGAAATCTGGTTTTGCAAGCTGTCTACAAATAAAGAAATAAATATGGGAAATTCTGTCTGTATTTGAAAGGATGAAAAAATTATTAGATGTGATTTCCACCAGATTACTTGAAATCCTACAATGGGATTTAAATACAAATCTCTTCTTTCAGTACAATTTTATACTTGTACATTTATCTTTTAAAATTACACCAGAACATGGAAGCTGGGAGGAAAATCAGAAATCCATAAACTTGGGTTTTTCCAGCTGAATTTGCTACATAACCTACTAAATTAATGGGAAAAGAGGCAAACTTACTGTGCTCTGGTTTTTAGCCACTTCCATGGCATGTTTCACCTCAGGAGGCTCCAGCATGACAGAATAATTGGATTTGCCCTTCTCCTTCACAAACTTCTTCTTGTAGTTTGTCTGTCAAGAACAACAAGGGCCACCTGTGAGTTTTCAATGTCACACGGGGGGAAATGCAACAGAAACTTGGAATAAAAGCTCCTTGAAACTGCTGTAGGTGGATAAAGAGGAATCACCTCACTCCCAAAATGTGTTTTGGAGTTGGGATTAGTAAAGCTGAGCTTTGGAGAGGCTGGGCTGGGTGTGAACTCACCTCGCTGACGTTCTTGGTCACCTCCTTGACGTGGACAGTGTCCCTGGTCTGGGGCAGGGTGGTGAAGGAGCCGTGGGGCAGCTGCTTCTTGCTCTGCTCCTTGTACTTGTTCTGCCAGCACAGGAGAACACCAGGTCAAACCCAGCAGCTGCAGGATGGAACTCAGCTCCAGTAAATGAAGAAGGAAATGAATGTTTTACCTCAGACACCAGAGAGCTGACGTTCTTGGCCAGCAGGATCTGAGGGGTGTCTGGAACCACGTGGTAGGTCCCACGGGCTTTGTTGTGCTTCTCTTTGTATTTTATCTAGCAGGAAGGAAAGGCAGCAATGTAAATAATGTGCATCTGTCAGAATAAAGAGTAATTAGTACAATCATGTTTGTTTGTTAGTGCAAAGTTTTGCAGAAAATCCCATATTTTGACATTTTACCACCTAATCCATACATTCCTATGGCTCTCACTTGGATTTTTTTAATATACTGACCACTAATATACTGTTAGTAATTATGAAAGATATTTTGTGTTATTATTAAAGGTATTTTGTGCTATTTTCTCCAGACACTTCCATTTAAATATCCATTAAAATAGGAATGCAGAGATGCACCTGAGTGTAAGGTCTAGGGGCGTTCATGCAATGTTAACTTTGAATATTAATTTAATCCATGAACAGTGGCTTCTACAAGAGCAAATTTATTCAGTCAATTTGTTAATTAAATAAATCAAATAATGAATGAGACTGAGAATAACTGTCCAAAGCTTCATTACTAATCCAATTATGTTTGCACTAGAACAGTTTAGTAGTGAGTAAAGTGGTGGTAGTGAACTTGGGGAGGAAAGGTGAGTTCAGTGCTTACATCACTGGCCAGGATGGCATTGTTGAGGGCCAACACTGTGTTTTTATCATCTGTGACAGAGAGTTTGCACCCCTTGAGGAACTCCCTGTCCAGTTTGTATTCGTACTGCAGGAAGAAAAAAAGAAAAGATAAAGTCAGAGAGTCTCTGATCTTCTCCAATTTTAAAAATATTCTGAATAGGAGAGATGGGGAAATGGAATATTGAGCGTGTTTTGATTTTCTTACATCACTCTGCTGCAGAGAGGACTTGGCTGCTTGGATGAAGTCAGGCCTGTCAGCAATCAGGTGCCAGTGGGCTTTGGCTGCCTCGTATTTCTTCTTATAATCCAGCTGTGTCCAGGGAAAAACAAACAGGGAGAGCTCATGGGAAACTGGGACTTTGCACACAACACACAGAGGCCAATTCCCTTTTGGCCCAAGAGAAGAGGTAAGAAAGGGTAACTACAGCAGGCTTTTCTCTGGGTCAGGCACAGCCCAGCCACACTGCAGGGTGGAGAAAGGGATATGGAAGTGGAGAAAGGGATATGAAAGTGGAGAAGGGGATATGAAGGTGGAGAAAGGGATATCAAAGTGGAGAAAGGGATATCAAAGTGGAGAAAGGGATATGAAGGTGGAGAAAAGGATATGAAGGTGGAGAAAGGGATATGAAGGTGGAGAAAGGGATATGAAGGTAGAGAAAGGAATATGAAAGTGGAGAAAGGAATATGAAGGTGGAGAAAGGGATATGAAAGTGGAGAAAGGGATATGAAAGTGGAGAAGGGGATATGAAGGTGGAGAAAGGGATATGAAGGTGGAGAAAGGGATATGAAGGTGGAAAAAGTGATATGAAAATGGAGAAAGGGATATGAAAGTGGAGAAGGGGATATGAAGGTGGAGAAGGGGATATGAAGGTAGAGAAGGGGATATGAAGGTGGAGAAAGGGATATGAAGGTGGAGAAAGGGATATGAAAATGGAGAAAGGGATATGAAGGTGGAGAAGGGGATATGAAGGTGGAGAAAGGGATATGAAGGTGGAGAAAGGGATATCAAAGTGGAGAAAGGGATATGAAGGTAGAGAAAGGGATATGAAGGTAGAGAAAGGGATATGAAAGTGGAGAAGGGGATATGAAGGTGGAGAAAGGGATATGAAGGTGGAGAAAGGGATATGAAGGTGGAGAAAGGAATATGAAGGTAGAGAAAAGGATATGAAGGTGGAGAAGGGGATATGAAAGTGGAGAAAGGAATATGAAGGGGGAGAAAGGGATATGAAGGTGGAGAAAGGGATATGAAGGTGGAGAAAGGGATATCAAAGTGGAGAAAGGGATATGAAGGTGGAGAAAGGAATATGAAAGTGGAGAAAGGGATATGAAGGTGGAGAAAGGAATAAGAAGGACTGAAATGATGTCCTGACTTTGGAGAACGGGAGAGCTTTCAAATCCTTCCTAATGAAATGGGTGTTGGGCACCAATAACAAAAAAAGCACAGGTAAGTTCTCCATGAGGCTTTGTCTCCAAGAGCATCATCCCATGGAATTCCTGGCACAGTTGTGTCTCTGCCAGGAAAACAGGGGACAGCTGGAAGAATGGGATGTGTGACATAAAAGAACCTCAAGGACAACTCACCAGAGTGAGAATTTGAGTATGAAATAAATTAAAACACATTTTCTTCCAGCAGCGTAAGGATTAGAAGCGATGCCCAAAAATTTCGGTGGGATTTAATTTCTTGTGGCATAATTTCTCGTGGAAATAATTCCTTATGGCTTCCACTGCCAGTTCCCAGCTCCCTCCAGAATAAAACCAAGCCATGATCAGGACAGAACTCACGTTGCTGTTCAGTTTGTAGGCGTGCCTGGGAGTTTTGATGTGAACTGAATCTGCCACGACGTTGCAGCGAGATTTGCTCCTCTCATACATTTCTT
Source organism: Geothlypis trichas (assembly GCA_009764595.1). Lineage (NCBI taxonomy): Eukaryota > Metazoa > Chordata > Aves > Passeriformes > Parulidae > Geothlypis > Geothlypis trichas. Next base: position 1,785,419 of record CM019907.1, on the reverse strand, counting down.
TGTATTTCAGCTGAAGAAAGACAAAGATGTAAAAAATGTGTGCAAAGATCATATCAGCATCAACAAGAAAAGCATCCAAATATGAAAAACTTAATTAAAATTGCTCCTGTCTGGATAAAATCTTAATAGGAGAAAATGGCTGGAGGTGGCACTCAGGGCTCTGGGCTGGTGATGAGGGGCAGTTGGGCTTGATGGCTTTGAGGAAATTTGGATTTTTGGATTTGATGGCTTTGAGGGATTTTCCAACCTAAATAATTCTGGGATTCCATGAAAAATAAATTCTCTTGATACAATTTGATATCAAGAACCTGCCTGAAAGAGGATCTTCTCCAGGAGCACTTCTCTTTATATAGAAAATGTGGCAGTCTTAACTCACCATGAGGCACAGACTAAGGTTAAACAAAATCTATTCATGACCAGTAATTCTGAATATTTCTAGATTTTTGCAGCCAAAAGAAATCCTTTGAAGAACCTCATTTTCTGATAGTTACACTAACTGAAAACTCCTTCAGAGAATCTCAGCACTCAGTTTGGAGCTTAAAAATGTCCTTCAATTCACATCTCTATCTCTCAATGACACACTTTAGTATCTAGATAAAAATTATTGTTTTTTCTCCTGGATTTACTAATTAGGTAGAAATCCAGGAGTATCTGGATGAGATTCAGGTTACTTATTCTGACATTACTACACTGAATTTTGGGAGTTTCAGCATCCTCATTTATGGATACCTAAGGAACAACGAAACAAAGGACAGAGAGAAAGGGTAGGAAAGGAATTAAGAGCAGGAGTCCTAAATTCTTTATTATTCTATCCACTCCCTCCTCCTAAATTCTTTATTATTCTATCCACTCCCTCCTCCTTTCTCTCGCCTTCTTACTTTTCTATTCTCAGAATTAAAACATATTTATTTTAGATCAGAACATTTACCTTACATATTCACAGTATCCATATGAGAAATTATTAAACACAGCAATACATGAAATATTTTATTTAAGCCTCAAAAACAAAAAAAAAAGCTACTAGAGGAAGAAAAACCAGGAAAAAACCTCACAAAAGTCATGATTTAGAGACCTGTAAAAATAATGTACAGGTAAGGGGTTATTTGGTATGTACAGAAATGTACAATTAAATGTTGTTACAGGGCTAAACAAATCTAAGCAAATACAAATGAAATTAATTATGAAATTACTTCCAGCTTATGGCTTTTATTTCTAGTGAGGGGTGGTTTGTCCCAGCAAAAAAATCTTCCAAGAGCTCCAAAAGAAAATTCTATGTAAGTATTCCTGAAAACCTGGGTTTTGAGAGAGCAATGAATGCAGACAGAGTTTTCCAGGCCAATATGGTCTAAGAAGGTGATGACTTTCACTGACAGCAGTACATAGGAATTACAAACATTGGCTGGCAAGCTAAAATGTTTGTAATTTTGTGAATTTTGGGTGTTTTTGATGGCACAGAGGTTTCACTCACATCACTGATCCTGTCCTTGACCTTGCGCACGTGCAGCAGCATCGGCGTGTCCTGGATGGTGGTGTAGCCCTTGGGCTTGGCTTTGTTGTACTCCAGCTTGTAAATGATCTGAAGGGACAAATTGGGGTGTGGGTTATTCCCTGGAATCCTTGGTGTCAGCTGGGAATTCCCTGGGTGGCTGCCCCATCCCAAAGGACCCACACTCACATCACTGATCTGCTTGTTGACCTTGGTGGTCCGTAAATACTCCGGAGTGTCCAGAACTGTGGTGTATTTGCCTTTCTTCTTCTCATAGTCCTTCTTGTACTGAATCTGGAGATGGGGAAAAGCTCTGAGTTAATCACACAGAGCAGGACAAATCCTCTTGCAGAGGTGGGATTAGATCCATGGGTGAAATTGCAAAACCCTCCCACAAAGCCAAAGGAAGCAGAGCATGCACCATGAGCTGAATTGCAAATCCCTTCCTTGCCCAGCAGGCTGCCTGTTTGTTTGTCTGATTCATTTTGTGGTTATTTCAAGCTAAAATCTCCAGGACTGTGCTAAAAAATTCAATCCTTGCAGACCAGAGACTTTTGAATGTCATAATGGACAAAATCTCATTTTTAAATATTCATATCCAGTTGAAATTTGGACTTGGTGATCTTGGAGGTCTTTTCCAACCTTAATGATTCTGTGATCAGAGTGAAGAGAAATGTAAATCATCTCACACAGCAGGAGATAAAAACATTACCAAATCTATCCCAATGCTAGGATATTTTCAAGGCTTTGGGAGCAGGATTTGTTCCTTGGTAATGATTTTCTAAAGGATCAGCTTGCCCTGCTCAGGTTTCTGAACCTTTTTTCACAGAGTTCACCAAGTGAGAACAGGTTCACCAAGGATAGAAAATCATTGTAGGCAGCCTCAAGGCAGCTGGAAAAGGTTAGAATACATTTTTTTACAAAGAATTTTCATGCTCTACCCTTTATCAGAAAATAAACCCGTGCATTTGAAATGGGACAGACAAAATATGGAAAAATATGAACAGACAAAATATGAAAAATGATAAACAAGTAATCGATGATAACATGCAGTGAACTCAGGGGGACATGCAGGTCAGACACTTCTTTTTTGAATTCAAACATACTCAAAGTTACCTGCAAGGAGTTTTTAGTGGAAGAATATAAATCCACAGAAAAATGGAACAAAAATGTCTGAAAGACCTTCAGTAATTTATTACTGAAGAATGTCACCATTGGCACAGGCAACAACAAAGAATTACAATTCTCCCTGACAGAATTGTTTTCCACTGCTGCATTTCCAGTCTAACATTTATATTCCAATTCATGATCATGATTTTTCCTCTGCAATAGTGAGCTGACTGCCAGCAGCTGTGATTTCAGAGCAGAAATAACTGTTCTGTGTCTGACACCACTCTGGGCTCAGTGGAGATAAATGCTGGAATTTCCCTGGGAAATCCATCATGTCCTTCCTGAATTAAGGAACTGGGGTTATCCAAGGTGGCCAGGCCAAGAAATGGTGTCAGAATGAGAACTGGGTTAGGGAAATACCAGGGAGAGCTAACATCCAATATCTGAAATGTAGGGAAAATTGCTTTTTATATACAAATATGTGGAATTGATACCAATTGTTTATAATGAAAGGAGAAAACGGGGACAAGCTCAGAGTGGGCTGAGCCACGTCCAAGTGACAGCAAATATTGTTTCAGATATTCTGTTTTATTTTACCACAGCCAGCATTAAGCACATGGAGGAAGCTCTGGGGTCTGAAATAGAGGGAGCAGTAAATTTGCCAAGTCCAAGCAGCCCCAGTGGTATCTAAGGTGTCCTAGAGCAGCAGCTCTGCAGATTACCTGGCTCCACAGGTATGTGTTGTAGAGTGCTGTCAGCATATCTGGCCTCAGAATTTCATTGCATCCGTGCTGCAGGAGCATCTTGGCAAAGGATTTATAGCTTTTCTGTCCATGCAAATGGCAACCAGGGACAAGAGAGACACATGAACAACATGAACAATGACACAGCTCTAGATCCCAGGCACTTGGAGAGTGGAGAGATTTAGGCAAGGTGCTGTATGTATTCAGCCACATGTGCATACAATTCACATCTGGATAAGTAACACTGCCAAGATAAATATTAACACGTTTTCCTGCTCTCACTTTAAGGAAGTTATGAATTTTTGGGAGGGGATGAGAGTAAATTAGAGATTAAGGCAAATATGTCCCTGTTGCTTTATCTAGAAATGAGTAAGAAGAGAGGTAATAAAACTATAAATTCTTGATCCTGCATTTTTATGACCTCTCCAGTGGCTTCAGGAGGGATGGGATTCCTGATGTCCATTGATGCTCTAGACCCCAGGCACTTGGAGAGTGGAGAGATTTAGGCAAGGTGCTGTATGTATCCAGCCACATGTGCATACAATTCACATCTGGATAATTAACACTGACAAGGTAAATATTAACACGTTTTCCTGCTCTCACTTTAAGGAAGTTATGAATTTTTTGGGGTGGGGGATGAGAGTAAATTAGAGATTAAGGCAAATATGTCCCTGTTGCTTTATCTAGAAATGAGTAAGAAGAGAGGTAATAAAACAATAAATTCTTGATCCTCTCCAGTGGCCTCAGGAGGGATGGGATTCTTGATGTCCATTGATGCTCTAGATTTTTATGACCTCTCCAGTGGCTTCAGGAGGGATGGGATTCCTGATGTCCATTGATGCTCTGGATCCCAGGCACTTGGAGAGTGGAGAGATTTAGGCAAGGTGCTGTATGTATCCAGCCACATGTGCATACAATTCACATCTGGATAATTAACACTGCCAAGGGTAAATATTAACACGTTTTCCTGCTCTCACTTTAAGGAAGTTATGAATTTTTGGGAGAGGATGAGAGTAAATTAGAGATTAAGGCAAATACATCCCTGTTGCTTTATCTAGAAATGAGTAAGAAGAAAAGAGAGGTAATAAAACTATAAAACTATATCTGAGTTAATACACAGAGCAGGATAAGTCCTCTTCCAGAGGTGGGATTATATCCATGGGTAAAATTGCAAAATCCTCCCACAAAGCCACAGTTTTCCTGCTGTCACTTTAAGGAAGTTATGAATTTTTGGGAGGGGATGAGAGTAAATTAGAGATTAAGGCAAATACGTCCCTGTTGCTTTATGTAGAAATGAGTGAGAAGAAAAGAGAGGTAGTAAAACTATAAATGCTTGATCCTCTCCAGTGGCCTCAGGAGGGATGGGATTCCTGATGTCCATTGATGCCCTAGATCCCAGGCACTTGGAGAGTGGAGAGATTTAGGCAAGGTGCTGTATGTATTCAGCCACATGTGCATACAATTCACATCCAAGGGTAAATATTAACACGTTTTCCTGCTCTCACTTTAAGGAAGTTATGAATTTTTTTTGGGGGGGGGATGAGACTAAATTAGAGATTAAGGCAAATACATCCCTGTTGCTTTATCTAGAAATGAGTAAGAAGAGAGGTAATAAAACTATAAATTCTTGATCCTCTCCAGTGGCCTCAGGAGGGATGGGATTCCTGATGTCCATTGATGCTCTAGACCCCAGGCACTTGGAGAGTGGAGAGATTTAGGCAAGGTGCTGTATGTATTCAGCCAGATGTCCATACAATTCAAATCCAAGGGTAAATATTAACATGTTTTCCTGCTCTCACTTTAAGGAAGTTATGAATTTTTGGGAGGGGATGAGAGTAAATTAGAGATGAAGGCAAATACATCCCTGTTGCTTTATCTAGAAATGAGTAAGAAGAAAAGAGAGGTAACAAAGCAATAAATGCTTGATCCTGCATTTTTAAGACCTCAGGAGGGATGGGATTCCTGATGTCCATTGATGCTCTGGATTTTTATGACCTCTCCAGTGGCCTCAGGAGGGATGGGATTCCTGATGTCCATTGATGCTCTGGATTTTTATGACCTCTCCAGTGGCCTCAGGAGGGATGGGATTCCTGATGTCCATTGATGCTCTGGATTTTTATGACCTCTCCAGTGACCTCAGGAGGGATGGGATTCCTGATGTCCATTGATGCACAATCATGGCAGTACACACAGGACAGCTCACACAAAAAGTGCCTCCTTTTTGGGTGGCAGGATGGAGATGGAATGAAGAGTGAGGAAGGTGACAAAGGCACAGGGCAGTGGCTCTGCTGGCAGAGGGGGGCACACGGAGCTGAGCAGTGCCCCACGGTACCTGGCTGCTCAGGGTGCTGCCCCACTTGGCCAGCAGGCTCCTGGGCTCATCCACAACCACGCTGTACCTGTCTTTGAGCTTCTCATAGGCTGCTCTGTACAATTTCTGCTCAGAACAGCACACACAGCGTCACCAGAGAGGGGGAAGGTACAGAGACATCACTGGTTTAATCTCTTTATAGGTTGGGGTTGAAGGGCGTGTCCAAAAGGGGAAAATACATTAAAAAAAAAAACAACCCCCCCCCCCCAAAAAAAAAAAAACCCAAACCCTCACAATCAAAAAAACAAAAAAAATTAAAATAACAAAAAAATTCAAAAAACCCAAAAAAAAATCCAAACAAAAAAAAACCAAACAAAAAAACCCCCTCACAATCAAAAAAACAAAAAAAAATTTAAAATAACAAAAAAATTCAAAAAAACCAACCAAAAAAATCTAAACAAAAAAACTCAAAAAAACCCCACAAAAAACCCCCAGAAAACCATCAAAAACCCTGAAAAAAACCCATAAAAATCACCCACAAAAACTCAAAAAAAACCCCAAAAAAATCCAAACAAAAAAAAACCCAAACAAAAAAAAAAAAAAGAAAACACACAAAAAACCCCCCAGAAAACCATCAAAAAACCCCGAAAAAAACCCCACAAAAATCACCCACAAAAACCCAAAAACAAACAAAAAAAAATCCCAAAAATAAACAAACAGAAAACCAACAAAAACCCCGAAAAAAACCCCACAAAAATCACCCACAAAAACAAAACAAAAAAATTCCAAAAATAAGCAAACAGAAAACCAACAAAATCCCGAAAAAACCCCACAAAAATCACCCACAAAAACCCCAAAACAAAACAAAAAAATCCCAAAAATAAACAAACAGAAAACCAACAAAACCCCCGAAAAAAACCCCACAAAAATCACCCACAAAAACCCAAAAACAAAAAAAATTCCCAAAATAAACAAACAGAAAACCAACAAAATCCCGAAAAAACCCCACAAAAATCACCCACAAAAACCCAAAAACAAACCAAAAAAAATCCCAAATATAAACAAACAGAAAACCAACAAAAACCCCAACAAACAAAAAACTGAAATTAAAAAAAAAAACCAAAAACAAAACAAAAAATCAAACCAAACCAAACAAAAAAAACCCAACCAACTGAAAAAAAAAGAGAAGAGGGAGAATATTTCCAAATGGTAATAATTGCATTTCTGCATTGCCTCTGGAAGGCCTAAGGGTTAAGGATGTCTCTATTCCACCCCTTCACTAAGTAATTTTATGATTGATTTTCTCCATCAAAAGTAACTGCAGAAGCAACTCTGTGTTGTAGATTCCTGAGTCGACTCCAAAGAGAAAACAGTGAGATGTTATCAAAAAACATCAATTATATAACAGAAGATATTTAGGTAAGCATTTCAATATATGGAGTTCTTACTGATAAAATTTCACCTGTTTATGTTTCTGATATTATTTTTTCCATATTTGCCCTATGAATAATTATAAGACTGAAGATAATCTTGATATAAAGATTATTATAATATAATTGATATAATTGATATAAAGATATAAATCTTGATATAATCTTGATAAAAATTCTGGTATTTGTTGTGAAACTGCTTCTCTTACCTAGAACAGGTAATACAGTAATGAATTTACTGACAGGTAATGATAAAACACAATGGCTGGTGAAAAAGAATGAAATATTAGGATATAAACCTAAATATCTGATTCTTTACTGAAAAGCATCAGATTTTGATGTGCTGTTCCAACTCTAAGCTGATTGGAATCACCTTGAATGTGGTGAATTTGTCCTGCCAGGAGAAATTTGAATTTTAAACCCAGGGGCATTCATTAATTATTAGGTTGTGGCAATTGTTTCTTTAGCACTACAAGAGGAAAATAAGAAAAAGTTGAGTGGTAGAGTGGAAAAATTCCAGGCAAAATCACTGAAATTAAATGAGCTGTGGAAACTTCAGACATAACTCTGTCTTCCTAACACCAATTAAGATTTTATCAATGTTTTAGGGAAGCAGTTGGAATTCTGTCCTCACCTTTTTGAGGTGGAAACCAACAGCCAGGGTTACTGAACCAGCAGCATTATTTAATCAGCAAAGGAAAAGTTCCTTTGCCATGAAAAATTAATGAATGGGAATTTCACTTTCTGGGCTCTGCAAACCTGTTCTGCCCTAACACCCAGAATAACAAAAACCTTGTTTTTCATGATTTTTTAGTCTGATCTTAAAGCATCTTTAAGCCTGATTATGAGGAAGGACAACCTTCAACTCTGTATTTACTACAGAGCAACTCCCTAAGGCTGAGCCTACAGAAATCTTTACTTACCATATCCACCAGCTGAGTTGCATATTTAAAATGTTCATTGCTTGGAGAGTCAGCCACGTACTTGAACTTGGACTTGGTCTTCTCAAAGTTCTCCTTGTACTTACACTGCAGCCAAAGAAAATCAAACACACAAACCCCAGCCCACGTCAGCCCAAACAAGGGTAAGGCAATGGAAATGTGATTTTACAGAGAACCTGTGGCAAGCAAATTGGTGGAATTATTGCATTTGTGGGTTAACTTTTCTACCAACAACAAAGAGTTGTAAATGGACAGAAAATGTCCAAAACCACCAACAATTCAGTGTGTACTCACCCCACTGTAGAGAACTTTATTCTTCTCTGCCAGGACAAAAGTTGGAGTGTCCCACACATAGCACCCAGTGCCTTTGAGCCATTCCAGATCCTCCTTGTATTTAACCTTTAGAAAAGAAGTAAAAAACTTCAGTTTTAAGCAGATAATCAGTGCTGAAATGAACCTCAGCACAAGGTGTGGCAAATTTATTCATTATAAAATAAATTAGTTTCTCCTGTTTTTGTGATGGACTCAGTTTATTCACACACATAATCTGTCATTAGATGTTGCAGTTTCTGTGTGAATTAAAAATAATGTACAGGTAAGAGGTTATTGTGTAACAGAATGTATTAATTACAGAAATGTACAATTAAATGTTGTTACAGGGCTAAACAAATATTAAGCAAATACAAATGAAATTAATTAAGCCTCTCTGTTAATTTGACAAAGGGTTGTGCTGCAGTTTTAGCCATCAGATTCTGTCAGCTCCCAGGGCAAATTGCAAATCACTGAAAAACTTCAGCAGCTTTTCCTTTGCTGGAAAAGGAGCTTTGGGCTCATTTTGGAGACCACTTTGAACGTTCCCCTGGGCCATGCAGGAGCTGCAGGGACTCACATCACTGATGGCATCCGTGACCAGGCGGTGGTGGAAGTGCTCGGGCCGGTCTGGGATGGATCTCCAGATCCCCAGCTGGCTCATGTAATTCTCCTTATACTTCACCTGCAGGGAAAGTGGAAGAATTAAGTAAAACAATCAAAGAGAACACTCCAGACAACACAAAAGTTTCATTTTTTTCCCCCTTGAACAGTGGAACTAAAAGAGTGGAAATGGGATTAACTCGTAACACCAACAGCAATCAATATTCCAGAGAAAGAGAGAAATCAACACTGATAATGCTGATTTTTTCCTGATTATTTGACATTATTTGAAACAGAACAAAAGGCTATGTGGCCTATTTGGGTTATTAAGCCTCCTTGACTTATTCCCCTGCTTTTTGAATATCTGTCAGCTCTGTTTTGGCATGTTTTGTTTGTTTGCAATGGGCCTGATTTAATCCTGGCCATTTTCTTGGAATGACCAAATTTCCCCAATTTTGTTTTTTTCTCCTCCGACTGCAATTGCTTTGATGGTATCTTCATTCCAGGGAGTTTGGAAGTCCTTCCTTTGTGTTTTGGCCTTCAGCAGGGATCAATTTTGGCAAGCTTTGCTGCACGTGCCTGCACTTGATGGTACATGGCCTGCCTGTGTATTAAGTGAGATGTTGAGATGCTTGAGCGTGTCCAAAGGAGAGCAACGAGGCTGGTGAGGGGCTTGGAACACAAGCCATATGAAGAACGACTGAGGGAGCTGGGGTTGTTCAGCCTGGAGAAAAGGAGACTCAGGGGTGACCTTATCACTCTCTTCAACTTCCTGAAGGGTGGCTGTGGTGAGCTGGGGTCGGTCTCTTTCTCCGGGCAACAACCGACACAACAAGAGGACACAGTCTCAAGCTGCGCCAAGGGAGATGCAAGCTAGAAATAAGGAGGAAGTATTTGACCACAGAAAGAGTGGTCAAATACTGGAATCATCTACCCAGGGAGGTCGTGGAGTCACCATCCCTCGTAGAGTTTAAAAAAAGACTGGATGTGGCACTTGGTGCCATGATCTAGTGAGGTGTTAGAACATGGGTTGGACTCGATGATCTTAAAGGTCTCTTCCAACCTAGAATTTCTGTGATTCTGTGAAGTGTTAACTACTAATTAGGAATGAAGATGTACATACACTGCTGATGTCATCAGTGACCTTCCTGTGGTAGACAATGTCCAGAGCATCCTTCACCGTGTGGTATTTGCCCTTGGTGTTCTCAAAGGTTTCTTTGTAGCGCAGCTGGGAAGGAAAAAAAAAACCACAAAAGAAGGGATTAATGTGCCAGGGATTGTTTCAGTTAAATTTCTCACTTCTCAGGAATGATATCCAGGGATTTGTGGCTGTCTGACATCCCACTGCAAGCCCTGAGGAATTTGAGGAGGCTGCATTTGCCTACAATCAGCTGTAATTTCACTGAGAGTTGTGGTGAAGATTACAGGGAATTTCACCCATTCAAACACCCCTGCATCACAGGAGTGCTCTCTAGAATAGCACAGGTGCCACCTCTGGCATAAAAATCTTCCCTGAAGAAAGCAGGAAGATCATCCCAGACTTTCCCAGAGGAGAAAATCCCACATGCAGAAGAGCTGGGATGCTTCTTGGCAGTGTTTAAAAATCATTCTTAGAGCAGTAAGACTAATTAAACCCTAGAAAAAAGCACCAGCCCTGCACATGTCCTTTCACATCTGGCTGGTTCTGGAATATATTGAAAAGCTCTCACAAAAGAGCATTTTTAAATTGCCTTAAATCACAAATAACTACTCCACGCTTGAAAAAATCAATTTCACCTTAACAACCTCCTGTGCAGCAGCTCAGGTAATTTTTCTCTTTAATCTACTTCTGAATTTAAAAAATGAACACATTCCCAGTGACAGGGCAGTTTATTTCTAACACAAAACTGAGATGAAAAAGCTGATAAAAATTATTTTATCCTGGTGCAGGTATCAATCACCTCACTCCAGCCTGCTCTATTTGGAGACTTGATGTGTAACTAAATTATTTTAAATTTGGTTTTACCTTTCTGGACAGCCACACTTCAGTGCAATGGGAAATGAAAATGAATTATAAAAATTGGAAAAGAAAAAAAAGCATTGCAGTAGAATCAAATTAAAACTTAATGATGTTCCTAATTTCAAATGGACATGCAAATAAGGGGATTTCCTGGATGGGGGACACTGAGATATTCTGTGCTTTGCATGTCTGTTCCCTGTCACAGACATTCTTTGTGAAAAATCCTTTCTGTAGGATTTTTCCTGCTGGAGCTGAGAAGCTCAGTAACAAATGTAAACAATTATTATCTGCTGCTGTGGAATGCAACAGGTCCACCTGTCATTGGTCCCCTGTAGATGTTTGGATTTGCTGACCACTCATGGTGGAGCTGCAGAGACACAGACCTTTGTTATTCATTCTTTCTATCTCTATTCTTAGCATAGCAGCTTCTGAAGAAGCTCCTTTCCTTTTCTATCTCTATGTAGTATAGTTATAATGTTATATATATATCATAATATAATAAATCAAGCCTTCTGATCATAGAATCAAGATCCTGTCTCATCCATCCTCTACAAAACCCCTGTGACCACCACCAACAGTTCCCCAGTGACTTTTCCTGTTCTTCCCAAGGAGAATGCAAGGAAAGCAGCAGGGTTAGGGTTAGGGTTAGGGTGAGGGTGAGGGTTAGGGTGAGGGTTAGGGTTAGGGTGAGGGTTCCTGGAGCACTCACATCACTGGCATTCAGGTAGGCTCTCTTGGCTCTGACCAGCACTGGTGTGTCAGGCACAGGGGTGTATTTGTCCTTCATCCTCTCATACTGGGTTTTGTACTTTTTCTGAGAGAGACAGCAAGAGGGAAGAGCCATCATTGCAATTTTAGAAGCATTTGCCAACCTGCAAAATAAGCTTGTCTTACAAAATCCTAAAACACGTTTTCAGAGTGTTTTATTTACCAGAACTTACAAAGGAAATGTGGAATTTAAGTATAAGAAAGCAAAAACTAAATGAAGGCACAGATTTGAACATGGAAATTACCACTAAAATTAGAAATAAAACTTCTGAAGAGTTCAGTAGAGTGGCAGCAAATTAGAAAACAAGATTTTACCTCACTGATCATGTCCTTGACACTCCTGGCATGGGCAAAGGCTTGAGTCTGACCATCAGCATGATGGTGGGGTCTCTCCTTTGTGGCAAGCTCCACGTACAAGTACTGCAGTAAGAAGAAAATAATCAAAAAAACCCACATTTCCACTAAATTCTACCTTATGTCTCTGAAAAACAGCTGTAAATTCACAATACAAACATAACCACCAATTTCCAGGAATTCTACATTGGTTGGAAAAGGCCTGGAAAGCTTTTGCTGTACTTTAACAATATATTAAGAAGGATTCCCTGATTGATTTTCATATCAGCACAGTTTTTTCACCTGGCTCTGTATTTTTTGTCCTGTCTTGGCTCTTATCAAGTCAGGTGTATCAAGGATGGACGTGTATTTTGTCTTCAGCTCATTGCCTGCAGCTCTGTAAACCAGCTGGAAAAAGACAAATCCAGGAATTATTTCTTCTGCAATTGTTTAGAAGCTGCACAATCACATTTTTTGCATTTATAACACCTCATCTATTCCAGTAAAAAACACAGGGAGGGGTTAATTACAGCTACACAATTGTGCAGAAATAATGGAATTTACCTCACTCAGATGGGTTTTTAGCTCCTGCACTGCTCTGTATCCAGGAGTATCCAACACCACCTGGACTTTAGGCCACATTTTCTTGGCAGTGCTTGTGTAGACATAATTAGACTGGAAAGGAAAAGCAGCATTAATAAAGGAAATTTTGCAGTGAAACAGCAAATTGGCTCAAAACTCTCTCATTCTTTGCTCATTTTCATCTGTTTGACTTCCTGCATGCACAGCAATAAATCCACTGCTGTCCTGCTGGGTTCCCAGGGGAAAACTCTTACCCAGAGCTTGCGGAGCTCGCGGGCACGGACCATGTCAGGGGTGTCATAGAGGAAGCAGCCCAAGCCCTGCAGCCACCTCAGGTCCTCTTTGTATTTAATCTACGAGAGAAATGAAAACCAATGGTGAATCTTTGGGGACATTTCAACCCCCAGTCCTTAAAGGCAGTGAGGAAGCATTTTTTTTTGTTACAGAACAGGAAGGAAATGAGAGAAAGCCAGCCCCACTCCCAGCAGAGAGGTTTTGTGTCGCAGACATTCTTTGTGAAAAATCCTTTCTGTAGGATTTTTGCTGCTGGAGCTGAGAAGCTCAGTAACAAATGTAAGCAATTATTATCTGCTGCTGTGGAATGCAACAGGTCCACCTGTGATTGGTCCCTGTAGATGTTTGGATCTACTGACTACTCATGGTGGAGCTGCTGTCACTCTCTGCCAGACACAGACCTTTGTTATTCATTCTTTCTATCTCCTTCTTAGCATAGCCAACTTCTGAAGAAGCTCGTTTTCCTTTTCTATCTCTATGTAGTATAGTTATAATGTTATATATATATCATAATATAATAAATCAAGCCTTCTGATCATGGAATCAAGATCCTGTCTCTTCCATCCTCTGCAAACCCCTGTGACCACCATCAACAGGCGCTGCTTACGTCACTGGTGATGTCCCCAGCGTAGCGACAGTGCAGCACGTGAGGGGTGTAGGGCAGGGAGATCAGGTGGCCCTGCATCTTGAAGAAATCTGACTTGTAGATCAGCTGGAACACAAGGGACAAAACAGGGTTTCAATGTTTGGTCGGGGGATAATGGAGTTTGCTCAGCTGTTGTGGTAGGAAGGCACCTACATCGCTGACAGCCTCCTGGGTGGCTCTGACTTGGCGGATCTCAGGCGTGTCAGGGGTGGTGTGAATCTTGTCCTTGTTCTTGTGGTAGGTTGCTCTGTACAGCCTCTGTCACAAGAGACAACATTCTGCACTTGAACACAGCTCAAACTCTTGAAACGGCAAAGAAGTTCAGCACAGCGCAAGCACTTCTTACACAAACTACTGTTTTCTCCCCAGGCAAAGATTTCCCATTAATTTTCCCATGAAAATTCCCATTTCCCATAAGATTCCCATTTTCCCATTTTAGTTTTCAATAAATTCTGGAAATCTCAGACTGTAATCCTAAAAACATATAAATATATATATTTAGTTTTCATGTTATTAAAGCCAATGATCAAAGAAGTGAATAAATATATATAAAACCTAAAACTATTGCAACCCAAAAATTTTATACAGATACAATAATTTCTATTCAACTCTAATCACAGCTAATAAGATCAGGCTGCAGTTATATATTAGCTTAAGAGTTTCAGCCTGGATCAATGATCCCTACCCATTCTTGATGGATACTTCTCTAAATAATTAAAAAAGCCTCAAAGAAGAGGGATCCTACAACCCAGCAGTCAATATGCTCTCATTATGAATATTTTGGGCACTGTAAATACAATGAAAACAAATACAGATATTTACTGTACCTCGTTAATGGCTTGATTGACTTTCCTCACATTTTCAAAGCCAACATCTTTAGGTCCCAGAGTGTAGCCCTTGGCTTTCATGTGTTCATAGGCTTCTTTATATTTCAGCTACAAGAAGTACAAAAACACACAGAAACTAAATTTGATTATGACTCTGGCTACACTGCAGCTCTGACAGAAATTTATGCTGTACAAAGAGACAGATTTTTAGAGATAAACCAGTGAGATGTAGCTGTATCACAGTTAAATACACCACATATCATAATTATTTCTCCCTTTATCAAACAGCCCCAAATTAATAATTTAATATATTTTTCTTGCATCTAATAAAGTATTCGCATAATGCTGAGGAAATTTCTGTTTTGATAGTAAAGGCCCAAGCTGAGAGTCCCTTCTCTGGGGCTGCTGATCACTGCCATGGTGTGGAAGGATGCTTTGGAAGGGTTCAGACCCTGACTTACGTCGCTGCTGATGTGCTGGACGTGCTTGGCGTGCTGGAAGTTGGGAGTGTCCGTGGGCAGGCTGTACCCCGTGGGCAGAGCATTCACACCAGCCCAGCGATACAAATTCTGCAAGGGCAGAGAGAAAAACTCTGTACAACTGTCAGCAATACTTGAGGGGAAAGTCCCTCCATCCCAGAAACCTCTCCATCGCAACTGGCAAAATATTTCCCCCATGCCTGGGAGGAAAACGCATGAAAATGCATTTTTATAGCTTGAATGAAGATATTTTCCCATTTTCATTTCAGAGCAGTGACATGCAGCTTCACCTGAAAAGCTAAAAGCAGATATTTTGGTTTTTCAGTATCACAAACTCTGTGAATCCCCAAGTTTTGTACTCACCTCACTCTGTATTTTGTTTGCATTGTAAGCCCTCTCCAGGTCCACTGTTTTATCAGTGGGGATCATCTTGCCTTGGACATTCTTCTTGTAATCCCCACGATAGACAGCCTGGGAAAGAGAAAAAGTCATGACTGTCACATTCTCTTACAGTATGTTTTGTTTGCATACAATGGGAATTGTTCCTAAAAAAACTGGATTAAAGTTTTTGGGCTTCAGGCAATTAATGATTTTAGTGACTGTGTCTACAATGAGGCGTAGGTAAACAATAATTATTAAAATTCTATTATTAAAAACACATTAAAAGTCCCATTTCTAAAGCTGGTGAGGTAACAGCATTTGGCTGGAAGGTGAGAGAAACACTTACTTCACTTAAATTCAAGGCACTGATCACATTCTGGACATAGACAGGAGTGTCTGTGACCACAGTGAAGTCCTTCTTCATTTTTTCTGCCTTAGATTTGTACTTAATCTGCAGAGAGAAAGCAAGAGCTCCAATTACTAGGGCTAATAATTGTTAATTTAATTTATTGTACTATCATATTTACTATACTTACTATTAATTTCATCACTGAGCTATTTTATTAGTGAACCAGTATTGAAACAGAAATTATACTGGAGCTATGGTTTGTTATTTAATGAATCCTTCAATCAAGAAGGATAAATAACATTTTCCAGGCTACACCTGGAGTGGAATAAAGCCACAGGGGAGTTAAAAAGAAGACTAAGAAGCAAATCCAGGGTTATCCACTCACATCACTGCGAAGGTCATAGGCTTGCTTGGCATGGAGGATTTCAGGAGTGTCCCAGACAAAGCAGCCAATGCCTTTCAGCCAGTTCAGATCATCCTTGTAGATCACCTAAGGAAGCAGAGAAGGAACCTGTAAGAATTCCATCAGGATCTAATCCCTTACTTCTAAATCACTCCAAAACACAACTGTCAAATGATGGCAAGGAAGGTTTATAGTACTTTCTCTTTTTTGTTTGATTGGTTTTTTGTTTGAGAAAATCAAAACAATTCCTTCAGGAATTTAAATTATTTTTGGGGGCAATAAATTAAAAATCCTATGATTTAAAAAAAAAACCAAAAAAACAAAAACATCTGCTCATCCTACTGGGCTCTGATTTACTGCCAGATCCTACTCCTGGGCTGACCTGCTCAAGGCAAAGGTGTAGAACCTCTGCCCAACCAGGATTTTCTCAGACTTCCAAAGTTTCCACACCTCATGCAACCAAATAAAGGACAATTTACAGACTGTAAACTGTAGAACTGCAATGTTATGTCCCAAATGCCTGCACCATTAACATTGACATTATTGAAACCGCTGCACAGAGATTGTGGACTTGACATCTCTGGAAGTGTCCAAGACCATGTTGGACAGGGTTTGGAGCAACCTGGGATAGTGGAAGGTGTCCCATGGCAAGGAGTGGAACTGGATGAGCTTTAAGGTCCTTTCCAACCCAAACCACTCTGGGATTTTCTGATTCTATTCAAATAAGCCCCATCTCAATTACCCAATTATTGCAAAGTGTCACAAAAATTAAGTCAATGGTAACTTCAGAGCGCTCCAGTGAAATTATTCCTAAAGAATTTCCTCCAACAGAGCACAAATGGAGGAAAATTCTCAAAAGTGAGCCAGGCACAAGTGGTTTGGGGACTTACATCGCTGACTTGGTCTGTGACTTGTCTCACGTGGGTGTTGACCTGCAGGTCTGGCAGGCACAGCCAGTCGTGGAGCCGCGTGCGGTAATCGACCTCGCTGATCTTCTTCTGGGCATCCTTGGCTGAGATGATGTCCATCATGTCTGGCACAATGTGCACCTTGGCTTTGGTCTTCTCATAGGCCTCTTTGTACAGGCGCTGTGGAGTTAAAGCAATTTTTAATAAAGCTGTGTTGATAAATTTGGAGGAAATCATTGCTATTTTCATGGGATGTCAGTGGGAGAGCGATCACTTTGGCCCTGACTAAAATTTACATCTGACCTGCTCTAAAAATAATTTGCAGAATCTCAACAAGGGAGGTAAAATGTGATTTGTTCAATTTTCACTGTGCTGATGAGTTAAAAAAGGCAGATGATGATTTAACCCATATTACACTAAAGGTTTGGCCATGCAGGCAATGCAGTAATTGAGTTACAATTTACATTTGTGGTTGTATTCTAGAATTTAGCAAATACTGCACACTGTCAAATGCACATGGGAATGGGATTTGTGTGTGGAGAGTTTTTTACTGAGACATAGTCGATGGGAAAAGACTGATGTGAGAAAATACATCTGAGAAAGCAACAGCTGCCTAATTCAAGGACATGGTTTCTTTGAGCAAGAAGTTGTTTTATAAATTATGTGATAACAGGTGGTAAAAGAGAAGCCACAAACATCTTGAGAGAGGTGGGATTGACTTTTATGGCTGACCAATGGTGAGCTCTAGTTTTGCAATATGTATGAGCCTTATTACTGTGATTATAAAAGCGTTTCTGTTAATCAATAAATCTGAGATTTGTCAAGGATGAGCAATGTCTCCCATCTACCTCGTCCTTTGTGGATCAAGGCATGGGGGTTCCTTGAGTTCCTGCTCCTGAGACAAGCATGGTTTTACCAGGAAAACACACATCCAGAACCAGGACTTACATCAATGTTGAGCTTCCCAACTCGGAGGCACCTTTCTGTGTTGGGATCGTCCTCAACACCTCTGGGGAGGGTGTACAGGGCTTTGAACTTGTCATACTCCTCACGGTATTTCACCTGAGCACAAGCAAAGAAATGCAGCAATTAACTGACTCCAATGAGTCACTTTGGGTTTGGAACAAAATTCATCAGATTTAGCAAAAAGTTCAGTGCAACAACTAAAGAAAAGCTTTAAAGCAGGATTTTAGTTTTCTGTTTTGTTTTAAATGGAGAAGAAAGCACATCAAAACAATCAGGTTGTAAAGCAACAGCTCACTAGAGGGTTTTAAAAATAAATACATGATGAATAAGGCACTTATTTGTTGTTCCAGCTGTTTCATTTAAAGAGATCTGTGGAGTGGTCTCTCATAATTCTAACTTCAGTAAAGCATAAGATGTTTTCCATACCTAGTAAGCATCATTTAAAGATTTTTGGTGTTTTTCTGACCTGGATGACCATGAAACTTCGACTAGAAAAACCCTAACATTATCTGTTTTGATTACTATAAAAACTGACTTTTTTTCCATGACAAGAAGCCACAAAGGACTGTTACCCAAATGAATATTACAGAAAAATCATTATCTACAGATACATATTATATCTCAAATTAAAGGGAAGGAAAATTAAATTTTAAAAAATATTTATATCTATAGTAGATGCAGGGCATGAAGGATTTAATTGTTGGAATTTTTTAAATCACTGCAGTGATTAAAAATATGAAGAATTTAATTCACTTACAATGCTTGCATTGTGCTTCAGTTCTTTGGCACGTGCCAAGGCTACAGAATCTGAGGGCAGTGCATAGCTGGTGGCCTTCACTTTATCCCAGGCCTTCTTGTAGAGATTCTGTGGGGAAAGAGAAAGCTTGTGTGAGTGGAAAAATAGTTCTTGTAAATAATTACCCATGACCAATAGAAGTCAAAAGCCCTTCTGCTTTTATTTAGACACCACATAGTAAAGTATTGAAAAGAAGATATTAAGTGATACTTAATATCAAGAGCATGTAAAGGGTGATAAAAATCCTTTCTAACTATCATTGTCTGTTGTCATACAAGGTTTTCATTTTGTTCAGGTGCAATTTTATCCAGGAAATCTATCCATTAATCCAGGTGTTTTGCCAAGACTGGCATTACAATTGGAAAATATGGTCCTTTCCTGAAATACAGTATCTCCCCCAAGCTCAAGTAGTGCAGTGGGTCAGCACTGGCTTTGAGAAGCCCTGGTTTGGATGTTTATCTTCAAACAGTGAACAAAAAATAGAACAAAAATCCACATTAAAGGTCCTTAAGAGAAAGAACATTGTGTATAAACACTTACATCACTATAGAGGTGTTTCAAACTCTGAACTCTTTCTGAATCCACTGTCTCAGTCACAGTTGTGTACTTGTCCTTAGTTTTGTGGAATTCCTCCTTGTACTTCACCTGGAGGAGGAAAGCTGGGTTTAGTGAATTGTTCCAATGCTCAGCAGGACAATCCTGAGCAGAAAAGGTGGGGATTCACCTCGCTGGCATTGGCAGCACTTTGCAGAGCAGTCACATAGACAGGGGTGTCTGTAACCACACTGAAGTTCTGGAAGTTCTCCTTCCCTGCAGAGGTGTATTTTATCTAAGGACACAAAACCAACAAAACACATGTTAGTGCTGGAAATGACCTGGAAATCCCCTGCCAGCCTCCTCTAAAATCACATCTGGACAGCTGAAATCAAAGATTGCAGCTCAGTTAAGATCAACTCTGAAAGCTACAGATCATAAAATAGAAATACTTAATATACAGCCAGTATGGACTAAGGAATAATGAAATTAAAAAACACAGCTGTCTTTACATTCTCCTAAGTTTTCTCCTCTTCCAATAACCCAGGTAATGTCTCTACAGAAGCAACCCCAAGACTGTGTTTTCACAGTTTAAACAAAATATTTCTGATGTAACAGGAATTACTTCATTCAGCTCTAGACTAGGACATGTCAACCCCAGTGAATCACAAACAGAAGAAAAAAACCACATAAATATCTATTTATTTATTTAGGGAAGACTTACCTGGCTCTGCAGGTCATAGGATTTCTTAGCCTGTAGGATTTGTGGAGTATCCCAGACGTAACATCCAAGTCCCTTCAGCCAGTTTAAGTCATCTTTATACACAGACTACATGGAAGTGAACAGAACATTAGGTTAGGAAGAAATTTTCCTTCTGCCAATTAAACAAAGGAATTCTGTATCCTCCTAAGCCAGGCAATTCACACACTCTCAGGTTTTATTGGGAACATTGGTTGGCCCAAACTGAGACAATACTGCCTGCAGAATATGAGCACCATCCTCTCACCTGTGGGCTGACACAACCCCAACAAACAAGGGGAATTCTTTTCCAGACCCACTGGATCCAGAAGGATTCTGGATGCTGTCCTGGCCCCTGTGCTAATTCCAGCATTCCCAATTACAATAGATAGGGATCACTGCAGTGATTGGTTGACTAAGAATCCAAGGTCACAGTTATTAATTCATATTAATGAATAAATTAAGTCATAATAATTTAATCTGCAAATATGATTTTTTGTGTTTAATTAATATTAAATTTAATATTAATTTAATACAATATTTAAATATTATGGAATATACTTGGGAAAAATGATGGGAAAAGCTGCTCAAATGGGTTCAGCAAGCTCACATAAGTTTGGAAGGGTTTGGACAATGCCCTCAGGCTCATGGTGGGATTTTTGGGCTGTGCTGGGTGACTTTGATGGGTCCATTCCAAGCCAGCCTAATCCATGATTGTAGTAAATGCCACAGGCCCTGCTAAGGCACCGTGGAGGCTTTAACAATAGGATTGCTGACACAGCAGTCCAGAGATGTCCTAACCCTGGACTCACAATGTATATTTGTACCCTTATAAGGAAAAAACCCTATTGACCCTTCTCTTGGTCACTTGTAAACCCTTTAACCTGTGTCCATTGGTCCAGTTTGGAGCCTGGCCAAGGGTATAAATGTAGCTCACTGCACCCTATTAAGTGAGAAGAAGAATTGCTCCAGACCTTTCACGCTCTCCTGAATAAACCATCTCCAGTGGAACTGCCTCTCCTTCTTCTCCTCTCTCCGTCTGTCTGAGCCTACACTGGGGGAAGCCAAGCCTAACAGCAGCTAAACCCTCAAGAGCTGAGATCCCAGAGCTGTTATCACTGTACAGAGCTGTTATCACTATCAGAGCTGTTATCACTATCCAGAGCTGTTATCACTATCCAGAGTTGTTATCACTACCCAGAGCTGTTATCACTATCCAGAGCTGTTATCACTCTGCAGGCTGAAGGCTCCCCGTGGTTTCGGGTCCCAGCGGGCTGGACCCCGGGGCTCTGTCCTTTCCTGGGATAGAGGTCCCGGGCCAACACCAGCTACTGAGACCCCCAAAAGGCTCACAATCCATGGCTAAATGAATAAATGACAGACATACAATGATAAAAGTGAATAAATGACAGACATACATCACTGAGGATCTCCTGGGCCCTCCTGGCGTGCAGGACATCGTTCTCCTCCGGGGAGCAGCTCCACTGGTGGAAGTAGCTGCGGTACTCCAGGTCACTGAGGATGTGCTGGCACTTCTTGGCCAGGACGTGGTTCATCATGTCCGTGGGGATGTGCACATTCTTCTTGGTGTCCTCATAGTTCTTTCTGTAGGCCAGCTGGAAAGCAAAGATTGGGGGAAAGGTGAGAGGAAATCAGAGTGTTTTCTGTATAACTTTGGATTCTGGACTAAAAGGTGACAGCATAATCTGAGATGGGGTACCTGGATTTAGTAGTTAAGCTGCCATGGGATTCAACAGCATAGAAATCTTAACTTGGATATTAATCACCTTTTATTTTGACAAATTCCCAGAAGGACAACAATTACCTTCACTTGCAGTATTAACAGCTGATGAGAAAACTAACAAGTCTTCAGGGTTAAAAAACTCATGCTCCACACATGGTTTTCATCTAATTAAAGATAGAATATTTGGGATTACACTGATTTTAGGCCCTGCATGGCACGTTGTATGTGCAGTGCTGACAACAGCAACACACCAAATGTGCATTTACTTTTCCAGCTCTTAAATTCCTATTTCAACTCAAAATCTACATTTTTATTTGTAAAGGAAATGAATCCCACATGGTATTATTTTACTGCTCAGATCCTTAGACTGAAACAGAAAAAGGGGTTTTTTTCCTTACTGTAGTATTCCTAATAGCTGAACAAATCCCTTCTCAATCTCCTAAATAATTTTTAATTCAATTATTCAATGCACATATAAAATAAGCATTCAGGAAACACAACCATGTTGAAATAATTTTTACTGATGTTATTGTGGATTTATGTTGAGGTTGGACTTGATCTTGGAAGTCTTTTCCAACCTTAATGATCCTGTGATTCTAGAGTTCCATTAAAATTTGCACTGTTTGTGTTTAAGTAATAAAACAGTGAATTTCATCTGTGAAATAAATGAAATGGAAAATATTCCAGACTTGCTCATTCCTTACCGCGCTCCTCATTTTCTGGAATTCCAGGGAGTGAATGACACTGGGGAAATCACCAATATCCTTCCCAGCCAGGTAGTGGCCTTTCAGCTTCTGATAGATTTCCTTGTATTTAAGCTGAAAAAAATATTCATGTGGAAATTTTAATGTTAATTCTAACAACATATTGGTGGGGGGAAAGGGAAAGAATGGGAAATCCCTCCTGACCTCGCTGTTGATTTGGTTTGCATGTTTGGCTCCCACAAGTGGAACATATTTCTCATCCAGAGAGTATCCAATGGGCTTGCTCAGTTCCCAGGCCTTCTTGTAATGTTTCTAGACAAGAAAAAGCACACACAGATTTAATGAAAAAATCAATAATATTTCCCATTTATGCACACATGGGATATAATGTGGAATACAGAATATTTTTACAGAGTGGTTCCCAATAAATTAAATGGAGAATGTAAATTTTGAACAGTCATTCAGTATAAGGCAAACAGGACAAGTGTTCACTTTAGGTAGCTACCTGAGCACAAATTTCAGCTGATTTCTGCTTTCTTTATTACATTTATACCAGAAGGGTAATGAAAATATCCAAAATACAGATATGAGCTCTGGTATAAAAGTGCAGTATAGAATTGAGACTGATATTCTCATAGATTATCAAAATTGTGAAAAATCTTCAATAAATATTGGTGTTTATTAAAGAAACATTAGTGTCAATGGCACTTTCCTAATACTTTTTGCTAAATATTAAATATATTCACCTTCAGATTAAATTATGAACTGCCTACTCATATGAATGAGTAATCTCTTATATTTTTTAAAAATAGAGGTTTCTCATTATAATCAGCGAGACTGCTAAAAAGTAGCTGCTTAATTATGTAAAAAATCTACAGTTTTCATTTATTATAAAAGAAGTAAATGTAATATTTATCAGTAATCTCCAAAGCTATTATTGGATGGAATTATATTTGGTTTTGTCACACTATTTTGACTTCCAAGCACCACACAGCTTTCCTTTGAGATCACTTCAATGAAGAATGGAATCATCCTGATTCCAGGATGATCCAAACAGGAAAGCTGAAGAAAAAAGGGTTTCAATAACCTCCCTAGTGAGAGTAGAACAGCTCCTCGAGTCCACCCCACATTTCAAAGGTTGATTTTATGGGCTCTCACCTCACTCTGGAGCAAGGCCATGTCTTTGGCGTGGTGCAGAGCAGGAGTATCATCAGAGCCAATGTACTGGCCTTTCTCCTGGTTAAATGTTTCTTTGTATTTTAGCTACAAACGAAATCAAACACAGTGTTAATTCCACAGGAGAAATACATTATTCCCATTAGTCTATGTATTAGTAGTGGACATTCATTTTCTCTTGTGTCATAATGCTGTGTAGGACATTCCAACCATGGTAATACACAGGCAAATGTTACTGTGTCACCTCAAAATACACATGATATTCATGGAAAATTTAAGATACTGCTCAGCAAATACAGTTTAGCAACACCAGGAATTCCATGAACTGTTCATCAAGAACAGGACTCAGTTTTCTGTCAGAAAAATCTATGCAAACTCTAAGTCAGGGACATGCCATATTCTACTAGAGGAAAAAGTTAAATTATTTGGACAGCAGTATTGTGCTGTTCATTCATATCACTTCTTACTAAACTTGCTCACCCCAGGAAAGCCTGTTATTAATGAGGTGCACACACAAATATATAAGGCTAAAAATAGTATAGTTAGCAAAAGCAATTAAATAATCTCCTAATTCTTCTATAAGAATTTTTATTTTTAAAAAAAGGGTACATACATCACTCTGATTGACAGAGTTCATCTTTGCCAAAGTGATCTCAGGAGTGTCAACCACACTGGTGTATTTGGAAAAGTTCTCCTGGGCTTCCTTTGTGTATGCTCTCTGCAAAGAGGTGAAATAATGTCTTAAACACTGCATGAGAAAGAAGTGCCCGTTGTGGAACTTCTGAAATATTTTCTCTTACCTTGTTTATCAGCTCTTGTGCATTCTTAACCTTCTTATGCTCCACCGAATCGAGAGGGATCCAACCAATGCCACGGAGCCACTCCAGATCAGATTTGTAGACGTTCTAAACCAAAAAAACAATGCAAAAGGACAGAAATTACTGAGCTCAGGATGGATGATGTGCTGTGGGCAATATCCTTAGGCCAGACCATGTGGAAAGACCTCGTAGGGCTGCAACATCACTCACATCACTCTGCAGGTCGTAGGCCTGCCGTGCGTGGATCACGTCGTTCTGGTCAGGAAGGCAGGTCCACTGGTGCAGGTACTGCTTGTAGTCAACATCACTGACCAAGTTCTGGCACTCCTTGGCTGCCACAACTGCCATGGCATCTGAAGGTATGTGGATTTTGGACTTGGTTTTGTTGTAGTCTGATTTGTACAGCCTGTCGCTCTGGATCTCGCCCGCGTGCTCGTACCACACCAGCTTGGGGTCGTCCCTCATCTTGGCAACTCCCACGTAGTGACCTCTCTGCTTGACATACTCAGCTTTGTATTTCAGCTGGTGGGAGAGGGGAGAAACACACAGAAAATCAGCACTGGCTGTACCCACTCTGGTTTTAACCTGGGAACAGTTTCAGCTTTGTCCACACGAAGAGCAGATGAGACAGGGAGCTGTCAAATGCAGCCTTAGGTCTCCAGTACATGACCAGACAAAAATCTGGTCACAAACAATAAAGGCATAAGCCTTCCAGTTAAAAATATAGTGTTTTTTTAGTCTAATATACACCCAATTTTCAGTAAAAGGTATTGTTAACACAAGAGGAAAGACTTGCTAGAAATGTTTTCTAACAAGCGCATTTAGTCTCATTTTGGTAACAAATCATTTGGGGTTGTCTGAAGAGTGGATGCTTATTTACAATATTTACATCACACTGTTTTGACAAAATGCTTATTCCAAATAAGAGTCATGTAATAATTTCAAGATCCATTATGTAAATGTTAAAAATGAAAAGTGTGTACTGGCCTAGAGGTTTTGATATGCCAAAAAGTGAAGTTAGAGCCATGTATGTTATAGTCACAGTATCACTTCAAATTTTACACTTTTATTTAACGCTTACAAAACATGGAAGTCCAGCTCAGCTGATTTTGAAAGGACTATTTCTGGAGAGAGGGAATGTGGAAGGAATCTGACCTTCAGCACTAATACCTCCAACCCCATAATCAAAAGAGAGCTGAATTATTTGGAGGACATCATGGAATTCACAGGCCATGAAAAGTCAGGATGTTACCCCAGATGGAATGCTTTTTAAGTCTGTTTGGGAATTTTCAAGGCCTTTAACATTTCAGGCTTCCAAGCACTCATCTTCCTAATGAGAAGAATCATTACCTCACTTTGGACATCACTCGAGTGCTTGGCATGAGAGATCTGCACCGTGTCAGGAGGCAGGAGGTAACCAGTGGCTTTTTCTTTCTCCCAACTTTCCTTGTACAAATTCTGTGGGAAATAAAAGTGATGAGTAATGGGAAATAAACAATGATGATTACTGTATGCATGTAATTTATTTAGAAGTATAAGGATAACAAATCCTTCCTTCAGGTTGTTATCAATAACTTAGGTTTTTTAAATACCTAAAAATGGGAGTAGAAGCTGTCAAGGAGAGACCACACACCTGATTTAGAATTCTGGCTGCCTCTCGGGCCATGTCCAGCTGTGGTGTATCTGTGAGAGTATAGTTTGTCTTGGTATCATTCCATTCTTTGTGGTATTTAATCTAGGACACAGAAAGAAATTATTGCTTTGTAGCACCCCCACAGAGCTGGGAAAACACCATAATCTACACACAAAATAACAAACCAACCCCTGCATTGGCAAGGCTGGTAGACAAAGCACATTAAATACAGAATCACAGAAGTCAAATGTAGCCCAGACACTGAGAGCAAACTTACATCACTGAGGATTTCAGTGCTATTCTTTGCTGTGACATAATCAACTCTGTCAGCCACGGGAGTGAACGGGAGAGTTTCAGCCTTCGTGCGGTACTTCCTCTGTACAAGAAAGAGATTTCAAGAAAGAACAGATTACCCTGGAATATTTCATGCCTAATACAGCAATTGTGAGTAAGATACACAAGACAGGAAGTTCTCATAGAGAAAAGTCTCTCCATACACAATGAATGTTGTGAAAATATTGCAGTTGCAGTATTTCACATCAAATTTCAAAATTTTTTTTTCAAATTTTTCATTTGAAAAAAACCCTCATTGTTTAAACCATTTAAAATACTTTGAGTGACAAATATCCCTGAAGAAAATTTTAGTATTGAAAAACATTTGGTTACCTCACTCAGGAGATCTCCAGCATATTTGACATGCTTGACTCCAAGGGAATCATTTGGCAACCATCCGATTCCCCGCAGCCATTCCAAATCAGCTTTATAAACAGCCTGGGGAAACAAAGGAGGGTCCATGCTCTTAGCAACACTTCCCTGGACAATCCAGCAAGATTCATAAATAACAGAATTTAATCCAGTGGTTAAAAGGGGAGCAGTAGTTCCAACATGAGCACTACACCTGAATTTTTCACACCCTTCA
Organism: Geothlypis trichas; assembly: GCA_009764595.1. NCBI lineage: Eukaryota > Metazoa > Chordata > Aves > Passeriformes > Parulidae > Geothlypis > Geothlypis trichas. The sequence continues at coordinate 1,758,488 of CM019907.1, read as the reverse complement.
ACCATTTATAAGTGGCCTACACTTTGTAACTCTAACAAAGAGCAAGGTGAGCTCCCTGAATTCAGGAAGATTCCCACCCCTTAGAGCTGAAGCAGGATGAGAAGAGGCAATACAGGACTAAGTTAGGGGGTGTTTTCAGATGAACTTACATCACTCTGGAGGTCGTAGGCCTGCCTGGCATGAATGACATCGTTCTGGTCGGGCAGGCAGATCCACTGGTGCAGGTAGTGCCGGTAGTCGGCGTCGCTCACCAGGGCCTGCCCGTGCTTGGCTGACACGATGGACATCATGTCCACTGGCAGGTGGCACTGGGTCTTCTGCTTGGCAAAGTGCTTCTTGTACTCTCGTTCGCTCTGAACTTTGGCCACGTCCAGGGCAAACTGGATTTTGGAATCTCCCTTTGCGTTCGGCACTCCCACGTAGTGTCCTTTCTGCTTCTCGTGCTCCAGCTTGTATTTGTACTGGGGGAAGAGGAGAAGTCACCATCAGTAACAGCTAGAAAGAGCTCTTGGAGCATGGGAGATGCCTCTTTTGGCACTTACATCACTGGCAATCTCTCTAGAAGCCTTGGCTGTCTTGATTGGAATTGCATCTGCTCTCAAATCGTAGCTCATCTTCAGCTCGTCCCAAGCTCCTTTATATTGTTTCTGAAGAGACAGATAAAACATCACACACATGCTGAATGCTCTGGCATTTGCCATTACAGAAACAGAGCTTCCAGACATTTATTTGCAGAAATACCATGAAATTTTTTGAGCAGTACTCCTGCTCCTAATCATAAATGCAGCTGCCTCTGAAACATGCAACACCAGTTATACAACATATGTAGCACAGAAGGGTGTTTGTAAAAGTGCAGAAAATATTTATATGTCTTGGATTCTCATCCATTTCAATAAAATATTCCCTCAGTGGGGCATGATATTAATGATTTTTAAATAGCTGAATGCAAATATTTATTTTTAAATGGCTGAATACTTTAAGGATATTCAGTAGAGGGAAGGGAATGCCACAAGTCCTGTATAGGATAGACTTCAATGAGATTCACAGAGATTCAACATCTTAGAATGATATAATCCACATACTATTTTAGAGAAAACAGAATGATAAACATACCTGGCTGTAGTTAACAGCATTAGCCTTGGCTAGGTTGATTTCAGGGGTGTCTGGCATGACGTGGATCATAGTCTTGTCCTTTTCCCAGGCTTCCTTATATTTTTGCTGTTAGAACAGTCATTTAATAACATCATCAGACTTATAGAATTTCACTTATTAATAACATAAAATCCCACAAATCTCCCCTGAACTATCACCTCCAAAGAGTAAAATGTTTGGAAAAGCATTAAACTTAAAACACCACGGATCAGTTTTACGTTTTAGCAGTGAGATTTCTCTTTAGCTGTGGTTTCTAGTGTGGAGGCAGTTTTGAGGAGGTTGGAACGTACAGCGCTGATCTGTTCAGCGTTGGTTTTGGCCAGAACAACATCTGGGGAATCCACAACACTGGTGTACTTCACACTGTCTATGGGGGTCCGATACACGTTGTCACTCAGGAGATCCTGGGCATTCTTCACTCTCTTAATTTCTGGAGAGTCGTTGGGCAGCCACCCAATTCCACGGAGCCACTCTAGGTCTGACCTGTACACAGCCTGGGCGAGATGGTCAGAAAACAAAAACATTGTTTAAAATTATTGCCTTAATTATTTTAAGCTATGCAAAGCAGGTTATGTTCTATAAACCTAGCTAGAGTCAGATGAATCCTTTTTATAGACAGATGTTCATTGTTGCAAGTAAAATTAAAACTGGCCACAAGTTTTTGAGTAGTTCAGCTCTTAAACAACACATTCTGAACCTTGTAAGGAGAAACAACTGAAAGGACCTACAGTTAATGATGATGAATAGTAAAAGCTTAGAAGACTCTTCTAAGCTTTTACTATTCCACGGAGCCACTCTAGGTCTGACCTGTACACAGCCTGGGTGAGATGGTCAGAAAAGGAAAGCATTGTTTAAAATTATTGTCTTAATTATTTTAAGCTGTGCAAAGTAGATTATGTTTTATAAACCTAGCTAGAGTCAGAAGAATCCTTTTTATAGACAGATGTTCATTGTTGCAAGTAAAATTAAATCTGGTCATAAGTTTTTAAGTAGTTCAGCTCTTAAACAACACATTCTAAACCTTGTAGGGAGAAACAACTGAAAGTACATACAATTAATGATGATGAATAGTAAAAGCTTAGAAGACTCTTCCTGTCTCCTCCAAGACACTTATTCCTCTAGTAATTTCAACAATTTACAAGTCCTAACAAAACCCCAAGCTGCCTACCAGGAAAATTGACAAAAGCAAGCAACAGGAACTTCATCTCCAAAGCTTGTAATTGAAACAGTGGAAGAGGAACTGATAAGCACCAAAGCCAGGTCAGGAAATCAGCTGCACTGATCCTGCTTTGCATTCAGCCACTAAAATCTCTCACTGGCTACCTCACAGAGTTTTCTTCCAATTAAATACATTTCCAAGCTTACTCAAGCAAACAGAAGTAACAAAAGCCACCTGATTCCAAGGCAGCTAACAGCTCTTATTCCTAAGTCCCATCAAAGCAAGAAAGACAAATCCTTCAGCTTCTCCAAATCAGATCTGTACAAAAGCATTATGTAACACATTATCAACTAAAGTTTTACAATATTCAGAGATAAAACCAATGTTTTTTAAGGGTGCAAAAGAGCACATAATAGCAGTAACAAAAAATTGAAGAAAACAGTCTCAACATAAATCTGTTGTGACTGTACAGCATTGAACAATCAGAATAAGGCTATAATCTATTGAATAACAAAATTACACATCTCTGTGGGTACTCACATCACTCTGCAGGTCGTAGGCCTGCCGTGCGTGGATCACGTCGTTCTGGTCAGGAAGGCAGGTCCACTGGTGCAGGTACTGCCTGTAGTCAACATCACTGACCAAGTTCTGGCACTCCTTGGCTGCCTGCACTGACAGGGCATCCACAGGGATGTGGATCTGGGTCTTGGAATCGTTGTAGGCCTTCTTGTAGAGGCGGTCGTTCTGCAGGGCCATGGCGCGCGCGGCCTGCGCCAGCTTGGGGTCATCCTTGGCACTGGGGCACCCAATGTAGTGGCCTTTCTGCTTCTCGTGGGTTTCCTTGTACTTGTACTGCAAATGCAGAGAGAACAGAAGGTGTGTTGCTCACCTGGTCACAGCCACCAGGCTCAGGCTGCCAGCCTGAGCTCCGCTCAGTTCTGCTGAGACACAAGCAGTGCATGAAGGGAAGGCTGTACCTCACTGGCAATGTCTCTGGAGGCCTTGGCTTGTTTGATGGGAATGGCATCTGCTCTTAGGTCGTAGCCCTTCGCCTTGACCTCATCCCAGGCTTTCTGATAATGTTTCTGTAAAGAAAATTAATCACCTTTGTTAAACATAGTGAAATGCCTTCTCTAAAAGCCTGCTTGTTGGGAATGACCAGCTTGGGAGCCCTGTTTGCTTCCTGTAACTGACAGAGTGACAATAATGATCCTGGCAAGTGTCTTAACAGAAAACTCATGACTTAAAGTAGGCACAAGATTAAAACTCAAAAAGGCAGCAGAAATATTCCTAAAGACAGACCACTATGTCTGCAGACTTCAACAACTCCTCTATGGAATGTATTTGGCAGGTTTTGCCAAAGGGAGCAGAAGTTGTGTGGAACTGCACACTGAGCTTGGGAGTTTGTTCATGAACACAAAGGCTGAGAGCTGATAAAAAGCCTCTGGATGTACTTCCCTGTTTACAAGCACATTAGATGGTGAGTTTGTGCACCACCATTTAGAGCCAAAACTGGAAGAACAATTACCAGCCTTAATTTTCCAACACTTTACAAATATCTCCTGTTATTGTCTTACATTGCTGATGTTGAGAGCATTGACTTTGGACTGCAGCATGACAGGAGTGTCTGAAGGGAGGGAAATCTGGGTCTTGTCTTTATCCCAGGCCTCACGATACAGACGCTGAGGAGAAAGGAAGAACAACAGCAATTCAGCGTGGTGAGACAAAAACACCAAGAGGAATTCTGCAGTAATTCCAATTTGCAAAACTTCATCATTCCCACCACAGAAATTCTACTCTCCACCAGAAAGAAATGAAATGTGAAAGGGGAGCTTACATCACTGAGCTGCATGGCGTTGGTCTTGGCCAGGACAACGTCTGGGGAGTCGGTGATGCTGGTGAACTTCAGCTGCTCCGGCCGCGTGCGGTACAGGCGGTCGTTGAGGATCTCCTGGGCCTTCTTGGCTTTGACCACATCCACAGACCCTTCTGTCAGCCAGCCAATGCCTCTCAGCCATTCCAGGTCAGACTTGTACACGTTCTACAAACAAAGCAAGGGTTACTGGCACTGCAGAGGTAACTCTTAGCCCAGAGAGCTGGTGGGTTCTCTGTTTCTGGAGATGTTCAAGACCAGTCTGGATGAGGCTCTGAATGACCAGGTCTAGTGGAAGATGTCCCTTGCCCACGGCACGGGGTGGGAATAAGATGGTCTTTTCCAACCCAAACAATTTTGGGATTCTGCAGCTCTAACTCTAAGTGGAAGAAGGTTTTTTATAAGCCTTTCCCCAACTTATTCTCATACTCTTTACATAACAAGCAGCCAGTGATGCTCTGTTGTATCAGGTCTTTTCTAGACACACCACCCCTGATTTGAACAGAAACAACGATACTTTTCAGACACTGCATTCAAACCAGGGGCATGACCTGCAAGGGGCATGACCTGAAAGCAAACATTCTAGAGCACACAAGAAAACATGGCTTCCCTATGAACTGCCCCAAATATTTCTGGCACCCAGGCTGAAATCCTTCAGAAAGGATAAAATAAACATACCAGGACAGACCACAGGCCCATGAACGTGCATTTGAAAGTATATTTGTCAGTCACTAACAAACAGAGTCTCACACAGCTGCCCTAAAGCTTTCCTGCAGTGATTGTCACTCACATCACTCTGCAGGTCGTAGGCCTGCCGTGCGTGGATCACGTCGTTCTGGTCAGGAAGGCAGGTCCACTGGTGCAGGTACTGCTTGTAGTCAATGTCACTGACCAAGTTCTGGCACTCCTTGGCTGCCTGCACTGACAGGGCATCCACAGGGATGTGGATCTGGGTCTTGGAATCGTTGTAGGCCTTCTTGTAGAGGCGGTCGTTCTGCAGGGCCATGGCGCGCGCGGCCTGCGCCAGCTTGGGGTCATCCTTGGCACTGGGGCACCCGATGTAGTGGCCTTTCTCCTTCTCATGGGTTTCCTTGTACTTGTACTGGAAATACAAAAAGAAGTGAATCTGGGATGAAGGTGCCATCATTTCCTATTGCCACAGATCACAAAAATGCATATTCTTGTTTTTAAGGGAACTGAAAATAAATGTAAAGAAATAACATACGTCACTCGCAATATCTCTTGATGCTTTTGCAGTTTTGATTGGAATTGCATCAGCTCTCATGTCATAACCCTTCTTTTTGGCCTCTTCCCAGGCTTGTATATAAAGTTTCTACACGAGAGAAGACAGAAAATGGCTTATCAATATTCTGAAAGATGAGATTTCTACATTTCATAATTGTCTCTCAAATTTTTCATGAATGCGTGATTCAGAACATCTTTATAATTAAAGAAATGCTGACTTAACTCTGAATTTCCACTAGTTCAGTAAATGCTGAAATGTTCTTACTTTGCTAACGTTGGCTGCATTGGCCTTTGCTAACAGAATGTCTGGTGTGTCAGGCATGACATGGATGGACTTCTTGTCTGCATCCCAGGCTTCCGTGTACAAGCGCTGCGAGAGAGGAAAACAGGCCTTTACAAACAGTTGTTTATGAAATTATTTTACAATTACAATTATTTTACAAACTGCTAGGGGTAGCTCCAGTAAGTTATAACACCCTGACGTAGCAAAGCTTCTCTCCGAACAGCTCAAGAAGGAAAACTTTGTCCCTCCTCATTATTTCCCAGGTTAAGCTGGTGCAGTAACTGGCAGATTTTGGGTTGCAGAGGAACAGGAGGAAAAGTCTATTATTTATTCTGTATAATTTGTTTATGTTTGTTATAAAGGAGAAGGTACTTAGTGACTTTCACCCTCCAGATCTATGTTGCACAAGTTTCACATCCAGAGAACTTCCGGTATTTCCTCATCACTTGTTCATCATGAAGTCATATTATACTTGCAAAAATCTGCAGTTTAAGGGACTTTTGTCTGTAGATTTTTTACCAACTGCTCACTTCAGACTGAGCCCTGAGAGAACAGCTTTCCTGTACAGTGGCCGAATTTGGACATCAACTTTCTCTTGAATCCATATGTTTTTGGTTTTACTTTGCATTTTGAATTTTTCACCTCATGAACAAGTCCTATTAACTGGCAGTACCACCCTCACCTTGTTCATCATTTCAGCATTTTGCTTGGCTAAGACCATGGCCAAGGAATCCGTCACGCTGGTAAATTTGATTTGGTCTGCAGGCTGCCGATACTTCCTGTCACTGAGGATTTCTCCTGCTCTCTTGGCTTTCTCAACCTCCAAGGAGCCAATAGGAACCCATCCAATGCCTCTCAGCCATTCCAGGTCTGATTTGTAAACAGCCTGAAAAAATTTGAAAGTTTGTTATATATGGGCAAGTGTGATCAAATATTAAAATTAATTTAAACAAGCGCATACAATATGAACAACTGGGTATGTTTCTGAGGACATGGTTCTGAAAACAATTGTTTTTAAAGATTAAGTAAAATGATTATTAAATAAGAGAAATAAAAGAGGTATTGGAGCACAATGCCAGTATCAGAGTAACACACAAATTATACCTCAGATTAAGGACTGGAAAAATAGAATTAAACATAAATTTGATGAAAGAATTGAAAGAATGACAGAATGAAAACATTTCAAAAAGTCTGATACAAGCAACTAGAGGCTCATTATCCGTATTTTAAAAATTAGATTGTGCAAGACTTAATTTTGAATTACAGTATTACTGTATAACAGAATTACTGTGTTACAGAAATGCTGTGTTACAAATTTAAGGATTTGCTCACATCACTCTGCAGGTCGTAGGCCTGCTTGGCGTGGATCACGTCGTTCTGGTCGGGCAGGCAGATCCACTGGTGCAGGTAGTGCCGGTAGTCGGCGTCGCTCACCAGCTGCTGGCACTTCTTGGCCAACACCACTCCCAGCATGTCCACGGGGCTGCTGAACCTTGTCTTGGACTTCTCAAAGTCCTTCTTGTACTCCCTGTCACTCTGGATCTTGGCCACGTGCATGGACCACATCATCTTGGGGTCATCCTCGATGTTCCTGGCCCCGATGTGGTGGCCCAGCTGCTTCCGATACCCTTCCTTGTACTTGTACTGCAGGAAAAAAAAAATCCATATATATTCATATAATTTATCCTTTTCTAAGACAAAACATTTAAATAGATTTCTTGGTAGAAAAACAAAGAGCACAAAAATCTGTTATCCTCTGTCTCTTAGTGATATTGCCTGATCCTTGAAACAAAACCTGTCCCAGTCATTGCAGAGTTTTTTTCCTGGTTTTGTGGTTTGGGTTTCAATGTGACACTAAAACAGAATTATTTCTTTCCTCCAGAAAAGATAAGCATTTAAAGCTTCAGAATTTATTTACTTACATATCTCTTTTGGGGACAGATTTTAAAGGACTTCCTATTTTGAATCAGAAATTATCTTGACAAACTCTAGCATAGACTCCTAAATCTTTTTGTTCATTCTTCTTGAACATCCACGGATAGCAATGGGGAGCATATAAATAATCTTCATGGTATTACATTTATTCATTACTGTGATACATAACTCATACAAAAATTACTGGGTATCCATTTTTTTTTGTGCACTTAAGGCATGTGGTAGAATCACTATGAAAACAGATTTCTGTTATCTATTTTGTGAAATGTGACATTAGCAAACAAGAGAACAAAAATTCTGATTCTTTTCTATTACCAAAGCCATAGAAAAATGAGAACAAAGCCTCTCACCTCACTGGCAATCTCCCTGGAGGCTTTGGCAGACTGAATGGGAATGGCATCAAAACGCAAATCATAGCCCTTCTTCTTTGACTCCTCCAAGGCCAGTTTGTACATTTTCTGTGAGAAAAAGTCACATTTTAGTTTCAAAAAACAAAATTCAAAATTGCATTTCAGTTCAGCATAACTGTGCAGTAAAACAAATGAAGTTCCTAAACAATATTGTTCATCTTCAGACAATTTAAATACTGTTCTGTAAAAAAAGAAAAAAAACAGATTTCAAAGACCTTGTAATTTTATTGTAAATGTTTGGAAAATGGAAATCATTCAGGGAAGGCAAAGACAGGAACATTTAAAAAGCTAAACTGCCTATTTCCACAACTTGCTGTAGAAATGATTTCTCATTTATGGGGGATAATTTATTTTAAAAGAAAATACATTTTTGTGGAATAACAACTCTGATTTCAGAACTGGAACCAGCCATATATGAAAATAACTAACCTGACAATATTTTAAAATTAATAAAAAATCAAAGGAGACAAAAGTGTACTTATGAAAAACTTATAAGAAACTGTCCCAGCTGTCCAGCTGCACTCACCTCACTGTAGTTCACTCTGTTCTGTTTGGCCAGCAGGATTTCTGGGGTGTCAGGCATGACATGAATCGTGGTCTTGTCTTTGTTCCAAGCTTCAGTGTACAAACGCTAAAAAAGAAAACAGGAAGAGATTGATAGGACATTCCAAACCAGGTTAATATTTCAATAAACATGGAAAACACATTAATTAAAATGATAGGAACCTGGTCTAGGGGATATTGTCCCTTCCCATTGCAGGAGGCTGGAACAAAATTATCTTTAATGTCCCTTCTAACCCAAACCATATTATGACACTATAAAATGTAGCAGGGATATACAGTTATGTGTTAATCTGGTTAAAGTAACATCAACAAAAGGAGAATTTATATGAGGGAGTTAAAAACATTAAGGAAACTGGCACATTGATTCAGAATAATGAATTAACCAAAGAATTATTAGTGTCCAATGCACACACACACCCCAAGAAAAATACTTAAATGCAGAATATTACACAAATTTGAATCTTCTATTACCTGACCTTAGAGTTTTGAGTGAAATGACAAGAGCACAATGACTGAAAATGCATCATGCCTGAACTGCAGCGTTGCTTGTGCTCAGGCCATTCCCAGTCCTGTCTCCAGGGCTGAGGCAGACACCTCTGATGTGTCACTCAGAGGGATCAGGACTCACCTTGTTCATGATGTCTGCGTTCTGCTTGGCCAACACCATCTCCAGGGAATCCGTGACACTGGTGAACTTGATGGTGTCCGGATGCTGGCGGTAAATTTTGTCACTCAGGATCTCCCCTGCTCTCTTGGCTTTCTCAACTTCCAAGGAACCAATTGGGACCCAGCCAACACCCCGCAGCCACTCAAGGTCAGATTTGTAGCAGTTCTGTTACAACAAAAAAATTACACAAGTTATTTTAACAATATAATAATCATAATGTATGTTACACAGTGCATCTTTCCAAAGGATAAACACCTTCCTATCAGCTCTTCATCCAAAAAAATTCAAAGTTGTAAAGAAAATGGTGAAAAAAATAACAGCATTTCACCTATATTAAAGGTGAAACCATTATCCAGCTTTCACAGAATGGTAAATGATAGATAGTCCAAATCCTGGAATTACAGGTTTTCGTTTAAATATCAGTTAGTTAGTATAACCACTAGGAGATCTGAGCATCAATTAACTGCGAAACTTAAAAGGAAACCTCAAAATGTTGGTTCTATCACATCAGAACAAGATGGCCTGATACAATTATGTAAAATGAACTCATTCCTCAGCAAAAATGAAATGCCAGAGAACTCACATCACTCTGGAGCTCGTAGGCCTGCTTGGCGTGGATCACGTCGTTCTGGTCGGGCAGGCAGATCCACTGGTGCAGGTAGTGCCGGTAGTCGGCGTCGCTCACCAGCTGCTGGCACTTCTTGGCCAACACCACTCCCAGCATGTCCACAGGGCTGCTGAACCTTGTCTTGGACTTCTCAAAGTCCTTCTTGTACTCCCTGTCACTCTGGATCTTGGCCACGTGCATGGACCACATCATCTTGGGGTCATCCTCGATGTTCCTGGCCCCGATGTGGTGGCCCAGCTGCTTCCGATACCCTTCCTTGTACTTGTACTGAAACAGAAGAGATTTAAAGTTACTTGGTGTATTGAAAAATTAGTAAATAGTTCAAACAGCTTAACATACTCATTAGTTTGCAAAGATAAAAATATATTTCATAAGTCTTTCTACTCTGGGATTAATTTTCATGTAATAAGCTTTTTTATTAGATATAATTACCTAAGAGCTTTTATATAAAATGCTTTCAATTCACCAGATGTTTAATATCACATTCTAACAAGTTTCGTACTTCACATTCGTTTATTATTAAGATTAAATTGTAAATATTAACTTACTTAACAAACTTTTTATAAAACTCCTTGATTAAGAGTTGATTTTCTCTGTATACAAAAAGTTGAAATATCCAACTTGTGAGTAAACAAGGAGCATAAAAATCTGTTATCCTTCATCTCTAAGTGATGCTGCCTGACCAGAAGTACATGCTATCATAGTCATTGTAGAGTTTATCCCAGTTTTTATGTTCAGACATCTTGAATTTCATTATAACACTTGAACAGAAATATTGTTTGAATCAGAAATTAACCTGACAAACTCTACCATTGCTTCATTTGATCACGCTGTTTGAATATCCATGGACATCAACAGAAGTATTCCAGGGGGCATATCAATAATCTTTACATTATTATATTTATCTATTACAGTGATATATTCCTCATTATAAAAATATTAGCTTCCCTTTTCTTCCATGCACTAAAGGCAATGTAGTGGAATCATTACAAAGAATCACTATGAAAATATATTTCAATATTATCTATTCTATGAAGTATGAAGTAGCAAACCTTATGATTATTTTCCATTACCAGATCCATAGAGAAATGAGAACAAAGCCTCTCACCTCACTGGCAATCTCCCTGGAGGCTTTGGCAGACTGAATGGGAATGGCATCAAAACGCAGATCATAGCCCTTCTTCTTTGACTCCTCCAAGGCCAGTTTGTACATTTTCTGTGAGGAAAAAAATCATAATCTAGTTTCAAAAACAAAATCTCATTTCAGTTGAGCACATCAGAGTATTGAAGTCCCTAAACAATATTGTTGATTTTCAGGCAACTTAAACATCTTCAGCCCAGCTCTACATTCACTAGAAAATAAAAAAATGCAGATTTCAAAGACCTTGTTATTTTATTGTAAATGCTTGGAAAATGGGAATCATTTAGGGAAAGAAAAGCAAAACAAGTTCTTTCCATATCTTGCTGTAGAAATTATTTCTAATTTATGGGAGATAATATATTTCAATAGCCTAATTAGATATCCAGGAGTTCAGTTTCTGGAACAACTCTGACTTCAGACCTTTTGTGAAAATAAACAAACTGTCAATATTTTACCAGTAACTAAAAGTCAGGGATGACAAAAGCACACTTGTCAGAAGTACAAGTTAATTGTCTCAGATTTCAGCTGCACTCACCTCACTGTAGTTCACTCTGTTCTGTTTGGCCAGCAGGATTTCTGGGGTGTCAGGCATGACATGAATCGTGGTCTTGTCTTTGTTCCAAGCTTCAGTGTACAAACGCTAAAAAAGAAAACAGGAAGAGATTGATAGGACATTCCAAACCAGGTTAAAATTTCAATAAACATGGAAAACACAGATCATACCAGATGAAAATATAGGAAATGTAACAGGGATAATCAGTTAAGTAATTAGGAATAGATAGTATTAACCAAAGGAGGATTGACTCACGGAAATGTAACAACAATTAACACCACATTGATTAAGGAGAAGGAATAAACCAATGAGCATTGCTTGTACTCAGATCATTCCCAGTCCTGCCTCCAGGGCTGAGGCAGACACCACTGATGTGTCACTAGGAGGGATCAGAACTCACCTTGTTCATGATGTCTGCGTTCTGCTTGGCCAACACCATCTCCAGGGAATCCGTGACACTGGTGAACTTGATGGTGTCCGGATGCTGGCGGTAAATTTTGTCACTCAGGATCTCCCCTGCTCTCTTGGCTTTCTCAACTTCCAAGGAACCAATTGGGACCCAGCCAACACCCCGCAGCCATTCCAGGTCTGATTTGTAAACAGCCTGAAAAATTTTGAAAGTTTGTTATATATGGGCAAGTGTGATCAAATATTAACATTAATTTAAACAAGCACATACAATATGAACAACTGGGTATGTTTCTGAGGACATGGTTCTGGAAACAATTGTTTTTGAAGATTAAGTAAAATGATTATTAAATAAGAGAAATAAAAGAGATATTGGAGCACAATGCCAGTATCAGAGTAACACACAAATTATACCTCAGATTAAGGACTGGAAAAATAGGATTAAACATAAATTTCATGAAAGAATTGAAAGAATGACAGAATGAAAACATTTCAACAAGTCTGATACAAGCGACTAGAGGCTTATTTTCTGTATTTAAAAATTAGACTGTGCAAGACTTAATTCTGTATTAGAGAATTACTGTATTGCAGAATTACTGTGTTACAGAAATGCTGTGTCACAGATTTAAGGATTTGCTCACATCACTCTGCAGGTCGTAGGCCTGCTTGGCGTGGATCACGTCGTTCTGGTCGGGCAGGCAGATCCACTGGTGCAGGTAGTGCCGGTAGTCGGCGTCGCTCACCAGCTGCTGGCACTTCTTGGCCAACACCACTCCCAGCATGTCCACGGGGCTGCTGAACCTTGTCTTGGACTTCTCAAAGTCCTTCTTGTACTCCCTGTCACTCTGGATCTTGGCCACGTGCATGGACCACATCATCTTGGGGTCATCCTCGATGTTCCTGGCCCCGATGTGGTGGCCCAGCTGCTTCCGATACCCTTCCTTGTACTTGTACTGAAACACAAACCAAAATATTAGATTTTTGTATCACCTATAAATATCAGTTACTCATATTAAATTTTTCTAACAATAACCTTTCCAAACTTATCCATAACCTGCCATTAAAAAAACCCCAAACAGTCAAATCAACTCTCATGCTGATAACATTCTAGGACTAAAGTTTTTTGCTATTTGAGTTAGAACCCTAAACAGAACTTTTTAACATTTTGTTTTTGAAGAAATCTGCTTGACTAATATTAGTGAGAAATAATCCTGGTCTTATTAAACACATTTAATCCTTATTACATATAATGATAAACATACTGTAAATACTTATCTACACATTTAGGGTTATGAGCTATACAGCTATCACAAAAGCAGCATTATATTGTTCTTATAATTATCAACACTTATTTTTTAAAACATACATGATAATTTACTTGCAAAAATCTATTACTTAAAGTCACAGTGTAACTGCAGTGCCTTTTGCAGGATCCAGCTGATAATTCTCAGGTTGCAGAGGAGAGATACCAACATAGAAAGAAACAAAAAGTTGGATTCTTACATCACTGGCAATTTGCCTGGATGCTTTGGCTGCTTGGATGGGGATGGCATCAGCTCTCAAATCATAGCCTTTCTTCTTTGAATCTTCCATGGCCTGTCTGTATTGTTTCTAGATGAAGAATTAAACAATGGGACTCATGTAAGTTCCATATGTTATAATCTATGCAAAACAAATTGCTCAGAAGTAGATATAATAATTGTGCTTAGATTTATTATACACAGTTTTATCTACCTTTAACTCAAAACCACAGATCAGTAGCTGATACAAATTCATGTCAAAGGAAGACCTTTGCTAAATACATTTGTTAATTAATTTTTATTTTACTGTTTTAAATAATGTAACATTGACGCAATTTAGAGCTAAATTTTTCTTCTATACAAACGGAGTAAAACTTACTTTTTAAAACCACTGATATGGCTTACTGATGTGAACATGTTTGCCTAAAATAACATTGAGCACTGGCATCACACCTTTTCAAAAGTAGGTTGGTAATTACATTTCTGGTATTAATTTTTTATCTTCCCAACATTATGCACAGTGGCAGAAATTACTCCACAAAAATTCAGTGGAAACACACAACTTGTGTGGAATTTATGGAATTTCTTCTCATCAGTGTTCACTGTTTTATGTCTGCACTACTACAAATATATAAACAATGTTTTTCAAGTCACAATTTTTTTGATAAATATGGGAGTTACTTAGGGAAACTGATAGTGCCATCTCTAGAAGGTATCCCAGCACATTCCTGATCCAGCCATGACACAGAGCAGTTACATTTGGAGAGCTCCCACACTCACCAGACTGTAATTCTTCTTGTTCTCTCTTGCCAGTGTGATTTCAGGCGTGTCAGGCATGATGTGGATTTGTGTCTTGTCTTTATCCCAGGCCTCAGTATACAAACGCTGCAGGAGAAACACAGCAAAGTATTTGGAGACATTCACAACTGATAATTAGTAACTTGCAAAGAAGATATTATTAAATCAGCTCTTGATGAAAACAAGTTTCCCACTGATCACCAAAAATTGAACTGATATTTTTACAGCCTTACAGTGGTGAAATCTCACAGCACAGGCACAGGTCTGTGGTCCCAGTCCTGTCTCAGGGGTTTAGGCAGACATTGTTGATGAGTTACCTGATCAAATCCAGACTCACCTTGTTCATGGTGTCTGCATTCTGCTTGGCCAGCACCATTGGGAGGGAATCTGGGATGCTGGTGAACTTGATGGTGTCTGGATGCTGGCGGTAAATTTTGTCACTCAGGATCTCCCCTGCCTTCTTGGCCTTCTCAACTTCCAAGGAACCAATTGGGACCCAGCCAATGCCCCGCAGCCACTCAAGGTCAGATTTGTAGCAGTTCTGTTACAAAATATAAAGGCAGCAGTTAAAATTTCCCCATTTATATGTTAATCAGCATTTAAATATATTCAAATTCCCTACTATGAAGGATGATATGGAGTTAATTCTGATGTTTGGCTGTAAATAAATTTTCATAATGCACTAACATTCAGATTAATTCACTCCTCAAAATATAATGGCTTTGCTTGAAACGGGTCAAAAAAACCGCAAAGTGAAAAGATACTACATGACAGCAACTACTCTAGTTCCTATTCCAAGGAAATTACAAACATTTCAGTAGTCCAGAGCTTATCAGCAGTACTCACATCACTCTGGAGCTCATAGGCTTGCTTAGCATGGATCACATCATTCTGGTCTGGCAGACAAGTCCACTGGTGCAGGTAGTGCCGGTAGTCGGCATCACTGACCAGCTCCTGGCATTTCTTGGCCAGCACCACTCCCAGCATGTCCACGGGGCTGCTGAACCTTGTCTTGGACTTCTCAAAGTCCTTCTTGTACTCCCTGTCACTCTGGATCTTGGCCACATGCATCGACCACATCATCTTGGGATCATCCTCGATGTTCCTGGCCCCAATGTGGTGGCCCAGCTGCTTCCGATATCCTTCCTTGTACTTGTACTAAAAGGACAAAAAAAATGTTCACTGAGTGTTAGTTTAGGGTTTTTATACGACCCCAGCAGCCTCTGGGACACCACCTCCAGAAAATACAGAGCTCAAGCCACAGAGATATTAAAGAAAGAAAGGATTCGGCCCCAGAGTGTGGCCACAAGGGCTGCTGTGCACTCACGTCACTGGCGATGTCCCGGGAAGCTTTGGCAGACTTGATGGGAATGGCATCTGCCCGCATGTCGTAGCCCTTCTTCTTCTCCTCCTCCATCGCCTGCTTGTACAGTTTCTGCAACAGACACCACCAGGGCCCTCAGACAACGCTGCTGCCCGGGCACAGCAGCACCCAGGCACACACACTGCACCCCCAACAAACACCCACCTCGCTGAAGTTCACTTTGTTCTGCTGCGCCAGCAGGATCCCAGGGGTGTCCGGCATGATGTGAATGCTGGTTTTGTCCTTCTCCCAGGCTGAGATGTACGAGCGCTGCAAACGATGAGCACAGAGGGAGATAAGATCACACAGGTTTAGGGAGACAAACTCAATCAGAACATCAGCTCTGTGAACCAAGCAAAAGGCCTCTACTTTGAACTGAACCCAGAAACTCCTGCCTTTCACCAAAACTTTCTAACAGCTTCACCCTTTTCTTTTCTGCAGTGTACCTCTTTACTACTCCAACCACACAAACAAAAATTTAATCTCATACAAGGAATACAAATTCCTGAGGCAAGAAGGATTTCCTCCCTTTGCACAACCTGGGCGTTGGAAGGACATAGAACAACACCCTGAGAAAGGAAGGTGCTCTTTGCCTCCAGGATGCAAACATAAGGAAATCTCACTTGGTCCATGATTTTGGAGTTGTGCTTTGCCAGCTCCATGGGCATGGAGTCAGGAAGGCTGGTGAATTTGATGGTGTCTGGGTGCTGGCGATACTTCTTGTCACTCAGGATCTCGCTCGCCCTCTTGTTCTTCTCAGCATCCAGTGATCCAATAGGGGACCAGCCAATGCCCCTCAGCCACTGCAGGTCAGACTTGTACACGTTCTGGAAGGACAGGAAAGGACACAAAGCTACTTAGCAAATTCCTCACTCCAAGAAACCTTATCTCCTACCACCGAAAGCTACACTTAATGGAACATGTTCCACTGGGTCAACCCACCAGCTTCTGCCGCAAAAGTGACTCTGGATAAGCTCAGCTCTCAAAACCCTCTCACTCTGCCCCTGCAACATCACAAGAGGTTATCAAGCAATCCACAAATCTTCTCCCTATACCTTCTAGGTATTGCCAGCAAAGAGCTACACCATTTATAAATCCGCATCTGGCAGAGACATTGGAGGAGCCTTTTATATCATATCCTAAGGCTCTTCACACCATTCTCAGCGGCACAATTTTTTACCTCTGCTCATTCTTGGTTCTCCAGAAAAAAAAGGATTTTAATTTCTTTGACCTTCCCACACCACACAGCCTTCCTCAAAAAGAATAGACAACCCAAGGCTGTGACACAGCCAGTAAAGAACAACTCACATCACTCTGCAGGTCGTACACTGTCTTGGCATGGACAACATCGTTCTGGTCGGGCAGGCAGGTCCAGCGGTGCAGAGGGTGCCGGTAATCGGCATCACTGACCAGCTCCTGGCATTTCTTGGCCAGCACCACTCCCAGCATGTCCACGGGGCTGCTGAAGTGAGTTTTGGACTTCTCAAAGGCTTTCTTGTACTCCCTGTCACTCTGGATCTTGGCCACGTGCATCGACCACATCATCTTGGGATCATCCTCGATGTTCCTGGCACCAATGTGGTGGCCCAGCTGCTTGCGATACCCCTCCTTGTACTTGTACTAAAAAGACAAAAAAAATGTTCACTGAGTGTTAGTTTAGGGTTTTTATATGACCGCAGCAGCCCATGGAACACCACTGTCAGAAAACATAGCAGCTGAAGCCACAGAGATTTTAAAGAGACAAAAGACTCAGTCCCAGTGTGTGCCACAAGGGCTGCTGTGCACTCACATCACTGGCGATGTCCCGGGAAGCTTTGGCAGACTTGATGGGAATGGCATCTGCCCGCATGTCGTAGCCCTTCTTCTTCTCCTCCTCCATCGCCTGCTTGTACAGTTTCTGCAACAGACACCACCAGGCCCTCAGACAACGCTGCTGCCCGGGCACGGCAGCACCCAGGCACACACACTGCACCCCCAACAAACACCCACCTCGCTGAAGTTCACTTTGTTCTGCTGCGCCAGCAGGATCCCAGGGGTGTCCGGCATGATGTGAATGCTGGTTTTGTCCTTCTCCCAGGCTGAGATGTACGAGCGCTGCAAACAAGCAGAGGAACACAGAGGGAGATAAGATCACTCAGGTTTAGGGAGACAAACTCAATCAGAACATCAGCTCTGTGAACCAAAGCAAGAGGCCTCTACATTGAACTGTCCCAGAAACTCCTGCCTTTCCACAAACTTTTGTAATGCTTCACCCTTTTCTTTTCTGCAGTGTACCTCATTACTACTCCAACCACGCAAACAAAAATTTAATCTCATACAAGGAATACAAATCCCTGAGGAAAGAGGGATTTTTCCCCTTATACAAGCTAGGCATTGGAAGGACATAGAACAACATCCTGAGAAGGGAAGGTGCTCTTTGCCTTCAAGATGCAAAGACAAAGAAAACTCACTTGGTCCATGATTTTGGAGTTGTGCTTTGCCAGCTCCATGGACATGGAGTCAGGAAGGCTGGTGAATTTGATGGTGTCTGGGTGCTGACGATACTTCTTGTCACTCAGGATCTCGCTCGCCCTCTTGTTCTTCTCAGCATCCAGTGATCCAATAGGGGACCAGCCAATGCCCCTCAGCCACTGCAGGTCAGACTTGTACACGTTCTGGAAGGACAGGAATGACACAAAGCAACTTAGCAGATTCCTCATTTTAAGCAACCTCATCTCCTACCAGAGTACGCGCTTCCAAATGGAACACATTTCCCTGGGTCATTCCACCGCACACCAGGACTGGGACTCCCATGAAGATCAGCTCTCCACACCTGGCTTCCCACTCCTGCAACACCACAAATACCTGCCAAAGAATTCACCACCCTCCCTCTCCATCTTCTCAGTATCCCCAGCAAAGACCTTCTCCATTTGATATTCTGCTGGTGGCAGAGGCATGAGAGGTGCCTTACATCACCCAAGACCCTCTGTACCGTGTACCACTGCATGTAGAGCTTGCCACTGCCACTCTTGGTCCTCCAAAGGCAAATATTTTACCCTGTTGCCCTTCCCCTGCCTTACTGTACTGAAGGTCTCAGCCACAACTCTCCCTATAAAATGTTCATGCCAAGAAAGGATTCTCCTGTGGCCATGAAGCATGGCCCAAACAAACATCATCACTGACTGTCCATATCAAGAAGCGCCACAACACAAACACAGACCCTCAGAATCAGCCAAGAATTATTATGCCCACAAGGACTTCATCCAGTAGAGGAACAGAACACAAGAGAGACTTGTGGTTGCAACACAGCCTGTAAAGAACAACTCACATCACTCTGCAGGTCGTACACTGTCTTGGCATGGACAACATCGTTCTGGTCGGGCAGGCAGGTCCAGCGGTGCAGAGGGTGCCGGTAATCAGCATCACTGACCAGCTCCTGGCATTTCTTGGCCAACACCACTCCCAGCATGTCCACGGGGCTGCTGAAGTGGGTTTTGGACTTCTCAAAGGCTTTCTTGTACTCCCTGTCACTCTGGATCTTGGCCACGTGCATCGACCACATCATCTTGGGGTCATCCTCGATGTTCCTGGCACCAATGTGGTGGCCCAGCTGTTTGCGATATCCTTCCTTGTACTTGTACTAAAAGGACAAAAAAAATGTTCACTGAGTGTTAGTTTAGGGTTTTTATATGACCCCAGCAGCCCATGGAACACCACTGTCAGAAAACATAGCAGCTGAAGCCACAGAGATCTTAAAGAGAGAAAATGCTCAGTCCCAGTGTGTGCCACAAGGGCTGCTGTGCACTCACATCACTGGCGATGTCCGGGAAGCTTTGGCAGACTTGATGGGAATGGCATCTGCCCGCATGTCGTAGCCCTTCTTCTTCTCCTCCTCCATCGCCTGCTTGTACAGTTTCTGCAACAGACACCACCAGGCCCTCAGACAACGCTGCTGCCCGGGCACAGCAGCACCCAGGCACACACACTGCACCCCCAACAAACACCCACCTCGCTGAAGTTCACTTTGTTCTGCTGTGCCAGCAGGATCCCAGGGGTGTCCGGCATGATGTGAATGCTGGTTTTGTCCTTCTCCCAGGCTGAGATGTACGAGCGCTGCAAATGAGGAGCACAGAGGGAGAGATAAGATCATATAGGTTTAGGGAAACAAATTCAATGAGCAAATCAGGTCCACGAACCAAAGGAAGGGGCCTGTACTTTGCACTGACTCAGGAAGTCCTGGCCTTTCCCCAAACCTTTCTAAGGCTTCAACCTTTTCTTTTCCACACTGTACCTCATTGGAGCGCCAAAAGAGTGCTCTATCTCAAACAAGGAGCATAAATCCCTGAGGCAAGAGGACACTGCATCCCCCTTGAAGAACCCTGTCCTTGGAAGGACATAGAACAACATTCTGGGAAAGGAAAGTGCTAGTGCTCTTTCCCTTCAAGATGCAAACACAAAGAAAACTCACTTGGTCCATGATTTTGGAGTTGTGCTTTGCCAGCACCATGGGCATGGAGTCAGGAAGGCTGGTGAATTTGATGGTGTCTGGGTGCTGGCGATACTTCTTGTCGCTCAGGGATCTCGCTCGCCCTCTTGTTCTTCTCAGCATCCAGTGATCCAATTGGGGACCAGCCAATGCCCCTCAGCCACTGCAGGTCAGACTTGTACACGTTCTGGAAGGACAGGAGAGGAAAAAACTGCTCAGCTACCACCTCACTCCAATCAACCTCATCTTCTACCGCGCGAAGCTCCACTTAATGGAGCCCGTTCCACTGGGTCACCCACCAGCCACCCATTCAGTGGCTGTACCCATCTCTTAGGGCTCTTCATACAATTTTTATCTCCACCCAAGACTTGCCAAGTCTTGGTTCTCCAGAAGATAAGGATTTCAATCTGTTGCCCATCCCCTGAAACACAGGCCCCTCCTTCAGACTAGAACAGAACACAGGACAGACAACCCAGGGCTGTGACACAGCCAGTAAAGAACAACTCACATCACTCTGCAGGTCGTACACTGTCTTGGCATGGACAACATCGTTCTGGTCGGGCAGGCAGGTCCAGCGGTGCAGAGGGTGCCGGTAATCGGCATCACTGACCAGCTCCTGGCATTTCTTGGCCAACACCACTCCCAGCATGTCCACGGGGCTGCTGAATTGGTCTTGGACTTCTCAAAGGCTTTCTTGTACTCCCTGTCACTCTGGATCTTGGCCACGTGCATCGACCACATCATCTTGGGGTCATCCTCGATGTTCCTGGCACCAATGTGGTGGCCCAGCTGCTTCCGATACCCTTCCTTGTACTTGTACTGCAGGAAAAACCGGTATGCACTGAGTATAATTTTAGGTTTTTTTCACATTCCTAGCAACCCTTGTGGCATCACCTGCAGCCAATTTATCAGCTGAAACCACAGAGAGTTTAGAGTGGGAAAGTGTTCAGCTGATGACCTATAGTGTACAGCTAGAAAAGAATCCCACAATATCCTTCTGATAAAACTCTCATTTTCCAAGATTCTCCCTAGCCTATATAGTTAGAGCTAATGATCTGTAACTGAGAGGAAAAAAAGTCTCTAAATCATGAAAGCTATACCAAAAACCTGAAGTTCAATATCCCCTTCATAGAGAATCATTTACTGATCTTCATGCACAATGGCCAAATCAGGTCTTACTCAAACTACTGAGGGAATAAAATGTAACTACATAGAGACTTATGGGAAATTAAATAAAGGACAGTAAACCATACAGCAATGCAATTTTGTATTAATACTGAAGAATATAATAAATTTGTCCTTTTTATGCAGCTTTAATTTTAAATGAAAACTTGGTTTGGGTTTTCTTTCCTCATGCACAGCTCAGCTGTGTAGCTGCAGAGTCAGGGCCACACAGACGGGCAGTGCTGAGGGCAGCCCAACACCTCAGAACTCCAGGCAGTTGCAAAAGGAGATGCACTCACAAGGCCAGGAGGAACCCTGCTTTGAGCTATGGCCATCACCCAAATCCCTCAGCTACTCTTCCACACGACCTAGACCTTCCCTTGTAACAGTGCACATCCATAACTGCAGGGACAGCTGTAGGTGGACAGTGTGAACAAAAATTTTGATGGACAACTGAAGGGAAGAGACAGGTAATGGATTTGTTGCCTCCATTTGGCTCAGCTGCAAACCCCGAGTTCAACTGCCTGCACGTGGCACCCGTGTGACAGCGTGTGCCACAAGGGCTGCTGTGCACTCACGTCACTGGCGATGTCCCGGGAAGCTTTGGCAGACTTGATGGGAATGGCATCTGCCCGCATGTCGTAGCCCTTCTTCTTCTCCTCCTCCATCGCTGCTTGTACAGTTCTGCAAACAGACACCACAGGCCCTCAGACAACGCTGCTGCCCGGGCACGGCCAGCACCCAGGCACACACACTGCACCCCCAACAAACACCACCTCGCTGAAGTTCACTTTGTTCTGCTGTGCCAGCAGGATCCCAGGGGTGTCCGGCATGATGTGAATGCTGGTTTTGTCCTTCTCCCAGGCTGAGATGTACGAGCGCTGCAAACGAGGAGCACAGAGGGAGGTAAGATCACACAGGTTAGGGAGACAAACTCAATGAGAACATCATCTCCACAAACCAGAGTGTCACTTTCCCTTGACCCAGAAACTCGTGCCCTTTCTCAAACCTTTCTAATGCTTCACCCTTTTCCACACTGTACCCCATTACTAGTCCAATCACAAAAAGAGAGTTCTATCTCAAACAAGGAACATAAATCCCTGAGGCAAGAGGACACTGCATCCCCCTTGAACAACCCAGGCCATGGAAGGACATAGAACATCCTGGGAAAGGAAGGTGTTCATTGTCTTCAGGATCCAAACACAAAAGAAATCTCACTTGGTCCATGATTTTGGAGTTGTGCTTTGCCAGCACCATGGGCATGGAGTCAGGAAGGCTGTGAATTTGATGGTGTCTGGGTGCTGGCGATACTTCTTGTCACTCAGGATCTCGCTCGCCCCTCTTGTTCTTCTCAACGTCCAGTGATCCAATTGGGGACCAGCCAATGCCCCTCAGCCCTGCAGGTCAGACTTGTACACGTTCTGGAAGGACAGGAAGGGAAAAAAACCAGCTCAGCAACCGCCTCACTCCAAGAAATGCCAACTCCTACCAATGGATATTCTCCTGAATGGAGCACATTCCACTGGATCTACCCACCGGTCACCCATTCAGTGTTTGGACCCATCCCCTGAGGCTCTCCACTGCCCTCAGCATTTGTCTTTCCCAGCTGCTGCTTCTCCATAAGAAAAAACTTGACTCCATTGCCCTTTCCCTGCCACACGACCTTCCTTCAAACTAGAACAGAACACAGGACAGGCAACCCAAGGCTGTGACACAGCCAGTAAAGAACAACTCACATCACTCTGCAGGTCGTACACTGTCTTGGCATGGACAACATCGTTCTGGTCCGGCAGGCAGGTCCAGCGGTGCAGAGGGTGCCGGTATCAGCATCACTGACCAGCTCCTGGCACTTCTTGGCCAACACCACTCCCAGCATGTCCACGGGGCTGGCTGAACCTTGTCTTGGACTTCTCAAAGTCCTTCTTGTACTCCCTGTCACTCTGGATCTTGCCACGTGCATGGACCACATCATCTTGGGGTCATCCTCGATGTTCCTGGCCCCGATGTGGTGGCCCAGCTGTTTTCTGTATGCAGTTTTGTATTGTACTAATTGAACAAAGAAACAAACAATTAACACTTCCTTCCAAGCTGCCATTTCAGTTTCTCTGTTGTTAATACAGTTAATAGTTAATAGTACAGATAGTAGTTTTGAATCTAATATAATTTCATTTGCTTGTGGTTTTTTAACCAAAAATTTTAGCATTTTTTATTACATTCAGGAGATATCATGGAATTTCTCATAGCTATATACTATCATCTTTATATTATTGCATTTAATTTAATTACCTCCACACCATTAAGAATTACACAACCTTTGAGGTGGACAGCAACATAACAGTGTTAAATTTTACATATCTCCTCCTGTTAAATAGACACTATTTTTCTCCAAGATTATGTGCCCCCTCTGTGCCCCACTCTGATTTTCCCTCTGCAGACCCACCTCGCTGGCTATGTCTCGGGATGCCTTGGCTGCCTGGAGGGGGATGGCATCAGGAGGGAGGTCATAGCCTTTCTTCTTCAGCTCTTCATATCCTACCTTGTAAACGTTTCTGTTAGAGAAAGATTCAAAGGAATTAATGCAGATAAAACTCTATAGAGAGTTTTTTCAATGCTACAACTTTTCACCTCTGACTGTTGAAAAGAAAGCATGGGTTTCCAAACACAGTTTACTTAATTAAATTAAACTCCATATCTTTCTATTAATGACAGGTATTTTGTGCCCTTGGATATAAAATATTTCAAAATTACAGTTTAAATGTTTTCTGGTTGTTTCATTGAAGATCAAAATTTTCTTTTAGCAAATACATTAATCTGAATTATTCCCAGAGCTTTCTGTAGAGGTGATTAATACAACCCTGTGATTCTCTTTACCCAGTTTCAAATACAAACTTACATCACTTGTGTTAATCAAGTTTGATTTAGCCAACAAAATTTCAGGTGTATCAGGCATGATGTGAACCTTAGTCTTGTCCTTGTTCCAAGCTTCCCTGTAGAGTATCTGAAAGAGACACAAACAAAAACCTGGTCTGATCCATGATTCACCTGCACAGCAGTAATTTCAGTTCACCTTTTCACTAAATTAGCAAAGAAAAGATATAGTAAGCAAGAATTAGGATGTAAACAAGATAGTAAAATCAATAATATAATGACTTCTTACTGAAATACAAGCTTTTTTCCTTCTTTACATCCATCTAATGTCAAGGAAAGAGATTTAAAAACATTACATTTAAATGCTGTCTATTAAAGGTCCTATTTGCAGTTATTCTGAGTAAATTATCAGCGCTCAAGATCTTCATCTTCTGAACAAGGCCCAAAGAGCAGTGAGGCCCTGACTATAACACCTGCTATCTGGGTATTTTAAGAGCATGTTCTGAACCAGAGATCCTTTTTAAAATGTATATTAACATATTAAACTATTAAATCCCACATTCTGTCTCTAGAGGCAACTTACATCACTCCTGTTTTTGGCATTAGATTTGCCAAAACAACATCCATGGCATCTGGGATACTTGTGAACTTAATTGTGTCGGGGTGCTGCCTGTACTTCTTGTCACTCAGTATTTCAGAAGCTTTCTTGTTCTTTTCAGCTTCCAGAGATCCCAAAGGACTCCATCCAATGCCTCTGAGCCACTGCAGATCTGACTTATACAGGTTCTGTTAAGGGTGAAAATCAAAACCATAGCAGATTATTTCACTGTTCATTGATTAAACACTATGAAAAGTCTAACTGGCAGTTTAGCTCCAATATGATCTATACTGATATCAAGAGCGAGTCACCAAAGATACTTTCCAATCAGCAGTAATTATTTTACATGGAAATAAGGGAATTAAAGCCCAAGGGAGCTTACATCACTCTGCAGCTCGTTGACCCTCCTCGCCTCGGTGACATCGACCTGGTCTGGCAGACAAGTCCAGCGGTGCAGAATGTGTTTGTAGTCCACGTCACTGACCAGCTCCTGACACTTCTTGGCCAGTAGAAAACCCAGCATATCCACAGGCATATTGAACTTGGTCTTCCACTTTTCAAAGTCTTTCTTGTACTCCCTCTCACTCTGCATTTTAGCTACTTGCATGGACCACAACATCTTGGGGTCATCCTGCAGGCTGCGGAAGCCGATGTGATGTCCCTGCTGCTTGCGGTATCCTTCTTTGTACTTGAACTGCAAGGGCAAAGGTGGCACCACTCAAACCACAGTGACAAACACGTGAGTGACAAAACACCAATGTATTCCCTCATCTGAATGTTCCTCATGAAATTACCCCTGGAAGTGTCCAAGGCCAGGTTGGGTGAGGCTTGGAGCAACCTGAGATAGCAGAGCGTGGGCCCTGCCCCACAGAAAGGGTGCAAATGAATAATCCTTAACGTCCCTTCCAACCCAAACCATTGTGTGATTCTACAAATAAGCAACTTGTTCTGGCATCTCATGTGAAGTTTTAGCAGGCCCTTGACTGATGTGCATGACTTGGTGTCAGTGAATGCTCTCCTGGGAAGAAAGAGCCTTTGGAAAAGGGAGAGAGCATGGCAATAGGAATGGTCTCCAGTGCCATCTGACTCAGAGCTCCCTATACTGACACACTGAAATATTTTGATGAATAACATCATCAATAATGAAAAATTATGAAATACAAAGATACTTAAGCACAGGAAACATTTCCCAATGCTTAATAAAATCTCTTCTTTATTATAAAGAGAATTAATAAATTCTCTATCCATAAAAACAAAACAAATGCAGAAGTTGTACTTGTACCAAGTTATAGTAACAGCAGTCCATGTGTCACATCTGTTTCAGAGTTGCAATGAGGATTTCTCTGGATAGGCACTGGGCTCAGCTAACTGGACCAAATTTGCTGCTGCTCTGAAAATGAAGCAGCCCAAGAGCAGAAAAGTCCTCCCTTTTTATGACCAGCCATGAATGGACCAAACTTTGGACTTGTTAAGATGCCATTACCCTTGTTAAACTGGACCAAAACAGCTCAGGAAGGAGTTTTGTCAGTACTGTTGTTTTGACTCCAAGCCACACCTTAGCAGAGAGGTGAATCTCAATTTACTGTGATTGTAGGTTATAATCCCCAGGTCAGTGCAGGTCACAGTGAGTTAAAATGCTGCTTACATCACTTGCAATGTCCCTTGAAGCTTTGGCAGCTTTCACTGACATGGCTTCAGGTGTGAGGTCATAGCCTTTCTTTATCATTTCCTCCCAGCCAAGCTTGTAGAGTTTCTAAAATTGAAAACAATATTAATTAAAACCACTAATATGTATGTCACCTGCTATTTAGATACACTAATGATTCAAATTCTGGTCACCTCACAGGCTTCAGTTATGAGAGAAGGGCTGCTAGAATAGAAATTGAGAAATGGGAAACTGATAAACAAGAAATGCTGGTCTTCCAAAGCTTAGGAGAGGAACTAAATACTTTTTCACTATTCAGCAGGTTCCTGCTATAGCTTATCTTGATTTGAAACATATCTGGAGAATTTGAAACACATACATCTGAGATAAATGAACACCTTTTGACTGGCTTAACAAAATTTTAATAAGGTTTTCATGAAGCCATTTAACAGCCAATCAGTTTGTGCACAATTGATTTTTAAGTACAGGCATTCTTAATTCAAAGATTTGCCTCTGAGCAATGATCCAAAGCAAACTTGAGTGTTTTCTACTGGCAAAATTGTCACTTTCTCCTATCTGAAAGCTGAGAGAAAAGCTGGAATCACTGCATCTACCTCCCATAGTTTAGGTTAAAAATATACAAAAATTAACTTGTAATTTTATTGTAAAGAATTTTAACATGACTGAATTCTGTGCAAAGCATAGAGTATGGACTATGTACTTCCAGACTTCAAAAGCAGGACTTGTATTCTCCAGACATTAAAATGCAATTTAGTCTGTTAGTTTGCTAGCCTGAAGCTGGTACTTATTTAACTCTGAAAATATTACCCACATAAAATTCTTGCCTGTATTCTTAAACCTCCAGTAGATATTAATTGAAAATGTTGATAAGATATATCAAAATACTCTACCTGGCTGTAGTTTGTCTTGTTCTGTTTGGCCTGTAGAATATCTGGTGTGTCTGGCATCACATGGACCTGAGTTTTATCCTTCTCCCAGGCTTCAGTATAAGCATGCTATGGACAGAAAGTTATATCAGATGTGCTAATAGAAATGACAAAAGATGGTTCTTCCACGGTTTTCACCTTTCCATTTGGACATGGTTGAATAAAAAGGTGAAGGTGCTGACTCAGATTTATTTTATGAATTAATGATCTAATCCAAAATCAGCTGAATTATTGTCCAGTCTTGCTTCTAATGAAACCAAACTATCAAGATTTTCAGGACCAGTCATTTCTATGTAAGAATGGGACGAATAGAGGTTGGAGAAAAATGAGAAAAGATTTCTTTAAGCAATGCTGTTTCATTGAGAAAAAAGGATGAAAAAAGAGGAGCCTGTGACAGCTGTTTTTCCCAGGGGAACACTGCCACATAAAGGTGTGACAGAAATTTACATATTGGAATGGATGAGATGTGAATGCCTGTCTGGCTTTTCCCCTACACACTCACCTTGTTCATGATATTTGCATTCTGCTTGGCAAGGACCAGGTCCATGGCATCGTTCTGCTTGGTGAAGCGGAACATGCTGGGGTGCTGCCGGTACTTCCGATCGCTCGCGATCTCCGTGGCCTTCTTCGACTTCTCCACATCCAGAGAGCCAATGGGGCTCCAACCAATCCCCCTGAACCACTCCTTGTAATCCTGCTTGTACTCATTCTGCCAAACAGGACACAAAAGCAAAGTTGACAATGTACAAACGGCTCATACAGAATAAACCAGCTCTTTCCAAAACACTGCTGTGACGGGAAAACAAAAGCCACAAAAAGAAGACAGCTCATAAAAGATAATCCTGTCCTTTCCAAACTGCAGCCACGATGTGAAACAGAAGTCACAAGTAGAAAACTTACATCGCTTTGGATCTGATTCATGTTTCTGTACAGCTCCAGACTCATTGCATCTGGCAGGAGCATGTACTGGTGGATCAGGCGTTTGTAGTTGGTGTTGGTGACCCGGTCCTGGGCCTCCTTGGCTGCCACCACGCTGAGGGCATCAGAAGGTGTCTGGTATTGAGTCTTGCTGGCCTCATAGGCCTTCTTGTACTCCCTGTCAGATTGCATCTTGGCCACTTGCATGCAGTGCACAAGTTTGGGATCATCCTGGAGGCTGCGGAAGCCGACGAGTTTCCCTTTGTCTTTTTCATACCCAATTTTGTACTTATACTGGAAGAGAACAGAAACAGAGACTTTGATACATTTTGATTTGAAATTAAGGAAACAATTCTTCCTTATGAGGATGCTGAGGCCCTGGCACAGGGGGCCCAGAGCAGCTGTGGCTGCCCCTGGATCCCTGGAATGTCCAAGGCCAGTTGGAGCACCCTGGGGTAGTGGAAGCTGTCCCTGCCCATTTTTTCTCCCCAGAACTCACATCACTGGCAATATCCCTGGAGGCTTTGGCAGCTTTGACAGGAATAGCATCAGCCCTGAGATCATATCCTTTCTTCCTGGTTTCTTCAAATGAAGATCTGTACATTTTCTGCAAAAAGGTAAAATAAGCATCTTTTAAAAAAGCAAAAATGTATGTGTTTCCCACATGCTAAATATTGGTGAAAAAGTTACACCTATGAGGATGTCTTCTTGAAAAATAAAAAGAGATCAAAATGTCTATTTCTGCCCACATTGCAGATGTACATAATTACAAGCAATACTTTTACTTAGCATATGCAGATTTAACAAGTGTTTACCGAAACCAGTCCATAATGTCATCTTTTACCAAAAATACAGGTGCTACCTACATTTTGAACCCTGTACAAACCTTTGTGCATGGGGAAATAAATTAATCAATAATAAAATAATAAATACAGCAACAAACATGAACAGAACTTGAAGTCGACTGCATTTTGTTAGCAACTGTTAAATTTTAATGGTCTGCATGAACATTTCACAACCTGACTGCAAACATGGCTTTTTCTTGGCAATTCTGGGTATCTAATTTTGGGGAAGGAAGCAGGGAAAAGGAAAATTAATAGGTTTTGTAAAATGACTACAGGTTAGCAAGGTGAGATTTTGCATGATCTCATCTCACTTATTCCTAATCAAAAAATAAGAGTGAGGTCACAGTCCTACAAACAATACTCACTTCACTTAAATTGAATGCATTTGCTTTCGCTAAAGCAATCTGTGGAATATCTGGGGTGATGTGAATTTTCTTTTTGTCTTCTTCCCAGGCTTGTTTGTACTTGTGCTGGAAGGATAAAAATAAATTAGAGATCTCAACATCTGTTGTTATTATGTAATAAAACAATTTAAAATACTATTTTCCACTTGAAATCCAAACTGCCTTGACAATGATGTGTTGCTACCACCAGAGCAATATTTATCTTTTTATTTTAGCACTTTAAGCACATACATTAGCTACAAAATAAAATCATGTTTTCTAAAACTCTGCATACAATAGCATTGACTGTTAAATCAGATGTAGATTCTTGCCCACTTCTGAAATGAATTCTGATGAGCACTTTCTTACCTCATCCATGATTTTGGCATTATTTAAAGCCAAGACCATGTTCATGGAATCCATAGGAACAGAGAATTTCAACTTGTCTGGATGCTGGCGGTATTTCTTCTCACTCACAATTTCCATGGCTTTTTTGTTCTTCTCAGCTTCCAGGGAGCCCAGTGGGAGCCACCCAACACCCTTCATAGTTTCATCATATTCTGCTTTGTATTGATTCTGCAGGCAGAAAGTAGATAAAAAACAATATAAAGCATAAAATAGTTCATACATTTGGAAGAACAAGATAAAATGTATTAAGGAAAGGTGAAGCTTTTCCTGGTCTGCACATAACTATTGCTCCTGAAGAGTCTGATGGAGTAAATATTCATTAAATTGCTTATTTCTCAGCTCAAATTCATCAATGAAATATTTCAGAGTCTAGGAAAAATAAAATTGCTGTAATTGCCAAAAAACTTGTATAGTTTACTACATTTTTGTAGACATTTGACCCAATTCCACTAAAAAAATAATACTATTTCTCTTACAGTGTTTTTTCATGAACTAAGCACATTTGTATTCACAATGCAGAGGCTGAAGAACCTCTTACTTACATCACTTTGTAGCTGCATCATGTTTTTGGCCAATTCAATGCTCATGGCATCCGGCAGAACGTTGTAGGTGTGGATTAAGTTCTTGTAGTTTGCATTTGTAGCCACTTCCTGAGCTTTCTTGGCTGCCACCACGCTGACCATGTCAACTGGAGTGTGGAAGTTAGTCTTGGCCTTCTCATAACCCTTTTTGTACTCCCTGTCAGATTGCATCTTGGCCACCTGCATGAAGTGCACCAGCTTGGGGTCGTCCTCCAGGCTGCGGAAGCCGATGTGCTTCCCCTTGGCCTTCTCATAGGCCAGTTTGTATTTATACTGAGGGAGGAAAGAGAAAGAACAGCAAAAAACTCAGTTAAACAATGCAATATTAAGTTCTGCTTTATCACTGAAAAAACAGATCACAAGATGTCAGGTTTAGTAATTTTATTTAAATAAAGTCATGGAATGGTATGACACAAGCAGACTCACATCACTGGCGATGTCCCTGGAGCTCTTGGCTGCTTTTATTGGAATTGCATCTGGCTGCAAGTCATAACCCTTCTTCTTGTCCTCCTCCCATCCAGCTTTGTAAAGTTTCTAAGTGCAGATGTGAAAGAGAACAGGTGTCATGAAGGCAGAACTCTGAAGTTAAATATTTTCAAAAAAAACATTAAAATGGCAGCAAGGCACTGGGGGCCCACGGTGAGCACAGCAACTCACATCACTCATGGTCATCTGGTTCACTTTGCACTGCAGGATTTCTGGGGTGTCTGGCATCACATGAATGCTGGTCTTCTCTTTGTTCCACTTATCTGTGTACAGCCTCTGCAATTACAAAGGCATTGTTAGCACTGAAAAGGTACTGAACTCATAAAATAAGATTTTGCTTTTGTTCTGCTCATTTGCAACAAATAATATTTCCTAGAAATTTTATTAGCACCACAAATAGCCTTCACAGAGCTGCTGAGGAGCAACATTATCTTCCTCCTTTCTTTAGTAAGAAATTTGCAAAGTATGTTTTGATAATAAACAAATATTGATGCTGGAAGTTTCCAATCTGTGTTGTTCCCTGCATTAATGGGAAGCAGAATTTATTTTCACAGACATTTTTTCCATGGAAAACAAAGAATAAGGATCAGGGGTGTCCTGAATAACTAGAGACAAGTGTAAAGAACTCCACTTTCCAGGAAACTTGTACAAAACTGACAGAATTCCAGGTTTTCTGCAGCTCACTTATAGTGAATGCATCCTACAGAAAAAGGATTATCAAAGCACTATAAATCTGGAGAAGAATTCTTTAATCTTTAGAAACAGAAAATGAAAATCCCTTAGCTCTGAGCAGTCAGAGGCTTACCACGACCCCTCTGTGCCCAATCTTAACCAAGGAACTACCACATCCACTGGGAATTTCAATAATTGCAGTGGGAATGCACCTTGCCCCACAACTTTACAGGACAAAGACCCAAACTTTGGGTCAATCCAACAACTTCCCACCTTGTTCATGGTCTGGGCATTTTGCTTTGCCAGCACTTGCTCCATGGCATCCGTGGGGATGGAGAACTTGAGCTGGTCGGGATGCTGGCGGTATTTCTTCTCACTGAGAATCTCCGTGGCTTTCTTGGCCTTTTCTACATCCAGTGACTGAATTGGGACCCAGCCAACTCCTCTCAGCCAGTTATTGAAGTCAGATTTGTACAGATTCTTTTCAAAAATAAACAAGAGAAACACAATGAGGCAAGAAAAATTAGTGCCTATACACACAAAACAGGTAAAGCCTTAAAACTTCTCCTGGACATTCATTTTTGAGGGGTAATTTAGATTTAATTAAAAGTCAAGTATGATAGAGTCAGTATTTAGGAGAAATAAAATCACAGTAATTAAAATTTTACTACAAAAATACATCAGTTAGTAAAACATGATCATTTTCTAGGAATATGCCAAATATGGAGAGATATAAAAATAGTTATTACTTGCTAGGTAAGTTTCCTAGAACTCAACAGCTGCACATAATTCAGATAATGTCTGGAAAATAAATGGTTCCAGACCAGTCACTTACATCCCAACCTACTGTTAATCCAATGTAATATATATTAGATTATATAAATTAATTTTTTAGCCTTAAAACATTAATGATATCACGAAGCCATGACGAGAATTAAAAATGGAGCTGATTCTTGATGACATACATCACTCTGAAGCTGCATCACATTTTTGGAGAGCTCCAGGTTCACAGCATCAGGCAGGAGGGTGTAGTTGTGAATTGGCTGCTTGTAGCCAGTGTTTGTCACCACTTCCTGGGCTTTCTTGGCAGCTGTCACACTGAACATATCCAGAGGAGCGTGATATTTGGTCTTGGTGACTTCATAATCCTTCTTGTACTCCCGATCCGACTGGATTTTGGCCACGTTCATGTAGTGAACAAGTTTGGGATCATCCTGCAGGCTGCGATACCCGACCTGTTTGCCTTTGTCTTTTTCGTAGGATTCCTTGTACTTGTACTAGAGACAAAGGAAAAACAGCTTTACCCACTTGGGAAAGGGAAAATGTGGAGAGTCTTTTTTTACTGAGACATAGTCCATGGGAAAAGTAACGTGAGAAAGAGCATCTGAGTAGGCAACAGCTGCCTAATTCAAGGACATGGTTTCTTTGAGCAAGAAGTTGTTTTATAAATTATGTGATAACAGGAGGTAAAAAAGAAGCCACAAACATCTTGAGAAAAGGTGTGGCTGACTTTTTATAGCTGACCAATAGTGAGCTATAGTTTTGCAATATGCATGAGCCTTATTACTGTGATTATAAAAGTGCTTCTGGTAATCAATAAAGTTGAGATTTGGCTGCATTAGAGGATGAGCAAGTCTCCCGTCTACCTCGTCAAATGGCGACCCCGACAGGAAAACACCCTCCAGATGGGTTTAGAACACTGAGTTTCAAGGTATTAATGCTGCAGTTCATTCTAGAACCTCATAATTGGTTTTTACAGCAGCACAGGATTATTTAGGTCAAAAATGAAGAGGATTATTGGATTTTTCAGCTTGTCTTGAGATCTGGTGCATATCTCAACCCACACCTGTAGCTACAAGCTTTCCCTCACCATTGTCATTGATGTAGGCTTGCAACTCCCAGGGACATTCAGCCTTTAATTGAGACTTTGATAGTAATAAATTACTGAACAGCCTCACCAAACAATCCAATATCCCAATATTTAATTGGGGTTGTTTAAGAGAAGAATGAAGAGTCGCTTGTAACCTTTTGCAAAAGCAGGACTACAGGTTCCCAGCACAGGTAAATAATAAAAAATAATGAAATGCAGGAGGGGTATGTGTTCCACTGGATGTAAATCCTACTTACATCACTTGCAATATTCCGAGAAGCTTTAGCAGCAATAATTGGAATGGCATCTGGTTTCAGGTCATAGCCTTTGGCAAGGGTTTTCTTCCAGTCTGCTTTGTAGTTAGCCTTGGAGGAAAAAAAAGGGAAGAGTTTGCAGTGTCAGGAATAGCAATTCTAAGAAAGAGTTTAAGCCCATGTTCTTATTACAGGAGATTTTATTACAGGAATTAAATTATCCAGTAATCTCATAGAAAAATGTTAACCTGTACACAAACTACAGTTCTATTGTAATAAATAAATCTACTACAAAGATGATCATGAATGCCACAAGCATTTTTACACTTTTTATTTAGAACAACTCTATCATTGGCATTTTTTGCCTTTCTTAAGCAAAACCCTTTTTCATTTGACTCAACCTTCAGAAATGTTTTCCTGTTAGCTTCAAACTCAGCCTTTGTGCTCTAAAGGAACTAGAGAAAGTGCCCTGGCTGTTTTTTAGTTTGTTTATTTAATCAGTCTGGCCCAACTGTTAAAATTTCAAGGTTATTAAGGGAGATGTTGGTTTTTATCTCATTCCTGAAAAGCTGATAATGTGACCAAAAATATTAACATCACAAAGAAAATAAAACTGATACCATCAGTGGAGAGCTTGATGGTGCTGAAATTCAAAATGTACTCACATCACTGATGTTGTAGGCATTAACTCTAGCCTGGATGAACTGGGGCACATCAGGAGGGAGGTGGTACTTGTGAATAATTTCTTCCCCTTTAGATTTATACAATATCTGCAAAGAAAAATAAAGGAAGATATTTAGCAGCCAAATTTATAGACTGTGAATTGAAAAACTATTTAAAAAAATCTGATTTCCAGGTGATGTTCTGTTGGAATAAAATTGTGGATGCACACAGCCATCTACACAATTATTTCAGAAGTGCTCTTAAAGCTGGAGGAAGAAGTGAAGGTGGGCACAGGGCAGAAATTGGGAATGTCAGAGTGTTTCCAAAGTTCACTTACATCACTCAGCTGTTTGCTGTTGATCTCTGCTTGCTTCTGTACTGGAGAGTCAGTCACTGAAGTGAATTTGGTTTGATCAGGATGCTTTTTGTAGGTGTACTGAAAGAAGATTAAAAAATATTTGTAGAAAATGTAAATGAAGTATTTTCCATGTATTGATAAAACAAATGAAATTATTAATAAATTAAGTACTTTTGAAGTATTAATTTGAAAAACTATTGATTTATGTTGGTGAATGCTTGAGGTTCATTCTTCATTTTAGTACTACTGCTCTTATTTTATGGGTTTACTTGTTAGAAAAAGGATTGTGCTATATCTGTTTTGATCACTAGATGTCACAAAAGGCCCTAAAATAGAGATGAAGATTTTTTAAAAATAAAATCACATATGGCAATGAGACCAAATCAGAATCATTGATGCTGCCAGGGTTTTCTCAGTTAATTTTTCTGTGGTGAACAACTGCTGCCCTGTACTCACATCTTTACATTGCTCCAACTTCTTGATTGCTTCATACTCTTGAGTTATGGTCTGAGGGAAGTAGCACTTTGTCTTTTCCTCCTCATAATCTGCTTTGTAATTTTTCTAGGAGCAAGAGCAACATTCAGTAAGGAACCACAACTGAGCTTTGCCTGAACTGCCAGAATGATGGGAAGGACAGAACGATTGCCACACTTACATCACTTTTCATAGCTTCAACCTTCATGCAGTGGATTTGATGTGGGTCCTCAAAGCTGCCCAAGTAGTGCCCCAGAATATTCTTCTGATATGCATCTTTATATTTAACCTGCCAAAATAACCATGAGTTGAGAGGCAAAAGGAACCAAGAGGGTCAGTACTGAAGGATGAGCCCCAAGTGAAATACCTACATCACTAAAGTTCTTCAGAGCAGCATCAGTCTGGAACTTGGGTGTCTCACAGTAATTCATCTTGTTTCCTCTGGACTGTTCATAGGCTTCTTTGTATAATTTCTGCAAATCAAATAATACCAGGTCATGCAGGAGATTTCACTGCAAGTCACCCCCACCATGTTAAAAATGACAAGAGGAAAACAGAGAAATGGTTCCAAAGAAAAGCTTTCTCACAGCACTGAGAAACAGATGGCACTGTTCTCCTAATGGTTTTTAAAAATAACTTTTTTTAGGTTTGTAAGGGAAGACAGAAAGGTCTGACTAATGATTTTTGGACTTCTGACACTGAGAAGTATTCAATCTCCTTTCAAACAAATAAAAGAGGAATTGAGAAGACAATTACAGTGAATAATCAGAATATAATATAAAATACTATATAAAAGCACATGTATTATCATTATTAGCTGAAATTCCTTAAACAGTAAGGGAAGAACTGTCCTCTTGTGATTCATTATCCACAAGGATCAAAATGAACTATCCACTAATTAGCCACCCATCTGTGGAGAATCCATTCTTTACCTGAATTGTTCTGGCTGATGTTTTCTCACTACAAATATGGGTCTACAAAACTAAAAACACTAAAAAAAAAGAAAACACTAAAAAAACTAAAAAACTAAAAACTAAAAAATTAAAAGGAGAAGGCTTGTGAAGAAATGGTGAGTGTGGTTTCTGGTACACGACTGAAAACAATGTAGCTGCACATTAATAATACTCACATCACTCAGAATATTTCCTGCAGCTTTTAATTGCTTCAGCAATGGGTTCTCTGTAGCAGGGAGCACATTATAGTCTGCAACAGCTTTTTTCTTTTCATAGTCTGCTCTGTATTTGAACTTGAAAGAATAAAAATTAAAAAAGAGGTTTTAAAAATCAGCATTGAAAGCCAAATGCTCACTAACCTGTGTGATTGCCCAGAGCAGCTGTGGCTGCCCCATCCCTGGAATTGTCCCAGACCAGGTTGGATGGGATTTGGAGCACCCTGGGACAGTGGAAGATGTCCCTGCCCATGCCAGGGGTGGCACTGGGTGGTCTTTAAGGTCACTTCCCACCCAAACCATCCTGAGATATGAATCTATTTTATTATATAATCTTCAACTTTCCATGAAAAATATCCCCGTTATTTATCTTATGGTGGCCAAGGACCATGAAAACTCTTGCCAAAACAATGTCACACAACTTT
The DNA here is from genome assembly GCA_009764595.1 of Geothlypis trichas. Lineage (NCBI taxonomy): Eukaryota > Metazoa > Chordata > Aves > Passeriformes > Parulidae > Geothlypis > Geothlypis trichas. The sequence goes on along the minus strand of CM019907.1, from coordinate 1,721,597 downwards.
GTGTGAGTTCAGGACTGCTCCCAGGCTGGGCAGGTGGCACTCAGCTCCCTCACCTTGCTGATGTTTTCTGAAGCTCTTTTGTTGGCTTCATATTCTGGAGTTTCAGTCTGCATGAAGTAGATTTGGTCTTTCATGTTTTCAAAGTCTTCCTGGTATTTCCTCTGTTAGGAACAGAGACAGACAGAAAAGAACACATTAATTACATCTAATTGTAAATTAGACACCTACAACAGGGATTATTTAGGAAATAAGCAATGCCACAAATGGAGCCTCAGTGTTTTCCAAGTGAACATAAACAGGGATAAAGCTGTTGAAGATTTTCTGCAGGATTCACTCACCATACTTAGATTTTCTGCATTCATTTTTGCAACTGCCACGTCATAGCACGGAGTCTGACTCCACTTGCCTTTGATTTTGTTTTTATAGTCCTCATGGTAAATAACCTATAAGGAAACAAAACAATAAAATTGAATTTCCAAGACACAGCTCTATTTTCACCTGACAGATTCATTTTCCAAAGCTGTCTTTTTAAAGCTGCTTCATATTTGATGCCTGCCTTATAACTATTTTAGCAGGGGTGGTAAAAAACACCTTAAATATAATTTAGCCATCCATTTCAGTGTAATTTCTCTTAGCACCTTCCCTGACCTAAAAAGGATAAATAAATCATCTCTAACAAATTCTTTTAGTTCTGTTTTCTCCCTGGTCACATAATATCAGGATATTGCCCATTAAGTCAGAATTTACTGGGATTGCTGCTAGTTAAAAGCAAACCCTTTTAATTATCTGGTATTTGTGATTTCCATTATTTATCCAAGCTCACACAAAGCAAGAATTAAAACTTTAAAGAGCTTTTCTAACAACAAAACACCTGCCTGAGTTTTTACTCAGTGTTCCAGGGGCTTTTTCAGCCACAGTTGCATTACTTTCCATAAAAAATAAAACTCCTCCAATGCTTTTTTAACATTGCTGAAGAGCATATATGCCATAAATAATCTTTTTTTAAATCTATATTTTATCATTTTGGAGATACCTACAAAGCTTATTATTCTATTAATTTCAAAGAATTTTGGTGCTGATCCTTTTTTTACATGTTACAAAATTTTCTTGATGACAATTTAGCTTTTAAAGCTATGGAAATATAAGATTAAAGAAATTTTCTCTAAATTAATTATTTTACCTTACAAAGAGGTTCAGTGCAATTTTCTTAGTGGTTTCTCCACCATGACTGAATACTACAATTCTCTAATCTTAAAATGTAGATAATTTTCAATACATAATAAAATGAATTTTAAAAAAGAAGAAGAATAGCTAAATTCTGAATAGAATTAAAACCTGACATCTGCATTACAAGATTATGCAACTTGGTCCCAATTTCTCCAGCAAAAATTGGTCTTCCTGGGTGTTTTTCCTTTTCCTTAGGTCTTTTTTTGCCTCTGTCTCTGCAGGAGTGGGGTTTGGGCAGAGGTCCTACTCACATCACTCAGCTGCCTTGACACCTTCTTGGCCTGTTCCACATCAGGGGGGTCTGGCAGAGAGGTGAATTTTAGTTTCCTTTCATCGTGCCCCTTTTTGTAGACAATCTGAAAGGACGGAAGAAATTAAACATTTATTTGAGGATTACAGCCTTGAACTCTGCTACCACCACATGAATAAAAGGAGTTCTGCCCACAGCCCCTGCAGCAGGAATTCTTTAATTTCTGTGTTACCAGGGAACTTCTGAACTGTGGGAGCTCAGCACATCGCTGCTAACATCCAGAATCACCCAGAAAACCCACGGGGGGCTCGGAGGTCCTGCAATGGTGCCAGGCATTCTTGGTGGCTGCACTGTGACCCTTCAGAGGGTGTGTGTGAGGACATGAGAATGAGCACAGTTTGAGTGGTGGAGGGATTGTGCATTCTCAGGGTGAAATATGGATTTTGGGATTATGGTACAGGGGGGTTATGGAGACAAGAGGGAGGAATCAGGGCGTGTCTCGTGCTTCTTCTTTCTTCTTCTTGTCTTCCATCTTCTGTGGTGATGTTGGCACTTGGGGATTGGTTTGTGGTGAAGGTGCACTTGTTAACAAGGGTGAAAGGTATTGGGGATAAAAGGTAAATCTGATGTACAGAGTTTTTGTTATAAAAGGACACGACCGCCCTGTGGGTGGGCAGAGTGCCCTTGGCTGCCTTGCTGGTCAGATCCCGGCTGGCAGAGAGGAAAACTCTGTGAGATAAAATTAATAAACATTTTGAAGACTGAAGCATTGAAGAGTCCAGACTCGTCCTTTGATTTGCAGCTGCCCTGAACCATCCTGTGTGTGCCCGAGCAGAGACAGCAGCTGGATTGGGCACTGAACCTCTGCAAAAATCACTGAAATCTTCTCGTGAGAGCTGCAATCCCCTGCTGAAGAGTTCTGTGTATCTAAATATCAGCAATTCCCAGTCCCACCAATCCCTGACTTTTCTTATCACTGTTTTTGGCACTTACAGACCCACAAGAGTGAACTGGTCTTGGAGACAACCCTGAGAGTTTCTGCATTTGGGGAGATACTCAAAGTCTTCTTGCTGATTTAACAAATCAATTATTTGATTCATTCCTAACCCAGCATCAAATTGCCAATGGATTTATACTCCAATATTCTCTACTTTGTACTCCAGTACCAAGTACATATTTTTCTATGAAGTACCACTACTATCAGAGCTTACTCAACACACTTTTATTTTCTGTTCCACTGTGAATCTTTTATATCTAATCAAAGTCATGGCACATCCCAGGTTACACCACAACCCAACAGCCTTTGGTACCCACGTGCAAATCCCTGCTTTGATACTCACATCACTCAGAGTCTTCTGAGCCTGTGCCACCCTTCTGAGCTCTGGACTGTCATTGTAGGGATAAAACAAGGTTTTGTCTGCATCCCAGTCTTCAGTATAGAGTTTCTACAAGAAAAATGCCAGAATGGGCATTATTAATTAATTTCTGGCTTTGAAAGCTCATTTTCCTTCAGCTGCTTAGATCTGTGGTTAGCTTTTCTTACCTTGCTGAACATTGCTGAGTTTTTTATTGCATTCACAAGCTCTGGAGCATCAGGGGGAAGCAGGTACTTGTCCTTATTCTCCTCCCAGTTCTGTTTATATAATACCTGGAAGGAAAGATCAGCAAGTTGGTCACTCTATCATTAAAAAAATATTTACTTCTGAATATTTATTACTGAATAAACTGCCTGCTTTAAAGCTTGGGGTTTTTTTTTATGAAATTAAAGTCTCAGAGCAATAACATCTGAAGAGAGCAACTGGAAATATTAAACACTATATTTATATTTGCCATACCAATTTTTCTGCTATCCCTCCTGTGCTTCTAAACTGTTGCATAAATGTTGTTTTGGCACCCTGAGCTCAAAACTTTGTTCCTGTCAGTAACCTCAGGATCCAGCAGAGTTGGAAAGTCAGCAGTCACTCACCTTGCTCACTTGCTGTGACACTTTCTTGGCATGTTCTATATCCATGGCCTTCTCATCCACGTGGCAAATGGTTCTGGCAACTCCCCCAGCCATGCGGTATTTCACCTGGAGCACAACACAACTCACTGATTCCACAGCAAAACTGAACTGATTTTTTAAAAAAATCCAGAATATTGACATTTTCACCCTTCATATAAACAGCCAGAACCTGGATGAACCTAGAAATGCAGTTGTCACCCACCTCACTGAGCTGGTCCTGCACTTTCTTGATCCTCCGGATTTCTGGGGTATCGACTGTGGAAGCATATGGCTTTCCTTTTTCTTTTCTGAATTTTTCCTTGTACTTGTTCTGGAAGAAAATAATGATAAAAAGTAATTAAGACATATCCCTGAGCTCTGGCAGAACTGTATTAGCAATTATTGCCATATTTCTCTGGTTAGGACAGGAATTTGGGACAGATTATTCAATAATATAAACTAAAATTATTCAACTACATTTGCACTTTGGCTTATTTCAGCCAACTGAGTTTATTTCATCTGACACAACAGGAAAAGAAATCCATCTCTAACTTGGATCATGTCTAATTTATTATATTCTCCCCATGAGCTTTGTATTGACAAACCCAGATAGTTGCAATACAACTATCAAACAACCCCTGTAAAACATTTTTAAAGCTGGTGTTCCTCAAGAAATAAGAGACATGGGACAACCTACCTCGCTGAATAAGTCCTTCATTTTATTGCTGTGCTCCAGGTAAGGTGTCAGAAACTTGGATGGGTCCACTTTTGTCCGGATTGTTTTCTTCCTGATGGGAGGAGCTGCATCCTCCCCGGAGGGCTGCCTGTGCTCAGCTGTGTACGTGGTGCTTGTGGTGGTCTCAGGGACTGAGTAGTCTGTGCTGATGGTCTCAGTGATCTCAGTGACCACCTGGAGATCAAAAGAATTCGATAATCACTTGTTTTATAGCAGTAGAAGTTTGTTACCTTAAGTGTTTTTCACTGGGTGTGCACAGTATATGGTGGTTGTGGTGGTCTCAAGGCCTGAGTATTGTCTGTGCTGATGGTCTCAGTGACCACCAGGAGATAAAAAAAAATAAATAACACTTGTTTTATAGCTGTAAAAGTTTATTAGGATAAGGGCTTTCACTGCCCTGAGCTGGGTGTGCTCAGCTGTGTAGGTGGTTGTGGGAGTCTTAGGGACTGAGTAGTCTGTGCTGATGGTCTCAGTGACCCATCTGAAGATCTAAAAAATTAAATAATCCCTTGTTTTATAGCTGTAAAAGTTCATTAGGATGAGTGTTTTCACTGCCCTGAGCTGGGTGTGCTCAGCTGAGTATGTGGTCTCAAGGCCTGAGTAGTCTGTGCTGATGCTCTCAGTGACCAGCTGGAGATAAAAAAAAATTAAATAACACTTGTTTTATAGCTGTGAAAGTTTATTAGGATAAGGGTTCTCAGCACCCTGAGCTGGGTGTGCTCAGCTGTGTAGGTGGTTGTGGGAGTCTTAGGGACTGAGTAGTCTGTGCTGATGGTCTCAGTGACCCATCTGAAGATCTAAAAAATTAAATGATCCCTTGTTTTATAGCTGTAAAAGTTCATTAGGATGAGTGTTTTCACTGCCCTGAGCTGGGTGTGCTCAGCTGAGTATGTGGTGGTTGTGGTGGTCTCAAGGCCTGAGTATCATCTGTGCTGATGTTCTCAATGACCATCAAGAGATTTAAAAAATTTACTAACACTTGTTTAATAGCTGTAAAAGTTCATTAGGATTAGAGTTTTCAGTGCCCTGAGCTGGGTGTGCTCAGCTATGTAGGTGGTTGTGGGAGTCTTAGGGACTGAGTAGTCTGTGCTGATGGTCTCAGTGACCCATCTTGATAGTTGAGCCCCTGAAAATGTTAAAGATAGAACTCTAAAAATGCCAGGATTTGTGTTTTCTCAGATAACTGCACCTCTGCAAGCAGTATGATAAATGATATAATTGTTAGATGTGATGATTGTTAGTAATTAAATATAATTATTACATAACCATAAGAAGAAGCCTGAGAAACTATGTTGGAAATTCAAAGGGGAGCTATGTTTAGCTGAAATCTATGTATACAATAGAAGTTTAATAATTAACATGAAAGTTTTATAACAATAGAGTATAAAACACGTTCACCTCGAATGTATGGTCAGAATTAGATTTGGGTTGTAATCCCCCAATTCCCAGAGCTCTTAATAAAAAGCACCACATATAATGGCCATGTGATTATGTGGTTTTGAATGCTAACAATCTGAAGATCTTAAAAATTAAATAATCACTTGTTTTATAGCTGTAAAAGTTCATTTGGATAAGGATTTTCAGCACTCTGAGCTGGGTGTGCTCAGCTGTGCAGGTGCCTGTGGTGGTCTCAAGGTCTGAGTACTGTCTGTGCTGATGGTCTCAGTGATCACCTGGAATTATAAAAAATTTCATAACACTTGTTTTATATCTGTAAAAGTTCATTAGGATGTGTTTTTCACCCCCCTGAGATGGTGAAAGGGTGCTCTGCTCTCATCCAAATCCACAAGGAGACAGAAAATCAGGGACACTTTTCCTACTGGGATTACCATTGTGCTCCCTAAATATCACCCACCCTATAAAAACCCACAAGGAATTAAGTCCCTGGCTGGTTCCTGCACCAAACTCATGGAATTATTCTCCAGAGGGTCTGGGAGAGTGGGGCTCCAGCTGCCTCTGCTCTACATGCATGAATTTCTAATCAGTTTAAATGTTTTATACACTTTCTTATCAACACAGTCATGCTGCAAGCAATAATTTTAATACTAAGATTCTAATGAAAAGCATCTAAAAATAATTATCACAACAAAAAAAAGTGCTCCAAAACCACCCCAATAAGTGTCAGGTTTTATTTTGTAACTATTAGCTTTATAAAGAATTGCCTTTATAAAAGAATTCATGAAGGTCAGAGTTCTGAGAGTTATTTACATCAGTGAGACAGAGCTGAAAATGCACCAAGAATTAATAACTTCTGTTTCTGCAGAAGCCCATACCATAAAGAACATTCATGATAATACAGCAGAGAGTTGGGTTGTAGCTGTTTCAGAGGTAAAATTTCAAATTTTGGCAATCACTCCTTGGTGACCCAAATATTTGTTACCAGTGACATGATGAAAAATCTGCAAAAGTGTAATTTTTCAGTGAAATGACACAAGGTGAAGGAAACAGAACTGATACATGTAAACTGATCTTAGATCATCACTCAGCAGGGACTTGAAGCAAAAATAAAACATTAAGCAAATACTGTTCACTGATATTTGTGTGTTTAATGTGAAAAATTAAACCTCAGGATATAAAAGGCTGCTAATTGAGTGTTTCATGTTAATTACATGCATTTATGTGCTACATGCAGCATGACAGGGACCTTTACCTCGTGTGGCTCACCCTCCTCAATAACTGTCTCCTCGATGTAGTACTTTGAAAAAAAAGAGAAAAAAACATCATTGTTAGGCCAGATCAGCAAACTGCAGCTTCTGTGAGGCTGTTTTAGACCCCATTTCTGGAGAAACAGGGTTTTAGTTCACAGGTGCTTATGGAGTCATTTGGTAACTCTGAATATCTGTTCAAATTTTCCATTAAGGATTGGATTTTTAGTCCATAAATTCCCCACCTAATAATCATCCAAATAATCAGTAAAAGATTGTTATCTAATTTTACCCACAAGAGGGAAGACATTGATGTCCACATTAAAAGAATCAGCATTTAAACCCCAGGATTTTCCTGGTTTTTAATTGGTGACACTCATGACTGTCGTCCTCAGGTCTGCTCCTGCAAGGACACAACAATTTCTGGCTGCTGGCTAAACTTTGTTGCTGATTACAACTCTGAGCTGTTGATTTCTCACCCATTTTACTGCCCCTTACCCCCCCATAATTTATAATCTCATAAATTTGGGGATAAAACCACAATGGGAGGAATCCCTAAAGCAGACCAGGTACACAACCTCCACTGATCTCCCTTTGTGAACTCATTATAAAAATTAATGAGGTTCATCAGCCACAGATTGCTCTTGATAAGTCAGTGCTCACTTCTCCACATGACCTTCATGTGTTCAAAAATAGCTTCTCAAGGGATTTGATCCACAGCCTTGCCAAAAAAACAAAGTGAGGTTGACCAGCTTGGAGCTCCCTGGATCTTCCTTCTTGCCTTTCCTGAAGACCAAATCCAGCTGAACATTGCCCATGGATGTAGGAATGGAGTTTGTAAGGTTTTAAATCTTTACGTTTCTGCCAAGTTTGCTGCTCCTGCTTCCACCTTCAGTATATTTCTCTTTTTTTGTGTCATTTTCCTCAGTCAGGAGCTCTGTGTTCCTCCATTTCACCCTTATGCTGTTTGATTTCTGCACTTCGGGGTGATCTGTGTGCTCAGGGGAAATCAATGCTGGAGGATCACCCAACGACCCTGGCTGCCTTTGCTGTTTCCCATGGGATTTTCCCCGAGCAGCCCCAATTCTGCTCCTCCAAACTCTGGGATAATTCCATTTATTTTGCTCACTGCCCTCTGGATCTTCAGCTCCATTGTCCCGTGGTCACTGCAGCTCTTGATCTTTGCATTTTCTACCAGTTTTGCCTTGTTTGTGAGCAGCATGTCCAGTGGAGCAGCTTTTCCAGCGGGGATAAGAGGGTTGGGAAAGGAAAAAAGGAAATGATCTGGAGCCCCAGGAGCGCCTGAGGGAGCTGGAATTGCCTCAGCCGGGAGAAAAGGAGGCTCGGGGGGCCCTGCACAACTCCCTGACAGGAGATGCAGCCAGATCGGGCTTTGCTCCCACGGAATAATCGGTAGGACGATGGGAAACAGCCTCAGGTTGTGCCAGGGGAGGTTTTTGTTGAAAATTTTGTTTTAAATTTATTCCCCGTCCGGCACTTCCCGGCCGCGGCCGCGCGGTGGCGCCGTCCCTCGGAAATGGCGGCCGCGCTGAGGGGACGGCCGCGCTGAGGGGACGGCCGCGCTGAGGGGACGGCCGCGCTGAGGGGACGGCCGCGCTGAGGGGACGGCCGCGCTGAGGGGACGGCCGCGCTGAGGGGACGGCCGCGCTGAGGGGACGGCCGCGGCCTGCGCCTCCCGCACCTGCCCCGGTCAAAAATGACGGAAAAAAAAACTTTTAAAAACATTGCTGCACGAACAGCACCCGCTGTCTGCGGGGTGTGCTTCAACTGCACTGAGAGTAAATGGAAAAATGCGGGTTTTATGTTGGAAAGTCTCCTTCGAGTAATAATTGCTTGGGGTCGCTTGCCACAGCTGCCGGAACGGAAAAACCTTTGAACCTAAAAAAATTGTCGGTAAAATTTAAGCCCCTTTCTGAGAGTTTTTCCTCAAAGTTGCTTCAAGGGACCGAGCCGTACTTGCCAAGCTGTGACATACTGGGCTGTTCTGAGGTGATTTCCATGGTGGACCCATCTCGACAACGCCTGCCACAAACCTCCCACAAAACCTTCCACAAAACATTCCTCAAACTTTCTACAAAACCATCCACAAAACCTTTCACAAACTCCCTACAAAATCTTCCACAAAAAGCTTCCCACAAACTTTCTACAAAACCTTCCACAAAATCCTCTGCAAGATCTTCCACAAGCTTTCCACAAAACCTTCCACAAACACCCCTGTGAAATCTTCCACAAACTTTCTACAAAACCTTCCAAAAAACCTCAAGTAACTTGGCAGCAAATGTTTGTAGCACTTGCTGTGGATTTTTGTTCTTTTCCCAAGAACAGCTACAACATCAAGGAATGGCTCATAATTCCGGAGAAAGTTTAAAAATAGCATTTTAAAATTCTTGGCGATGCCTCAGCCACTCAATATTCAACAATCATGTCCTTCTCATTCAGAAGGTGAATTTCTGATAGGTTTAAAATATTAGATTGATACAGGAATTAAGAAAATTCTGGAAAGGCTTAAAATGGTACCAGATGCTGTTATTCCTGTTTTATTTAGCATCTCACCATGAGTATCCCAAGGGAAATGATTAAAGCAGTGCCTCCTCAGCCCAAGGGATGTGGTTACAGCAAGGTGGTCATTGAAAATTAAAAACAAAGGATGAAATGGGGCTGTGTGAACAAAAAGCCCAAAATACCATAACTCCTGCTGGAATAAATAAACAATGAGAGCAAATAAATATCCATTAGGGAGAGCACACAATGCACAGGAAACATAAAGGTGATTACAAGTAACGTGGAAATAAGGAATTTAATGAAGGTTTGGTGTCATTGTAGCTAGGTAGTAAAATGTCTTTAAAATCGACTTTATGAGTGCTGACACCTATTTTGCAAAATGCATTGAACTACTCAGACTGGCAAATCGTTTGGCTTCACTTCATTCACCATTTGAAATATATAAAGCTGGCAGTGCCCTCACAGCACCTGAACTCAACAGTCCACTGAACACAGTGTGGTGGCAATGAGTTGTAGGATGTTTACATTTATACCCTCCTTCTTTCCTCAAACACTGGGTGATTTTTCACGAGACTTTGTATATTTCACAACACAGAAGTTAATTTCAGAGTAGCAGCAATGCAACAAGTAAGAGCACACTGTTAATTTCGGGTACTGTTTCAATAACAGAGTCTTTGTTCCCGTGGTCCCAGCTGTAGGTTGCCCAGTTCCTGTGGAAATTTTTATTCCGTTTCCTGAGTTTAAATTGCTTACTGGCAAATTAATGGAGATAGAATCATGGAATCACAGAATGCCCTGGGCTGGAAGGGACCTTAAAGATCCTCTGTTCCACCCTCTGCCATGGGCAGGGACATCTCCCACTATCCCAGATTGCTCCAGCCTGGCCTTGGGCACTTCCAGGGATCCAGGACCAGCCACAGCTTCTCTGGCACCCTGTGCCAGGGCCTGCCCACCTTCACAGGGAAGGATTCCTTCCTGATACCTAATTTAAATCTACCCTCTGTCAGCTTAAAGTCCTCCCCGTGTCCTGTCCCTTGAACCTGACTCCATCTCTGCAGTGTCTCAGGTTAAACTGGTTTGTGGTGGCACAAAGCTGCTGCATTTCTGCAGAGGCAGGGCTAGAAAGGGGCTTGCAAAGCCATCTTCACCCATGGATTGGGTGACAGAGGGCAAGCCAGCAGGGAAAAGAGCTGGCCCAGTGCATCTATAATTACACAGGGAGTAATCAGAAAACCTTGCACTGTGAGTGTGGGATGGTTCCAGTCCTTATTTAAACTGAGAAACTATGACAGGAACCAGGAGACTTTGCTCCTCCGAGAGCAACTGTTGTTGTTGTTGTTGTTTTAGTGATGAAACCATTTAATAGATATCTAATCATCCCTAATCTTCAGAGAGCAAACAGCACCCTCTGCTCCTGAGCAGCATCTCTGTAAGGTGATCAATGCAGTCAGTCACAAACATTTCTACTCTCACATTTTCTTCTTACCTCCACAACTTCCTCATATTCTTCTTCCTCCATTCTGAGGGTTTGCTTCTGTCTCTCCCCCACTCACTGGTCACACAGCAGGTGGAAATGTGAATAAACAGAATTAGCCCATGACTGAAAGCACCATGAGAAGGTACAAGTCAAGCTCATAAAGCACTGGGGGCATGGTTAGTAACTAGTCAGACCCTAAATAAAGTTGGGGTCTGGCATTACTTGGACTGTTATGGAAAAAATATTGGATTAAGTTTCAAACATACTGATATAAATTACAATTCTGGACAAATACCTCATTCCAGTTATAACACCAACACTGGATCAAATGAAAATAAAATAAAAGTGATAAATAAAATAAAAGAGATAAAGAAGAGATCTCTTTAAACATGATATGATATTTTCATTACAACAGAATTATTTGAAGCATTTTTCTTCTCTCTGTGACTCTTCTACCCTATTTCATTATATCATTCAAGCTCCTGTGTGAGTGGGAGATTTATATTCTACTAATTTCATTCATAAGTAAGAGCATAATGTAGAAAAATATTGTAAATATTTTTTTCAGTGACCTTAGGTTAATGAGGCAATTTCTGTCTTCCCAGCATCAGCCTACAGAGATGCTCTGGGGTTGGGTTTTTTTAAGCTCTTGTGGCTTTTTCCTCTCTGTTTCTTCAGACCTGGAAAAGATGAAAATCCACAGCGTTGGCTGAAGTACAAAGCACAGATTAGTGGCAGCCCCTTTGAACTAATTAATTAACACACTGATTTTGCTGTGAGGCAAAGCCACAATTTTCCACCAGAGTCTGCAGCCCTGTTTCTAATGTTGGGAGGGGATGAGGCTTTGGAACAGCTGCTCCTGAGTCCAGGGATATTTGCCATGTAAGCTAATCCTGCCAACTGACGGGCACTCGGGCTGAGCTGGCTAAACTGCAATTCCTTCTGAGGCAAGGGAAGTCAAGTCATGCAGGTTAAATATAGGAACACAGAATCCTGGCCCTTTTTAGTCCCAACGGGCTGAGAAAAATGGCCAAAATCAATTGGGAAAACCATGTTGTATTCTATTAAAATAAGTTAAGAGTAACTCAGATAACGAGGGACAGGTCACGTGAAGCAGTAGGCAGAGGAGCATGAATAAACTCAAGAAGTGGGGTTTGCATATAAACACAACCTCCTCAACCTGTCACTGTCACAACCTCCAGCCACACTTCCAAACCCCATTCCAGGTCTGTTCCTCCTCCTCCAACCCACAGCCAGCTATTCAGACACAAAACCTGACTTCCATAGGCCAAACACAACAAGCATTCCCAAAAAACTACAGAATGGGGAAGCAGCTCAAGATCCTCTTGTGAGGAAAAGAAGTGAAATGCATTTAAAATGTCCTTACCAGCGACATCCAGTAAATATCCTTTGGAGCAAAGGCTCTCCAGTCTTCCCTCCTGAGCAGCACTGGTGAGAGCGAGGGGCTTTGGTGGCTCCTGGTGACGTGTGTCCCTCACAGCCAATGTGGCCCCAGCCCGCTCGAGTTTCAGCCCTAAATATACCCAGTGACCCCAGGGAGGGCACCTGTTGTCAGCAGCAGCAGGACAGGGAGCTGGGCACCTCCTGCTCCTCAGGAAACACAAAACTCACCAGAGCTGGGCTGGAGCTCGACGAGGTGGAGCCCCAGGCAAACACAAGGAGTGCTCCAATGGAATAAACTGAATTATCAGAGTTGATAATAACATTGAATTTCAGTTGGTGGAGGAAATTTCGTTCCTATGATGTGCCTGAATAAACACCATCCAAATTCAAGAATCTCTGAGCTTGAGGAGTCCACACTGCAAGCTAAACTTTAGTATAAACATGTATTTAATTTCACCCCATAAGGACACCTGAAGTGCTTTTTCACCTTGGTGCAAATCGTGTGTCAATGTTTTTATCACTTAGGAAATGTTTCCCACAGACCCAGGAACATGTGAAAAGCGACTGCTTGCAGGGAAGGAGCCCAACAAAGAGCCAACATCCCTGGTGAAGGAAGTCCAAGAAGAGTTGATAAACAGATTAAGTGACAGGGGAGCAACCCTGGTATTTTGGAAGGTCAGGAATGCTGTGATGCATGGAGCAGGAGCAGGGTGATGATAACAGACGTGACTCCTTAGGGGGTGACTCGGCTGACAAACAGAGTTGACTTTGGTTCTTCAAGGAGGTGCACTCAAAGCCAACATCAACAATGATCCCTTTCCACGTGCTAGATCACATTATTCAATAAATGGTTCTCAGGAGCCCTTGAGAGACACCTTTTTCTTTAACTCTCTCCAGAAGTTCATATTTATATCCAGATGAAATATCATATCTCATTCACTTCTGCCAAGTATTTTAGACTCTGCCCAGAGCTGCAGACCCCTCCCTGTCTCCTTTGGCCAAGCCATTTTCAATTACTCTGCATTTTGCTTTACTAGGCAGCCCTTCCCCTTTTAATCTGATTTCTGTTTATTTAACTTTCTTAACCTCTTTTGAAAATGCCTAGAAATTAGCACAGCGTGTTGTTGGAGCCTCTGGAGAGCAACCTCAGCACAACCTGCTGCTCTCTGCTCCTGATCCTCTGTGTGTGCACTCCAGAAACAGCTCACAGGCCCCTTTTCCTCCCAAGGGCTGCTTCTCAATAGATTGGATGGCAAACATAACATCATCATCATCAATAACAAACCTTAATGGAGTGAAGGACCAGCTTTCCTCATTGAACATGTAATTAATTCATTATTGTCGTTCCTGCTCAATCCTGGAAGTTCCTGCAAAGAATTTCTCCCTCAGTGACCCTGTGCAAGCCCTGTGTTAATTACTGGCACACACCTTCAGGTTTTACACTGCTGTTTGACATCTTGCTCAGAAAGACACAAAACCAGGCTGAAATTGCACGCAGGACAGCAGCACCACATTTTCTGCCACTGAAATGCAGCTGGTTTTAGTGTGGCAGATCTTCAGCAGCACAGCTCAGGGCTGGAAAAAAGCATGGAATAACCCATGGAAATTACAGAACAGCACTGAGAACAAAAGGATTTTTGGTGAAATGAGAAGTTAGGCTGAATGTAAGATTGTTGTTCTGCCATCAGAGCAGGAAGTGGGGAGGAGAGAAAATATTTCAATTCCTGCATTTTGCTGTTTTGCTCCTTCAGCTCCAAATCTCAGGGAACAGCTGTGAGAAAACTGTGGCCATTGTGTGGGGAAGGAGAATCCCAGGATCCCTGAGGCTGGAAAAGCTCTCTCAGCCCACTGAGTCCATCCCCACCTTGTCCCCAGCCCATGCTCTGATCCAGGAATTCCTGGGACACCTCCAGGGATGGGCACTGCAAACCTCCCTGTTCAAACATGTATGAGGTAAAGGCAATACCAATGGCTGATATTCCTTTTTTCTTTTAAATTTATGTCTGACTCTGATTTCTGATGGAATAGTCACAAAACCACAGAATCACTAATGCTGGAAAAGACCTCCAAGACCATCAAGTCCAGCTTTTGACTTGGTTGTGGAAATACTTGACTTTGTGGGACACAGGTATTTCAAAAGCATTACTGTGCCCCAGGTGGAGCCTGGCAGCTCTGCCCCAGGTTAACACCCCAGGCCAGATTTATCCATGGCACATAAATGAGCACGTGCTCAGCAGTTCTGAGCTAAAGACAGCAAGCTGCAAAGCTACTCAGGCAGAAAAAGAGCTTGTTTTGCATTTCAGTCACAAAGATTTAAAGCAAAAAATATTTTCTTGTACTGAACATATTTAAATATTGAGTTCAGTTAGTCCAGCTTATCCAACAGGAGCCACTCAGGGCATGATGGATAAATGTCCTGACAGCCCAGGTGCTATATTTAACCTCCTGACATACCTGGACTTAACAAGCACTGTATCATTGGAAAAGGACATTTAAACACATATTTATGCCACTGTGACTATTTTTAATCTACCACCAGTGAGCTCCTTCTCATTCTTTTCACCATTCCCCACAGCAAGGCTGCTCTGCCCCAGCACCTTTTGGTTTAATGCATGGAAATACTGTGGAGAGGATTTTTACCAAAAACAGAAAAAAAAAAAGAAATTAGGGTTTGGTTGGACCAATGCAAAGGATTGTCTACAAATTAAATATTCATCTATTTCTCCAACTCTTCCATTTTTACAGCATTTTTTCTTCTGGATGAAACCAGGCTGGGAGCACTGGCCTTGTCAGGGATTGGCTCTTGCCTTACAAACAAAAAGGATTTTAGTAAAGAACACATATTCTAACAAGAATTCCACCTCTACTTCAGAGCTGCTCATCCTGTTCCTCAGAGTATTAATAGAGTATTAATAGAGTAATAGTATTATTTCTATTTCTAATAATAGAAAGTATTAGATCATACCAAATAACATTCTTGGGGGCAGTGAATTCAGGTGCTGTGAGTATCCTCTGCAGTGTCTTGTCTCCAGGTTTATTTTTGATGCTGATGGGCTGATTTGGGGTGAGCAGCAGCAGCAGGCAGTGGCTGTGAGCTGTGTGAACCAACCCCTGACTGTGCTGCTGTGACTCAAAAAGACTTGGCTGGAAGAGGAGGAATAAAGGAATATTGATATGATTGATATGGAACCAAAATTCATTTTTTGCTTCCCAACGTTCCTGGACAGAGAAGGAACTGTGGCCTCACCCATCACATTGTTGGGGTACAGGCCCAACTTTTTAGTGTTGAAAGTGTCCCACCAGAATATTTCAAAGACTGAATCAAAACATTATTCAAAGTGGGGAAAAAATACAAATAAACCCAAACTTAAAAGAGGAACAAGGTGCCAAATATTGGGACGAAAATAATTGTAAGATTTGATAAAGCAAAGAGAAATGACATGAACAAATGTGACAAAGTAGACGGGAGACCTGCTCATCCTCTAATGCAGACAAGTCTCAGATTTATTGATTAACAGCAACACTTTTATAATCACAGTAATCAGGCTCATACATATTGCAAAACTAGAGCTCACCATTGGTCAGCTATAAAAAGTCAATCCCACCTTTTCTCAAGATGTTTGTGGCTTCTTTTTACCTCCTGTTATCACATAATTTATTAAACAACTTCTTGCTCAAAGAAACCATGGCCTTGAATTAGGCAGCTGTGGCTTACTCAGATGCTCTTTCTCACGTTACCTTTCCTATGGACTATGTCTCAGTAAAAAACTGTCCACACAAATGCACCTCCAGCTGGTTGTAGAAACTTAACAAATAGGTTAATATTTAACCCCCCAACAGTGAGGATATAAAATCAGAGTGTAAAAGATCCTGTGTATCAACACAAGATATTCACTGGGGCCATTGGCACGAGGAGAGCTCTCCTCACATGACAGCATCTGTCACAGCCTCCCCTCTTCTTTACTTGGGGCATTGAGAATCCCAAAAGAAAACATTTACCCACGAGATGATGTCAAACAGCCCAATTTATCTCCCCTGCTAATGTTCCCAAGACAGCCACAGGGTCTCAGACACGGGTGCTCATCAGAAAGAGGATACAGCAGAGGGAAAGGTCCTCAGGAATTCAAAGCCAGCTCTGATTGTATTGATCAGATTTCCTGGTGAGGGAAGCACCCAACTCAACATATTCAGGTTTTGGATATATTAATATCAGTTCCTATAAACTAGGAAAGGAAGGTGAGGATCTTCTCAAACCTTTTCTTCTTCCTGCTGTTTCTAAGGCAAATAAACTTTTATATTTTTAGAACAGAGGTACAAATATCAGCTGTAAATGCCAGTGAAAGGCCCTGATTGGCAGCCAGAGTTTCAGCTCTTATCCTGCCTCCCACACTTGTCCCTTTGGACAAACCTCTGCCTCACTACCCTTCAATACAATAACACAGACTTTGTCTTTTAAAGACAAACCTTTTCATTATTATCACCATTTTCAAACCATTACAGAAGCACAGTGAGAGCTGTTGCTGTATAAGCAGGTTGATCTGTTTAGGGCTGTCCTGTCCATGGGTGTCCAGGCCAGGCTGGATGGGGCTGGAGCAGCCTGGCTTGCTGCACCTGCTGCTCTGATGGTGCTTTCCCCTGCCCAGGGTGGGTCAGTGCTGAGGAGCACAATTCCTTCCTGGGGAATTCCTCCTGGAAGAAATCCCTTCTTGGTGCTCCCCTCACTTTGTCCCAGCTCAGTGCCCCAGGTGCTCTGCCACGAGGACACATTGCAGTTTTCTCACAGAAACCATTGAGCCTCCTCACTCTGCAGGGTGCTGAACCAGAGCTCGCTTGTCCAATGTCACAGCCTTTAGCAAACTGCAGCCCATGTCTGAGACTTATTTTTAAAATATTCTCTCTCACTCAGATTTCAAACCTGCTGCTTTCCATCTCCTGCCTCCTTCCCTGGCTCCTCACTGATCTCTTTGCACTGAATTTTGAGCACAGTTGTTTTTTCTCACAGAACCAAGTTGAAACAATTTGTGGAGAAACCATAACCCAGGCCAGGTTCATTTCTATCCCAGAGCACACTCAGATAATTTTATGTCTTCACATTTCTACCAAAGCAGGAAGGTTTCACGTGGGGTTGTACAGCTCTGCCAACTTTCCACATCACCAACAAAGAGATGGATTAACACAGAGGCATTTCCTGCTGTAAATCCTCTGGGGTGGAGAGGCAGGGCTGAGCCCTCCCTTTGGAACCATGAGCAGAGCATCACCTTCATGCTGCAATCACCTCTGCTGCTTTTGCAGTTCAACCACTGCCCTGACACTGCTGGCAGATGTTCCTGCCCTGTGTGAGAACAGAGGGAAGAAATCCAGTATTTACTCCCTAGGCCTCCATGCCTTTTTCACCCAGGACATGCTTTCATTCCAAGAGGGAACAAACTCTGAACACAAAGGTGTGATTGAGGTGAAATTGTGACTGAGTCCCTTTTCACCTTTTTTCTCCTTGAGCAAAAGAAGGAAAAGTGTCACTAACCCTCTTCCCCATTCCAAGGGTTTTCCAGCTAGTGCAGGGTTCATTTGTGGAGTTTCCAGTGAAATGGTTTCATCATTTCCCTGCCTGGATCCCTCTCCCTCTGACCCCTCTGACTGCCCTGCACTGCAGAGCAGTTCCCACAGCTATGGAAAATCAAACGTGCCATTCAGGGGCTGGGACAGGAATTGTCACAGTTCACAGGAGCTGCTGCAAGAGAAGGTCAAGACTTGGATCAAAGCTCAATGAAACTCCTCAGGAAATCCCAGAATAAACAAATCCTCCCACTGATAGACAATCCATGCACCTTGAGTCTCCTCACTCTGCAGGATGCTGAGCTCACATGCCCAATATCACAGCTTTAGCAAACTGCAGCCCATGTCTGAGACTTGTTTTTAAAATATTCTCTCTCACTCTGCTGATTTAAAAGGAACATAATTTATATGAAAGGTTCAAACACCTCTGACTGTGAAACGAGGGGGGAAAAGGCAACGAGCTTCACATTCCTGGCTGGCATTGCTGGGGTGGTAGCTCATACCCTGAAATACAACCTGCAGCAGTCCATAAAATATTAAGGCTGCTCGCTGGCCGTGGCCAGGAATGCTCTGCAGCAGCAGCTCCCAGGGGCAGAATGCTCTGTGAAAGGTCACCAACACAGCACTGAGGTCAGCAGCACAACAGCCACCAGGAGTAATTCTTCTCTGCACTATTATTAACAGCACTGAGCAGCCACCAGGAATCTGCTGAGCTCCCACTGCTCTGCAACAGCTCCAGACAATAAAAACCAGAAAATACAACTTTGTTACTGCACCAATAAAGGGGCATTTATCACAGTAAGGAATGATAACATCACAAATTACCTCTCCTCACTCACCTGGCACTGGGCCATGCTCTCCTGGGGGACATTTCCTCAGTGGGGAACCTGCAGGAGCTCCTCTGCAAACTGAACTGACCCCACTGACATCCCATGAACAGGGATCTCACCTGAATAACTCACACCAGGACACTGGGAATGTTCCCCTGGAGAAGGGAAGGATCCAGGCAGAGCTCAGAGCCCCTGGCAGGGCCTGAAGGGGCTCCAGGAGAGCTGGAGAGGGGCTGGGGACAAGGGATGGAGGGACAGGAGCCAGGGAATGGCTGCCAGTGCCAGAGGGCAGGGATGGATGGGACATTGGGATTTTGGGAATTCCTGGCTGGGCTGGGATTGCCAGAGCAGCTGGGGCTGCCCCTGGATCCCTGGCAGTGCCCAGGCCAGGCTGGGCACCCTGGGATGGGGAAGGTGTCCCTGCCTGTGGGTGTTGAAACTGGGAGTCTTTCTGTCCCTGTGAGCCATTCTGTGGTTCTGAGAGGAGCCCCAGGCCTTTGCCAGGGACAGCTGAGCTCTGCCCTCCCCTGCCAAGGCTGGAGGTGCCCCCAGCCCTCCCCATCCCACAGCCCTGTGCCTCCCCATCCCACACACAGAGCTGCTCACCTTGGCCTCCTCCCCTGCCCAAACTGATCCAGCCTTCTGAATGCACTTCTTCTCTGCAGTGAGGGGGTCAAGGGGGAAGAAACCTTTATTCATGGAATAGTTTTCATTTCCAAGGGTCTGGCAGACTTTCAGCTCTTTGAAAGCCATTCCTGATGACTTCATGGGGCTTTTTATAAAGTGAGATAATGGCAGTGGAGGGACAGAAGCAGCTGCACAATTCCCTGGCTGGGGCAGAGATGGCCCAAGCACCAGAGCCCTCAGCAAATCCATCACCCATGGGTGCCAGGAGTGAGATGCTCATGGACAGGCTGGGTCCCAGAGCAGGAGCCCACTCACCTTCCTTGTGGGAATGTCTTGTGACAGATCTCCAGCACATCCTGTGTCTGCTCATCAGGGCTGCTAAATAATGCTGAATGAATTATTGCATTATTTAATGCAATAATTCCCTTCACAGCCTGAAAATTCAGCGTTCATCTGACACAGGTTGAGCCTTCTCAGTGCTGGAGATTCCCTGGCAAGAACAGCTTTGCTGAAAAGCACAATAAAGATTAAAACACAATTGAACTCTTGCAGAAGTGTTGTCAATCCACAGATTTCTGAGCCACAAACATGGAACAAATATTTTTGTGTACTGAATTTTTTTGGCTGTGACACTGCAAATCAAGTAAATAATTTTCAGGTTTGAATGGAGTTGTTCCTACAGTGACACAATTTTCCTGCTGTTGACAGCCAGCAAAAAAATCTGTGCAAAAACAACCCATCCCTTCACCGTGGAGAAATACCAGAAAACACAAAAATGTCAAATTTACTGAAGGAAGATTTTTTTAAAAAGCAGAAACAGGATAGACTATGGCAAGAATAAAGCTAGATTGTCCCAGGCACGGCAGGAGCCCAGTGAAACAGCACAAAATTGCTGTGACTGTCTGTGATAAAAGCTCATCCTGAGATAAAAATGAGCTTCAGGGGTTTATTGGTCTGTGAAACAGCTCATTAAATTGGGGCTCAGGGGGGGCTGAGGTTCAGCAGCACGTTCAGAGGAAGGATGGTGCTCACAAAACCAGACCCAGCACGGGGGAGCTGGACAGGGATGACCCCACAGCTGGGCAGGACCAAGATGAGGAAATGGCCTCGAGCTGTGCCCCGGAAGGGTCAGGCTGGAGATGTGGGAAAATTCCTCCATGGAATTCCTGTCCAGCCCAGACAGTGCTGGAGGCCCCATTCCTGGAGGGATTCCACAGCCCTGTGGATGTGGCACTGGGACGTGGGGCAGAGGTGCTCTGGGCAGTGCTGGGCATGGTTGGACTGATGATCTTGGAGAGTTTTCCCAACCCCAGTGATGCTGTGACTCCTTGCTCCACGTTTCCCTTGTGGAACAGCAATTCTATGGCAATTAATTCCCCAAGCCCCACCCAAGTGATTGTGGTACAACAGGGAAGAAAGGGAGCAGGGGATTTCTTCTGGTGGCTGCCTTGGCCTAAAGAATTTCATTCCCTTGGATAAAGCACAATAAAACTCCTCATTTGAAGTGTTTGCTATAAAGAGGAGGATCCTGCCCCCGTCTGGCCTCCCTGGAAGGGAACAGCTGGAGCAAGAAATCCCAGATTCACTGAGCTGCAAATCCTGCTTTGGAAGGGACTCACAGGGATCCTCCAAGCCAGCTCCTGGCCCTGCCCAGGACAGCCCCAGGAATCCTTCCCAGCACCTCTGGGCAGTGCTGGATGGGAACACTGAGTCCCCAGCCTCTCTCTGGGCTCAGGAACAGAAGCAGCTCCAGCTGTGGGTGCAGGGGGATGGCAGGGAAGTGGAGATCATCAGAACCTGCCTGGAGCAGCTCCAGCCCTGCCATCCCTTCTCTGGGATGCAGGTGGGTCCCACTGTGCTGTGCCCTGGGAATATCCACCCTGCCATCTGCCAGGGCATGCTAAGGGGGCACAGTGCCCTCAGCAAAGCTGTGCCCACACCAGGAAACACAGCAGAGATGGTTTAACTCCCTTTGCCTCCCTAAATCCCTGCCACTGCCAGGCACAGACACCTTCTGGCAAAGTGACCCAGCCTCAGAGCTGGGCCTGCTCCCCAGGGCTGTGAGGAGAAAAGGGGAGGAAAAACCCAATGGTCAAAGTCCTGAGGGGCCTCTTGCTTTCAGAGAAGCAGAAATAAGGTTCCATTCTAAATCTCCAAGGAGCTGAAGCCCAGATCTCCCCAAGCCCTTGCCCCTGTCCCTGCTCCAGCCACGCTGCTGTCACTGGGCTCAGCCTGAACAGTGCTGCTGCTCCCAGCAGGAAAACCCTGCAAGAATGGGATTTTCCCTCCTTATCTCTAACAGAGACCTCACTTACCAGTATGCACAATTCACACATTATCCCAGTGCTCTGTTGGAAACAGGAATGAATGGTCTCAACACGTGCTGGGAAATTGCTGTGCCTGGATTCAGGCTGCCCCTGCCCAGAGGATGGCAGAGAGGGGCTGCCCTCCCTGTCCCTGTCCCTGTCCCCAGGGAACAGCCTGAGCTGAACAGTGCTGGGCTCTGCCAGCACTGCAGGGTTTCATCCTGGAGAGAAGGAAGCTCAGGGGGAGCTCATTTCTATCTAAACTCACCTGACAGGAGGGTGCAGCCAGGTGGGGCTCAGGACCTGCTCCCAGGGAACGAGGATGAGAGGGAACAGCTCCAAGCTGTGCCAGGGGAAAATTAAATTGGATATCAGGGAAAATTTCTTCCTGGAAAGGGTTGTGCCCATCCCTGTAGGACAATCCAGACATTGGGATTTCTCAGGAAGATTTGCACATCAAGAAAAATTCAGGGCTTTCCTCCTTTTACCACCTAAACCTTTGCAGCACCTCTGGCATCCCAGGCACGGTGGATCTCCAAGAAATTCCCTGACCAGCTCCACACAGACACTTTGGTTTATTTGCTGCTTACACAGCTCTGATTTCCACCCATTAACCCAGGTTTCAAAGCCAAACACACAAAAATGACACAACATCCCTGAGGATCCCACAGCACGAGGCCCTCCCTCAGAACTCTTCAACATTTACACTCAATTTTTATTTCTGTACAAAAATTTAGACCATTTTCATTGTTCCCAAGGAAATCTCCATGACCTTGTTGCAGGACCCTCTTTACATGACTCCACGAGTTGCCTACATATTATACACACATATATTGGAAACAGAAAAAAACCCTTCCAGTTCTGAAGAATGAAGGTAAAAAATATCAGAACTGAAAAATGAATGACAAGAATTAACTGTATTTATTGTCAATATTGTTGACTATTCTGTAGCTTTACATGTAGTTCATCCCCATATTATAATAAAAACATTCAGAAGAACTCAATACAGACTGTGCAACAAGAGAGGAGCGACAGAACCTGTAATTTAAAAAGTGGTAGTAGCATCAAGAAAGTATTAATTATTAAATTAATTTAAAAGTATTATTAAAAAAAAAATGAAGGAGAACTCAGAAGTCTTAACTTTCATACACTGAAAAAAAGAGCCAAAAAGTAACAGTTTCTGTTCAAAAGCCTATTCACAGTTCCACACACCAGGCACAAAGGCCTAAGGAATGCACAGCTGGGCTAAACCAGACAAAAATAAAGTGTGAGAATGGTGGCTTCTCTTTTGATCACCTAATATTCAACTGCATTCCAAGGAAAACTAAAAGCAGTTTCCAGAAGTTGTATCAAAGTCAAGGAATGATGGAGTCAAGAGGGACAGGCAGGAAAAGACCTGGCTTGAAGGCAGCTCAGCATTCCCTCCCCACCACAGAATGTCCCAGGAGAATCCCAGACTGGGGTGGGTTGGAAGGGACCTTGAAGATCATTGAATTCCAACTCCCTGCCAGGGCAGGGACAATTCCCACTGTCCCAGGTGCTCCTGGTGCCCAGCCTGGCCTGGGGCAGTGCCAGGGACCCGGGGCAGTGCCAGGGACCCGGGGCAGTGCCAGGGAGCCAGGGCAGTGCCAGGGACCCAGTGCCCAGCCTGGCCTGGGGCAGTGCCAGGGACCCAGGGCAGTACCAGGGACCCGGGGCAGTGCCAGGGAGCCAGGGCAGTGCCAGGGAGCCAGGGCAGCCCCAGCCTGTGTGGGCAGCAGCAGGGGGGAACTGCAGAGCCCACCCTGCTGGGAAAGGGCTCCCAAAGGAAACAGCTCCAGCAGCACAGCCAGAAACAGAGGTGGAGGAGAAGGAATGTGCAAAGGCATTTTGGCATCTCCTGCACCGACCCAACAGGGGGTTTGCTGCAATTCCTTATTGCCCAGAACTCTGAGAACTCTGTGTGTTATTTACAGAGAGATCACCCCATGGGATCAAACCATGGATGGAGCTGGAAGGGACCCAAGATCATTCCATGGGATCACCCCACAGATACAGCCACTGGAAGGGACCCAAGGAGGTCATTCCATGGAGTCATTCCATGGGATCAAACCATGGATGCAACTGGAAGGGGCCCAAGGAGGCCATTCCATGGGATCAAACCATGGATACAGCCACTGGAAGGGACCCAAGGTGGTCATTCCATGGGATCATTCCATGGGATCACCCCACGGATGGAGCTGGAAGGGACTCAAGATCATTCCATGGGACCATTCCATGGGATCACCCATGAATACCGCTGGAAGGGACCCAAGGAGGTCATTCCATGGGATCAAACCATGGATACAGCCACTGGAAGGACCCAAGGAGATCATTCCATGGAGTCATTCCATGGGATCACCCCGTGGATGGAGCTGGAAGGGGCCCAAGAAGGTCATTCCATGGGATTATTCCATGGGGTCATTCCATGGGATCACCCATGGAGGCAGCTGGAAGGGACCCAAGGATATCATTCCATGGGATCACCCCATGGATAGAGCAGGAAGAGACCCAAGGAAGTCATTTCATGGGATAACCCATGGATGCAGCTGGAAGGACCCAAAGAGGTCATTCCATGGGATCACCCCATGGATGCAGCTGCTGCAGCTGGAAGGGACCCAAGGAGGTCATTCCATGGGATCATTCCATGGGATCACCCCATGGATGCAGCTGCTGCTGCTGGAAGGGACCCAAGGAGCCCCAAATGCCCCCCCAGGGCTGGTGGGGCTGCAGAGCTGGGCAGGAATTCCCTTTACAAACCCTGGATCACCAAGGCTGGAAATGCCCTCCAAGGTCACCGAGTCCAACCTGTGCCTGACCCCCCCTGGCACCCAGCCCTGAGCACTGGGTGCCACATCCAGCCCACGAACACAGAACTGGGGATCTGACCTCCTAACTCAGCTTTGGCTCCATCTCTTTTGCTTTTTAAGGAGTTTCCTGCAGCCCCAGCACTCACAGGTACCTGTGTGGGATATGTGGGTATGGAAGAGGGGCACATCCTGGGATTCAGCATTTCTGACAGGAAAACAACATTTCACACTCATTTTAATTCCCATTCTTGACACCAACCAGCACAGACTTATCACCAAACTTGCCCCAAACAAACCCCCCACCATCACAGGCTGGGCAGAACAGCACATTTCACCCCAAAACACCTAAACAGCCCCAAAAAGCAGATCAGCAATCACATATTTGCTTTAAAACTTTCACTGCAGTTCCCACACACAAAGTTTAATGCAAACAGGCACATTTTTACAAGTGTTTTCAACTTCAAATCATAAATACTGGTAGGTTTTAAAGAATTAGCAATTGACATCATCCAGAAATGCATGAATATGATGGTACAGAGCTCCCCAGCCCAAACCTGTACTTGCTCTGCTTCAACAAGAATTAATTAAGAGAACAGAACGAGTTCCCTTCAGCTGCATGAAAAACAAGAGTCTGAAAGTGGCAGAGTGACCCATTCCTGGTCACACCCCCCATCCCACACCTCAGCTGGATTTGGTTTTCAGCCTCTCCACAGAGCCCAGCTTCTCCTGGCCCCCTCCCCAGCCAGGCAAGGACAGCACTGGGCTGAGGATGCCCAAGGAAGGGTTCCCAGGCTCCCAGGTAAAGCAGCATTTCCTGCTTTCATCCACTCTCAGGGTTTTGTACACTTACAAACAGGAAAAGCTTAAAAACCCTGCCCAGCTCTGTCCTTACCCAAAGTCTGGCTTAAAAGGCTCAGGGTGGTAAAGTGACTCCACTGTGGATAAAGCTACAATAGAAAAATTCACTGCTAAGGCAAGGAGAGAATTCCTGCTCATGATTCTCACACATGAAATAAAAAGCTACAGAGGCAGCCCCTTATAATTCATCATTTTTGGCCATTTAATGTATTCACCACTACACTATATTCAAGTCACATCTGGATTTATAACCAGGCCACATCTGGATGATCACAGAGTGCAGAGACATTTTCCTTCCTCAGTGCCACTCCTGGTGCCACGGGATCTGCCCTGCCCAGGGCTGCTCAGCACATTCATCTCAATGAGCTGAAAATCACTTTTCACACCTAATTAATGTGACAGTGACAAACTTGAGTGTGTCACCAGGCACAGGGAAGGCAGCACTGCCACCAGGAGCCTCCCAAGGCCAAGGATTCCTGCATTGAGTTATTTAAAGTCCCTCGACAGGAATTCCAGCCAACCACCCTGACACAAGGACAAATTCAGTATTTCCTGTCCCAAACTCAGTGATGCCTGATAAATGGAAAAGTGCTTGGAATGGCAGGGATAGGAGAACTGTAACAAATTGATCACAAATCCTGTTAAAACTTGGGTGTGGGGAGGGGAAAACCCATTCACTTCCACACACTGGGAGGCTTTTATAGATATGTATCTCTATTCTAAGGGAATGGGAAATAAAGCTGATTATGGAATTAGATTTAGGCACTTGAGCTGCAGAGATGTGGAAGGTGCTGGTCAGGTGCATTTACCATGCACACACCTACACAGGGCTCAGCAGAGCAGCTGCTCAGCCTCCCAAACAGAAAGATATTCAAAAATGAAGCTGTTCACATTCCCCAAGTTTATTTTCCACCTCTCCTCACAATTAAAGACCTGGATAATTCCCAGATGCCAGAAGCAGCATATCCAGAGATGATTTACCAAACTGATGATCTTACTAAAAGAACCATTTGAAATATCAGATTATTGAAATATGACCTTTTTCTTTTTTGCTCCTAAAATGCCATTTTGCAGCATCACTTCAATAAGCATTTTTAAGGCCCCTCCCTTTTGCTGAAAATGAATTTCATGGAGAACAAAGGCAAAGCTTGAGCTGCAGCTGGAGCCAAGGCAGCAGAACCCCGAGGGTGACACAGCAGCATCACACACCAGGGTCACAGCCAGGGCCAGGAACCTGCCCAGCAGTGCCCAGGGGCAGCAGCACTGAGGAAAAGCTCCCGGGATTGTCCCTGGACAGAGCTGGGAGAAAAATGGGAATTCCCCTGCAGGGAAAAGGAAAAAGCTGTGAACAAGGAGCACTTCCACAAACACAAAGGGGTTGAGAGATCAAAAGTCTGGCTGCTCCTCCCAGTGACTAAATTTAGAACATTTCTGAGTTCACACACACGTGCACTTCAAAGCATCATCACAGCAAATATTCCAGGTGAGAGTCTGGAAATGATCACAGAGGCTGGAACTGATCACAGAAACCACTCCAGGTAAGTTTGGGATTAATCACAGAAACCACTCCAGGTGAGTCTGGAATTGATCACAGAAACCACTCCAGGTGAGTCTGGAATTGATCACAGAGTCTGGAACTGATCACAACAAATATTCCAGGTGAGAGTCTGGAAATGATCACAGAGTCTGGAATTGATCACACCAACCATTCCAGGTGAGTTTGGGATTGATCAAAGCAATCACTCTAGGTGAGAGTCTGGAATTGATCACAGTCTGGAATTGATCATAGCAACCACTCCAGGTGAGTTTGGGATTGATCACAGAGTCTGGAATCGATCACAGAGTCTGGAATTGATCACAGCAACCACTCCAGGTGATTCTGGAACTGATCACAGAGTCTGGAATTGATCACAGCAACCATTCCAGGTGAGTGTGGAATTGATCACAGAATCTGGAATTGATCACAGCAACCACTCCAGGTGAGTGTGGAATTGTCACCTCTGCTGACCATCCCTACAGACTGAAAATCAGCATTTAAACCCCAGAAGGCCTGACACCACCACAGTGTGCCAGGAAACATCAGCTGAATCCTGGCTACATTTGCCCTGAAGAACACAAAATAACACAGAAAGCTCACAGTGACCCACGAGAGGTTTGCAGTCAGGTTAACACTGGGCTGTTCACTGACCAGCACACACAGAACAGTTGAATGTGGCCTTTTCAACCCCTCGGGGCACAGCAAACCCTGTCTGACACCAGTCCTGGGTGTGCAGGCCCTGCCAGGCCCTGCTGTGGTCACTGGGGAAACCAAGACAAGGTGAACCCCAGAGGCCACAGCGAGGGAAGTGGCACAGGGGAGGGAAAGAGTAAAACCGCCCTAAGGGATGTGTAAACACAGAGTATCTGCCTGTAACACAACCCACACCTGCAGCACCTGACACAGCTCCTGCAAATGCACAGCCAAGCAGCAGAAACCCCAGCACTGCTCCACACCAACAGCAACAGCTCCTTTCCTCACCCAGCAGCCCCCAGCTCACCCAGCCTGCGTGGATTCAGCCCAGGGAACACATAAGAGTCAAAAACCAAACGCTTGGGTTTAGAAGCAAGTCTGCTTTTTCTTTTTTTTAGACTAGAAAATGTACAATTCCATTTCATATGCAAGTGTGCACAGAGCTCGTTGCTTGTAGATACTGTCAGAGAAACTGAGAGAGTCTTTGCATTAAATTGTTAATTCTTCAAACATTGATACATTTTGCAATACACCAGTTAAATACCAAGATCTATGTGCATGCACTAGAGATATATGCATGTACACCTTAATGTTTAACAAAGACAGCAGATCCCCCAGCCAGGGAGCGTTGGAGATACCAAAAATAGATTAAAAAGTTAAATTCTTGACCTGCCTTTGTTAAATACAGACTCAGAGATTGCCTCCCCTCCTTTCCCCAGGATTCCCATGCTCCCAGGGAGGCAGGTGGGCAGGAAGGCAGGAGCTGACCAGATTATCCCAGAACCAAAGAGAAGCACCTTAAAAAGTTCCAACTAAGCTTTAAAATGTCTTTAAAATGCCTTTTCCATCCTCACTAGACACGGGGGCTGAGAAAGGGAAGAACACTTGGAACACAGTTTCGTTTTGTTTCGTTTTGCTGAACTCCCAATGCCTCTCCCACAGAAGAGCCTGACATTTCCAACCATGCCACTGCCTTCCCAACTGCCTGGATCCTCCAAGGTGGGAACTGTGACCCCCTTCTGCCTGGGACAGCCACCCCAGCAGGAGCTGCAGCAGGGAAAGGTGATCCTGGTGTTCTCACACTGCCTGGGGACCGTGCAAGGGCTTCTGCTTTCAAGAAGTTCTGCCCTGAACTCGTGGGGGTCACCTGGAGCTTTTCCAGTAGTGTCATCTGCTTTGTCCCCATCCAGTCCCCTCCACTGCATACTGATACCTCTGCACATTTTAGTATCTGCACATTTTATGTAGCAAAGAGAGTTTTGTCTCTGAAAAACACTTCATTAGAGTCTGACTGGTAAGATTGCAGTGACACTTTCAAACTTACTTTTGTGCCTCTTCTTTGGTTAAGAAAAAGAAAAGATACTTTTCCCTTTTTGACAGCCAAAGGTATTTCTGCCAGACCTGAATCAACCAGCACAGCAGAGAAGGAAAGCAGTGGACAGGACCTGCAGCATCACCCAATCCAATGATGACCACATAAAAGAGGAAAACCCACTTCATCTGCAACTCTTTGGCAAATTTGTTCTGTTTGCCAACCCTGGCATTCGAAGCTCAATCCATGTGCCTCATACCATTCCAGCCTCCTCCCTAATCCAAAAATCATGTGGGAAAACAAGCAATGGGCTGAAGAGAGAGTTTGTTGACCAGGTTGTGGGGAGCCAAGGTGTGGCTGACGTTACAGCCGGATGGACACGAGGGACAGGTGACACGGGGACGTGGCCGTGCCACAGATGAGCACTACTGCCAACATACTGATTCAGCTTTACACTGGTCTGAGCAGATTGCAATTAACCTAGGATTGAGGTATAAATATACACAAATATGTACAGTACACATACAGGAAAAGAGTTCTGCATTTGTAACATCGGCCACCTCAGAAACGCTGGGGAGTCGATACCTGCGCCAGGGATCCGCCCGCTGCTTTCCTGGGACAATGAACCAACACTCCCACTGCAGAGGGCTGCAATGGGATCAGAGAACTCTGCATTAAAAACTCCTTCCCCTGTCTCCATCCTCCCCAGCCCCAGGCCGGGCTGCTCCGAGGGGCAGCTTGGGAAGAAGGTTGGTCACAGCTCTGAGCGCGTCCTCCGAGGAGCCCTGAGTGCTCCTGTGCCTGCTCCCAGCTCCTGTCTGTGTGTCTGTCTGTCTGTCTGTGTCTGTGTGTGTGTGTGTGTGTGTGCAGCTATGTAGAAAATACAGTTGCCATCAGTTCAGTATAAATACATCCACCCCACCAATCTGCCACTGGAACAGCTCTGCTGCAGCAATGTCTGTGCAAAGAGGGCATTAAAAATCATCTGATCTTCAGCCGGGACATCATCCACTCCAGTCCTTGGCACAGCCTGGGGACACAAGACACAACATTTAGGGAATGCTGGCACTTCTCAGGATAACTCCAAAGGTAACTCCACAGCAACAATTGAAACTCTTCCCAAGAACTCTCAATCATTTCTGGAAACTCCTCACTCCCTGCATGGCACTTCCTACACCTTATTACATCATCTATGGCCAGAGAATTCAGATCCCAGATTTTCAAGACATGAAGTTCTCTCTAATTAGGATCACTCTTAATAAACTACGTTTCAGTTTGCCCCCACCTTATCCCACCCTTATTAAGCCCAAATCATATCAAGTCTTATCTCTGTGAGATGACATCATGGATTTGATGTAAATTTGGTGTTCTGAGCACAAAAATCTTGTAAGTATCAAGATTATGAAGCTGTGAGGCCCTGGCACAGGTGCCCAGAGCAGCCTGTGGGTGCCCCTGGATCCCTGGAATTGTCCAAGGCCAGGCTGGACAGGGCTTGGAGCACCCTGGGACAGTGGAAGGTGTCCCTGCCAAGGCAGGGTTGGGATGAGAATATTTTAAGGTCCCTTCCAACCCAAACCATTCTGGGATTCTGGGATTCTGGACAGGGTAGGAATGTGTGTTAAACCCCTATAGCACAATACAACCCCCCAGAGTAATTCCAGCTTCCCCTCCTGAGGACACAAATCCCTCTTACCCCTCTCCAGTGAGAGCACAGCAGGCCTGAATGTGCCACTGGTGATCCTTAATTGAAGTCAGCTTCAGGAACTGGGAGATCTCAGCCACTGTCATGCACTCCTTCACATCCTGCTTGTTAGCAAAGATCAGCAGCCCTGCTTTCTTCAAGTCCTGAGGAGAAAGGAGAGGGGGTCATGACCCAGCAGAGCAGCCCTGGAGGCAGAGGAGGGACACCAGAGCCCAGCCAACACTGCTCCAGAGCAGGGAGCTGCAGGCTGGCAGGAGCTGCAGGGAATCACCTGATCCAGCTCAGCAACAGCCAATTCTTGCCATGGATGGGGAGTAAAAATCTCAGCACAACGTTCTGCTGTGCTCCATGAGGATCAGAGCCCTGTGCACCCTGTACCTGAGGGTACATGTTTTATGGAAAATCCTTTCCTGAGGATTTTTCCTCCTGAGAAGCTGAGAGGCCTCAGGAACAAAATGTAAACATTGATTATCTGCTGCTGTGGAATCCAACAGGTGCATCTGGGATTGGGCTTATGGGGTTGTTTCTAATTAATGGCCGATTACAGTCAGCTGTCCAGACTGTCTGGTCAGCCACAAACCTTTGTTATCATTCCTTTTCTATTCTTAGTCAGCCTTCTGATGAAACCCTTTCTTCTATTCTGTTAGTATAGTTTTAATAGAATATATATAATAAAATAATCAATCAGCCTTCTGAAACATGGAGTCAGATCCTCATCTCTTCCCTCAGCCCAGGACCCCTGTGAACACCAGCACACCTGAGCAGCACTGACAATCTGCAACAGTGGCTCCAGGGATAAGCTTCTCTCACCTCAAATTGCCTGGAATTCCATGAAGGCTCGGGTATATTATTGCAAATCTTTCCCTTGGAAAGCAAAATGTGTTCCCAGAAGCCAGGCCAGCTCAAGCACTGAGCTGCCTATCAGGCACACACTCCTGTTTGCAAGCAGCCAAATTAATTCCCAAATAATCAACTGCTCCAGAAAATAGCTGGAACTGAGCTGGACAACTCAATTCTGCATTTAAAGCAACTCAATGGAACCGGCTAGGAGAAAGGAAAGGTTTTCAAGGAGCAAAGAAAAGCGATTTAAAATCAATATTTGACTTTGATTGCTGCTCTCTCCAACGTCACAGCCACGTCTGGAGAGGGAGCCTGGGAACATCCTGCAGGGACACAAAGGGCACATTCAGGGCTCCCCAATCGGCCCCACTCTGCCTGCAATTCTGGAATTCCAGACCTTCCCTGCGGCAAAATCAGCTCGTTAGCAACTTCACCTTCCTCGAGAGAGCAGGAAACACAACGTGCAGGTTTCTGCAACAGCCCGGGGAGTCCAGCTCTGAAATCCCAATCCTGGGCAGCAGCACCAAATCTAACACCCCACAGCCTGACCTGCTCTATTAGAATTTACTTTATTAAAAGCAACTTAAATTAAACATCAAAAACTAAAAAAAACAAAGCCAAAACCAACAAACCAAAACAAAAATACCACAAAAAATTAAAACTTTAAAGATCCTCTGCAAAGCCCTTGTTTTTCCTCAAAGGAAATCCATAGGAGGCTGTGCCCTTCCTGCAGCTCCCACCCCGTGGCTATAGGTTAAATATAGATGGAATATTTTAGGCTATAATTCCATCATTTTAATGCATATTTTTTTATCCTGACACTTACATTTGGAAGCTGGGTGTCAGCTCACACACCCTGATCCAGTTTGCATTCAGGCCATGCCACAGATGCTGCCTGGCTTTGACAGCAGCCCAGCTCAGGTTTAGACCCGAGGCAGGGCTCAGGTTTAAGGAGGGTCTGTACAATTCTGCAATTCCCACTCTGGAATTCCAAACACCCCCAGAGCAGTGGCTGCTGCAGCCATGGGCTGCAGTTCCTTCAGCTTCAGAGCTGGCTGCTCTAAAATACATTGCAAGGGCTCTAAAACCTCAGGCAACCATGAAGATATCAAAATAATTATTAAATTATTGCAGGATATTTTTATTATTTAAAGGCTCTAATTCAGATATTAACATGGATTGAAGACCAAAACCCACAGATGTCCCTGACAGGTCCCAACTGCTGTTCCACTGGAGCACTGTGACAGGCTACTTCTATAATTTAGTATTAATTAACAGCTTTGCTGGGAGTTTCACAGAACACAGTGCAGCAGGGACAAGGCAGTTCAGGGTGTAAATCTGCTTCCCTTGGTGTGTATCAGCCAGATAATGAAAATATAAATATTAAAATAAATAGTAAAATATATATTAAAATACATATTAAAATAAATATTAAAATAGATATTAAAATAGATACTAAAATAAATATTAAAGACACAGGGTGCACTCACCTCGTGTGCTAACATTTTATAGAGCTCTTCTTTAGTCACAGAAATCCTCTCTCTGTCTGTGCTGTCCACCACAACTATCACAAACTGCAAAAAGGGAGATTATTAGGCAGAGAAGCTCCTGCTGCTCCCACCCCAGCCCATTATCAAACCCCATCCCTGCTCCCAAACCTCCCTCCAGCCCCAGTAATTATAAAAAACAAAAAACAAACAAAAAAAAAAAAAAACCAAAAAACCCTCCAGCCTGGGCTTATTCCCTCTTGTGCTGTGCTTTGGGGACAAGGCAGCTCTGACACAACTTTTCACTTTCTGTTCTGCATTTTTCAGTGAAAAATTGATATTGAAAGCAAGAAAATTCTCTGTAATCCCAGATTTGGTTTTGTTCCTGGATTGGTGTAGCTGAGGCACCACACAGATCCCTCAAATCATTTGTTGCAGTCTTTTAAAACCAAGTGAATAATTTTGCTTTGTCTAGGTCAAGAACTAACATGCAAACAGATATTTGCATGGAATTTAAAAAGTCCTGAAGCTCCAAACTCCAAGAACACCCTCCCAGCTTCATTCAGGCTGGAAAAGAACTTTAAGGAATCCCAGCACCTCATAGTGATGAACTGGAGAACAAAGGTAATTATTGTGATGATTGTATTTAACCATACAAAATGTAATTTGTGTAATATAAATATCTAAATATAACTTAAATATTTCTATTATTTATATTTCTATTATTTTTAAATATAATATAAATTTTATTTGATAACATATAGGAAACCTTGATTTAAAGCATTGCTTTTATGAAGTTGTGTGCTTGACACAAACTCCAAGAACACACTCCCAGTTTCATTCAGGCTGGAAAATAACTTTAAGGAATCCCAGCACCTCATAGTGATGAGCTGGAGAACAAAGGTAATAATTGTGATAATTGTATTTAACCATACAAAATGTAATTTGTGTAATATAAATATCTAAATATAAATTAAATATTTCTATTATTTATATTTCTATAATTTTAAAATATAATATAAATATTTAAATCTCATTTGATAACATATAGGAAACCTTGATTTAAAGCATTGCTTTTA
Source organism: Geothlypis trichas (assembly GCA_009764595.1). Taxonomy (NCBI): domain Eukaryota; kingdom Metazoa; phylum Chordata; class Aves; order Passeriformes; family Parulidae; genus Geothlypis; species Geothlypis trichas. Next base: position 1,687,699 of record CM019907.1, on the reverse strand, counting down.
TGAAGTTGTGTGCTTGACACAAACTCCAAGAACACACTCCCAGTTTCATTCAGGCTGGAAAAGAACTTTAAGGAATCCCAGCACCTCATAGGGACAAACTGGAGAACAAAGGTAATAATTGTGATAATTGTACTTAACCATACAAAATGTAATTTGTGTAATATAAATATCTAAATATAAATGAAATATTTCTATTATTTATATTTCTATTATTTTTAAATATAATATAAATTTTATTAGATAACATATAGGAAACCTTGATTTAAAGCATTATTTTTATAAAGTTGTGCACTTGACACAAACTCCAAGAACACACTCCTAGTTTCATTCAGGCTGGAAAATAACTTTAAGGAATCCCAGCACCTCATAGGGATGAACTGGAGAACAAAGGTAATAATTGTGATGATTGTATTTAACCATACAAAATGTAATTTGTGTAATATAAATATCTAAATATAAATGAAATATTTCTATTATTTATATTTCTATTATTTTAAAATATAATATAAATATTTAAATCTTATTTGATAACATATAGGAAACCTTGATTTAAAGCATTGCTTTTATGAAGTTGTGTGCTTGACACAAACTCCAAGAACACACTCCCAGTTTCATTCAGGCTGGAAAATAACTTTAAGGAATCCCAGCACCTCACAGGGATGAACTGGAGAACAAAGGTAATAATTGTGATGATTGTATTTAACCATACAAAAATAATTTGTGTGATATAAATATTTAAATATAAATTCAATATTTAAACATTTCTATTATTTTAAAATATAATATAAATATTTAAATTTTATTTGATAACATATAGGAAACCTTGATTTAAAGCATTATTTTTATGAAGTGGTGTGCTTGATAATATTTTTATATATACATATGTCTGTGTGTATGTATATATATATGTTTGTATATGTATATATATATGTATGTATGTATGTATATGCATGTATGTATGTATATATGTATACATGTATGTATACATATATGTATATATATATGTAGGTATATAAATGTATGTGTATATATGTCTATATATACACGTGTGTGTGTACTGCAATTGCACCTCTGAAAACTCCTGGGGGTGTAAATTTAAGCTGGTGATGACAGAAGATTGTGAGGCAGAGCTGCCAAGGTTTTGGAGGGAACTTTGGGGCTGCCAGGAAGGGTTTGGAGGGAGTGAGCATGGACACAACAAGGTGGATGTGCCATTCCCACACACAGCAAGGTGGATGTGCCATTCCCACACACAAGGTGGATGTGCCATTCCCAACACAGCAAGGTGGATGTGCCATTCCCAAACAAACACAGCAAGGTGGATGTGCCATTCCCAAACACAAGGTGGATGTGCCATTCCCAAACACAAGGTGGATGTGCCATTCCCACACACAGCAAGGTGGATGTGCCATTCCCACACACAGCAAGGTGGATGTGCCATTCCCAAACACAAGGTGGATGTGCCATTCCCAAACACAAGGTGGATGTGCCATTCCCAAACAAACACAGCAAGGGGGATGTGCCATTCCCACACACAGCAAGGTGGATGTGCCATTCCCACACACAACAAGGGGGATGTGCCATTCCCAAACACATCAAGGTGGATGTGCCATTCCCAAACACATCAAGGTGGATGTGCCATTCCCAAACACATCAAGGTGGATGTGCCATTCCCACACACAGCACTGGGGATGTGCCATTCCCAAAAACAGCACTGGGGATGTGCCATTCCCACACACAGCACTGGGGATGTGCCATTCCCAGACACAACAAGGTGGATGTGCCATTCCCAGACACAACAAGGTGGATGTGCCATTCCCAGACACAGCAAGGGGGATGTGCCATTCCCAGACAAACACATCAAGGTGGATGTGCCATTCCCAAACACATCAAGGTGGATGTGCCATTCCCAAACACATCAAGGTGGATGTGCCATTCCCAAACACAACAAGGGGGATGTGCCATTCCCACACACAACAAGGTGGATGTGCCATTCCCACACACATCAAGGTGGATGTGCCATTCCCAAACACAGCAAGGTGGATGTGCCATTCCCAAACAAACACAGCAAGGTGGATGTGCCATTCCCAAACACAGCAAGGTGGATGTGCCATTCCCAAACAGACACAGCAAGGTGGATGTGCCATTCCCACACACATCAAGGTGGATGTGCCATTCCCAAACACAGCAAGGTGGATGTGCCATTCCCAAACAAACACAGCAAGGTGGATGTGCCATTCCCACACACAGCAAGGTGGATGTGCCATTCCCACACACAGCAAGGTGGATGTGCCATTCCCAAACAAACACAGCAAGGTGGATGTGCCATTCCCACACACAGCAAGGTGGATGTGCCATTCCCAAACAAACACAGCAAGGTGGATGTGCCATTCCCACACACATCAAGGTGGATGTGCCATTCCCAAACACAAGGTGGATGTGCCATTCCCAAACACAGCAAGGTGGATGTGCCATTCCCACACACATCAAGGGGGATGTTCCATTCCCACACACATCAAGGGGGATGTGCCATTCCCAAGCAAACACAGCAAGGTGGATGTGCCATTCCCACACACAGCAAGGTGGATGTGCCATTCCCAAACAAACACAGCAAGGTGGATGTGCCATTCCCACACACAGCAAGGTGGATGTGCCATTCCCAAACAGACACAGCAAGGTGGATGTGCCATTCCCAAACACATCAAGGTGGATGTGCCATTCCCAAACAGACACAGCAAGGTGGATGTGCCATTCCCAAACAGACACAGCAAGGTGGATGTGCCATTCCCAAACACATCAAGGTGGATGTGCCATTCCCACACACAAGGTGGATGTGCCATTCCCAAACAAACACATCAAGGTGGATGTGCCATTCCCACACACAGCAAGGTGGATGTGCCATTCCCAGACACAGCAAGGTGGATGTGCCATTCCCACACACATCAAGGGGGATGTGCCATTCCCAAACAAACACAGCAAGGTGGATGTGCCATTCCCACACACAGCAAGGTGGATGTGCCATTCCCAAACAAACACATCAAGGTGGATGTGCCATTCCCACACACATCAAGGTGGATGTGCCATTCCCAAACAAACACAGCAAGGTGGATGTGCCATTCCCACACACATCAAGGTGGATGTGCCATTCCCACACACATCAAGGTGGATGTGCCATTCCCAAACAAACACAGCAAGGTGGATGTGCCATTCCCAAACACAGCAAGGTGGATGTGCCATTCCCAAACAAACACATCAAGGTGGATGTGCCATTCCCAAACACAGCAAGGTGGATGTGCCATTCCCAAACAAACACAGCAAGGTGGATGTGCCATTCCCAAACACATCAAGGGGGATGTGCCATTCCCAAACAAACACAGCAAGGTGGGGATGTGCCATTCCCAAACACAAGGTGGATGTGCCATTCCCACACACATCAAGGTGGATGTGCCATTCCCAAACACATCAAGGTGGATGTGCCATTCCCACACACATCAAGGTGGGTGTGCCATTCCCACACACAGCAAGGTGGATGTGCCATTCCCAGACACAGCAAGGTGGATGTGCCATTCCCAGACAAACACAGCAAGGTGGATGTGCCATTCCCAGACACAGCAAGGTGGATGTGCCATTCCCAGACAAACACATCAAGGTGGATGTGCCATTCCCAGACAAACACAGCAAGGTGGATGTGCCATTCCCACACACATCAAGGTGGATGTGCCATTCCCACACACAGCAAGGTGGATGTGCCATTCCCAAACAAACACAGCAAGGTGGATGTGCCATTCCCAAACAAACACATCCAGGTGGATGTGCCATTCCCAAACAAACACATCAAGGTGGATGTGCCATTCCCACACACATCAAGGGGGATGTGCCATTCCCAAACACAGCAAGGTGGATGTGCCATTCCCAAACAGACACAGCAAGGTGGATGTGCCATTCCCAAACACATCAAGGTGGATGTGCCATTCCCAAACAAACACATCAAGGTGGATGTGCCATCCCCAAACACAAGGAGGATGTGCCATTCCCAAACAGACACATCAAGGTGGATGTGCCATTCCCAAACACAGCACTGGGGATGTGCCATTCCCACATGGAGCACTGGGGATGTGCCATTCCCAAACACAGCACAGTGGATGTGCCATTCCCAAACAAACACATCAAGGTGAATGTGCCACTCCCAGAGCAGGGAGAGCACAGAGAGCAGAGTCCCCCCGGCAGGCAGGGCTGTCCCAGGGCTGTCACCTCGGTGTTGGTGTAGTAGGTGTTCCAGGAGGAGCGCAGGGACTCCTGCCCCCCGATGTCCCACATCAGGAAGCGCGTGTTGTTCACCACGATCTCCTCCACGTTGCTGCCGATGGTGGGAGAGGTGTGAACCACCTCGTTCATGGAGCTGCACAGGGAACAGGCAAACAGACAGGAAGGTCACCCAGAGCCACCCCTGGAACTGCACCCCACGGAGGGAACCTCAGCAAACACTGCCTGGGCAGCCAAGGCAAGGGTTGGTGGTGGAAGGGGCAGAAATGTAAATAAAAACAGCGATGAAAAGGACTCAGTGAACTATGTAATAATCAAATTATAGAACTGAGAGAGCACTTGTGAACAAAATGTGTTATAATTAATTAAAGCATGGAGCTGAGAGCATTTTTGCTTCAGAAGCTTTTGGGAGCACTCAGCTCTTCTTTCTCCAGGCCCATTCTGGCTGACAGAGGACAGAGCAGTTGTTTTGCTTCAAGAATGTGGTTAAGCCACAAGATTTCCAAGGTTTCAGAAAAACAACAACTCAGCCTCCAGCTCCAGCAGAAGCACTTCATCCACTCCATCCCACTCTCCTTCCAGGGCAGGCCACTAAAACCAGACTTTCCTCACAAAGCTTCATGTCCTAACTTCCTCCTCTTCTCCCCTCAGCACAGTCCATACACAACTTTTTGGAGACAAATGCAGCCATTAAATATTTCAAATGTACTGTTTTAGAGATACTGAGTGTGACTTTGTCACTAAGAACACCAGTTTCATATCAAATTACCAAATGTGTGCTCTGGATTCTCCAAAAGTTCAGACTATTTAAACTCTACTGTAACAGGCAAAAAAATTACCAGTAGCTCCAAGGCAAACCATCTGTGTTCAAAAGAACTTAATTATTTTTTCTTCTGATCATCTTGATATAGCTTTTCATTTTGTATGAACCTTTTTGAAGTTCCAGCAGAGCTTTTAGTTACAGTGACAGCAATTTGAGACTTGTAATGGTGCTGGGATATTTCCTGAAGAGGATACAGACAGCCAAGGAGATAAAGGGATGGTGCAGAGCTCTGAAAAACAATCCCAGTTACCCTGGGCCAGTGCAAGGAGAGCTGAGTGTGAGAATGGGAGAAAAGGAAGGGTCTGCAAGAGGAAAAATGGGATCTGCAAAGATGGGCCAGGGTCAAGGAGTAAGGCAGGAGAATAGGGGAGCTGGGAAAGTCCTGTGGAGTCAAAGTGGGTACAAAGAAAAGGGAGACAGACAGAGATGTGTATGAGAGGGAAAAGAAAGCACTGAAACTGCAGAAATAAGGGGAAGAACTGCAAGACATTTGTGGAGGAAGTGGATTAAAAACCACCAAGGACGGCCCTCAGCTGCAGCACTTTCCAGACTTAAGAAATACCCTTCACTCTGTGCTTTTTACCATCTCTCTGTCCCTCTATAAATCACCATCACCTTCACCTCTCACTCTCCCTGCAGGGTGGCAGGGCACCAGCAGCCAGGAATGTTTTGAGAAAGGCAAAGCAGGTTGGGATGTGACAAACCCCAAGCACTTCCAGAAAGCCAATCTGAAATGTGGGCTTGGAGCAGCACGGCCACATCATTTAACAGGAATTATTTGTGACTCAGGAACACTCCTCAGTGCCATGGGAAAGGGCCAATCTGTCCCCAGCACAAACAGACCTTGAGCTGCCTGTGCCACCCAGCAGCTTCTGAGCCTGTGGACAGATTGGTGTCCTCTATCAAACTGCAGCTGGGGAACTGAGATATGAAACTCATTTGAGCTCCATGTATACCAGGAGCAAGGTTAATGCAAAGCAAACACAAATCAATGCTGCTGGGGAAGGCAGAAGGTGCAGGACAGCAGGGAGGTGCTGTCCTGGGTTTGTGCTGGTCCAGCCCTCCTCCTTCAAACTGATCTCAGTGCTGGGGACACAAGTCAGGGCAGGCAGAGGTACTTTGCCACTCACAGAATGATCTGTCTGCTGCTCAAATCTGTGCCGTGGATCAGTTTTGCAACAGTGTCCCATGGCCAGCACTCACTCCAATCATATTTTATGGGTTTGGCAGAGAGCCAGGGCCGTGACACCAAGGGTGGCTGGGAGAGCGTGGTACCAGCAGGTGATGTGATCCAAAACCCCTGAACAAAACCTTATTCATGCAGCAGAGCCCTTCCCAAGCTCCAGGCACCCTGTGGCACCTGGGAAGCTCTGAGTGAAAGCACCCAGGGCCACGGAGCACACCTGGGAATGCCCCAAGGGTCCCCGCAGGTGCTACTTACAATTGGTACAGAATGGTCGTTTTCCCTGCATTGTCCAGGCCCACAATGATCACCTTGTGCTCTGTAATGAAAACAGCACGGGTAAGTCACAGCTGCTGGGGCTGGATCAAAGTTAGTGCCACGTTTGCCTCTGGTTTCCTGAGCCAGCAGTGCCCAGCTCCAGGTGCCGTGGCCAGGTGTGTTTGTGGGCCAGCCCAGGAAGTTTGTGTGGGCAGGGAAGGGACTGGCAGCTTCTCCCCCTCCACAGAACCATTCCTCAGAGATCTCAGAGGGATGTTTTCCATCTCTGACTGCCCAGGGTCACGCTGGGATCCTCTCCCAAGCTCCTGCAGGCTTTTGCAGCCTGGATCACACTGCATCCCCCCAGCCACAACAGCTCTCAACTCCACTTTCCAGCTCTCAACTCCACTTTCCACTTTCCAGCTCTCAACTCCACTTTCCCTCCACCCAGCAAATCTCTTGATGTCTCTGCTAAGAACAGGTAAAACCCAACCAGGCTGGTGTGATCCCTGTGCCCCCCTTTCCCCCTGGGCAGCAGATGTGCCCTCCAACACTTCACAGGGCACATTCACCCAGTGTGGCCTTGGACAAGCCACCAGGTGCTCCACAACCCACCTCTGACATTTTGGAGCTCAATGCCCCCATCAATTCTTGCCTCCCTTCAGCACCTGCTCTCCTGTGCACCACAGAAGTGGCTGGGAACTCTACAGCTGGTGGTGTCAAGCACATCCAAACGGATGATTTCCAGTTTGGGAGAGCACAGCCAGCTCTCAGCTCTGTTACACAACTTTCACTTGCACAACCAAGCAGGACCAGTCCAGTAAAAGCTTGGTGAGAAGGGGGTTTCTCCCCTCCTTCCCTGTGTTCCTCAAGGGCAACAAAAAGCATTAAAAACAGACTCAGACTCTGAGATCAATCCTTGCCAGCAAACTGATTTATCCCACAGGAGAGGGAGGGGACAGGGGTCAGGTAAGTGGGGCTTTCTGGGGTTTGATTTTACCAATATTGTGTGGTTTTGCAGAGTTGTCTTTCATGCCCTCCAATACAAATTCCAGCTTTAGTAACTTTGCACAACTGCACAATATTGTAAAAGTGTCTGCTTACCTGACCCCACATAACTAGGAACTTTTGTTTCAGGTGGGATGCTGCCAGCATAGTGGATGTTAGGAAATCAGTTGGAACAGAAGGTCTGAGGTGGGGCTGGACGCTACAAGACAAAAATATTTTGCTGTATTTGCACTACACGTTAACGGGGACATAACTGGGACATTCAACCAGCAGGTGTGAGAGTATGAGCTTCACTCTAAATCAGACCCCAAGGACTTCAGAAACATGGAAAGAGCATCGGGAGGTGTTTTGTAGTTAAAGTTACAACTCTCATGAACACCTTGCTGTAAGGAGACAGGTGTTTAAAATCCCAGAATCCCGGAATGGTTTGGGTTGGAAGAGAAATCAAGGATCACCCAGCGCAACCCCCCTGCCATGGGCAGGGACACCTTCCACTGTCCCAGGCTGCTCCAAGCCCTGTCCAACCTGGCCTGGGGCACTTCCAGGCATCCAGGAGCAGCCACAACCGAAGCTATAAATAACATTTACTCCGTGAACGAGCCACTTATCGAGCATTGCCACTTAAACCCACACTATGCCGACAGCAGGACGAACCCACCCGCCACGCCGCGCCACGGCCGTGCTCCTCTGAGGAGCACACGTTAATAATTGAGCAGGCGGCTGTCAGGAAATGAGCACTCCCGTAATTGAAACAAAGTGGAAAAAAAAAAAAAAAAGGTTAAAGCCCCCGACTTCCAGGAGCCCGTGCGGCCGCCCCGGAGCGGCTGTGGGTCCCTCCCGGATCCCCCGGGCCTCACCCTGGTGGTTGAAGAGCCTCCATATCCTGGTGAAGAGGATCCCCATCCTCGGCCGGGCGCTCCGGGCCTCGCCGGCCGCGGCTCTGCGGGGCCGCGGGCGCTCAGGGCCCGGCGCAGCGCCCCGAGTGCCGGCTGGGGCCGCGCCGGGACCGCTGCCGCTCGGACATCGCCGCGAGGTCGGGACGGGGCTCAGGACGGGGCTCGGGAGCGGCAGCGGGGCGGCAGCAGCGGCGGCGGCGGCACCGGGAGTAGAGCAGCGCCCGCGGCCGCCTCACGGACGGGCCGGGCCGGGCCGGGCCGGGCGCGCTGCGCTGACGCGCGGGGGCGGCACCGCGGCCGCCATTACACGGCACCGCCTCAGCGCGCCCGGTGAGCGGGGCGACCGTGCCGGGCTCCGTCAGACCCACTGCCCGCGGGGCCGAGAGCGCCGGGCTCCCTCAGACCCGCTGCCCTCAGTGCCAGAGCGCCGGGCTCCGTCAGACCCGCTGCCCTCAGTGCCAGAGCGCCGGGCTCCGTCAGACCCGCTGCCCTCAGTGCCAGAGCGCCGGGCTCCGTCAGACCCACTGCCCTCAGTGCCAGAGCGCGGGGCTCCCTCATACCCACTGCCCGCGGTGCCTCTGCGGTGCCCGCAGCCCATCCCAGGCCTGCCCTGCCACGGGCACCTCCCGCTTCACAGCTGATCCGGCAACCGAGCCGGGGCCTCGCCGCTCTCACTGCCAAGGATTTCTCTCCGGTATCGCATCGAAATCATCCCCTCCCTTCAGGTTTAAGCCGTTCCTCCCTCCGTGTGCTGTTCCTCCATCCCTTGTCCCCAGTGCCTCCCCTGGAGCCCCTTCAGGCCCTGCCAGGGGCTCTGAGCTCTGCCCGGAGCCTTCCCTTCTCCAGGGAACATTCCCAGCTCTCCCAGCCTGGCTGCAGTTTATGAAGAAACCACGTTCACTTTGCCCTGCTAAAACCTGGGTGAATAACGTGGGTGAAGTTTCTCCCCAGGAGCCGCGGGTGAGTTTGCATGAGGGCACTTTTGGCACTGGAATGGGCTCTAAGATCTGCCAAGAGCCTTCTCTTCCCTGAGATAAATTTCTCTCTGTCCAAGCCCTCCACTGAGTTTAAATCCTCATGGATTTGGAAATCCCAGACAATAATATTAGGTTGTGGCACAGCTGTGTTCTGCCTGAGACAAGACATGGGGTATTTGTGCTCTCACTTGTCCTGGCCCTCTCTGTCATAATTTGTGATGTGGGTACTGAATAGAGTAAGTTTTACATCTCTCGTGCCTCAGTATTCATTGAAATAATTGAATAAAATCTTTTAAGACCTCTCAGTTACCCCATCTCTGTAAAAACTAAGAAAACCAACACCTGACACCTAACTCCTTCCCCTGCCATGTCAGGGACACCTTTCACTGTGCCAGGCTGCTCCAAGCCCCAATGTCCAGCCTTGTATGGGACATGAAATCTTCTTTCTTATTCCAGAGATTTTTCACCTTTCCTTCAAGCAGTTTTTATTCCCAAGCAGTTTCTTGTGTTTAATTTTCCGTGTTGGTCCAGAACCGAAGCAGCAAGGCCAGAGTAATCTCCAGTCTTTTGTGTCCAGAGATTTTTGTGTTTCCTGTTGCTCTGGAGGGGAATTCATGGCCCTGAAGAGTTTAAGAAGATAAATATCCCGGTAGCCACTGTGCCAGTCCATCCCGGTGCCATCTGCACAGCTCTGGGTCCTGGCACCGCGGGTGAGCTCCTCCGGTGTAAAACATTCCACAAGTTCAGCATCCAGCCTGCAATGGCGTTAATTATTCATTAGCTGGCAATTATCCCCCTTTCTGCCGGTCCTCAGCTTGGAATTTCAGAAGCAGTCGGCGTTCTTCTCTTTTCTCAGCTCTCCGGAGCTCGGTGGCTGCAGAGCTGTGGGAGAGCTACCAAAGTTCAATTAAACCGCTTATTCTGATTATTTAAATAAAAAACTCGGAGGATTCCCCACCGTGTCATTTGTGTGGGTTTTTCCCTAGGGCAGCCTGGTTGGACCTGGATCGTACCACTGGTTTTATGGCTAAGCTGGGCTTCCCAGTGCTGCTGGAAGCTTTCTAGGAAAGCATTCCAGTGGGCAGGGCTGGTACAGCCTCGCAATTCCCTCCTGGAAATCTGGGAGGGCTTTTTTCGGGTCGTGTACTGCAATCCCGGATTTCCAGGAGGGATTTTTTCAGGTCGTGTACTGCAATTCCCTCCTGGAAATCTGGGAGGGATTTTTGGGGTCGTGTTCTGCAATTCCCTTCTGGAAATATGGGAGGGATTTTTTGGGGTCGTGTTCTGCAGTTCCCTCCTGGAAATTTGGGAGGGATTTTTCGGGTCGTGTTCTGCAATTCCCTCCTGGAAATCTGGGAGGGATTTTTTCAGGTCGTGTACTGCAATTCCCTCCTGGAAATCTGGGAGTTATTTTTTCGGGTCGTGTACTGCAATCCCGGATTTCCAGGAGGGATTTTTGGGGCCGTGTACTGCAATTCCCTCCTGGAAATCTGGGAGGGATTTTTTCGGGTCGTGTTCTGCAATTCCCTCTTGGAAATCTGGGAGGGCTTTTTTCGGGTCGTGTACTGCAATTCCCGCCTGGAAATCTGGGATGTTTTCGGGTCGTGTACTGCAATTCCCTCCTGGAAATCTGGGAGGGATTTTTGGGGTCGTGTTCTGCAATTCCCTTCTGGAAATCTGGGAGGGATTTTTTCGGGTCGTGTACTGCAATTCCCTCTTGGAAAACTGGGAGGGCTTTTTGGGGTCGTGTACTGCAATTCCCGCCTGGAAATCTGGGATTTTTTCGGGTCGTGTACTGCAATTCCCTCCTGGAAATCTGGGAGGGATTTTTGGGGTCGTGTACTGCAATTCCCGCCTGGAAATCCGGGAGGGATTTTTTCGGGTCGTGCACGTTTTGTTCCAGCTGTAGCACAGGCAGGGTCAGGCAGTCTGTGCTGGGGAAGTGCTTGGAATGCCGACAGAAGGATTTCACCATGGAAATGCTTCTGTGCAGGAAAAACCCCAAACGGAGAGAATATGGGATAGCTGAGGTGGAAAAAGGCCTCCAAGATATTGAGTCCAACATTCCCAGCACTGCCCCATGTCCCCAAGTGCCACTTTGAAATCCCTGCAGGGATGGGGGCTCCTTTTCCTGAAGGAATTGCCCCAAAATCCACCCTGAGCTGTTCCTGGGGCTCCAGCCCCTTCCCCAGGACACAGACAACTTAAGCAACTTAAGAAATGTTAACTCCTAAGGTCATAGGAAAACACACAAAAGGCATTTTTTTGCTCACTTATATTTATTTGAAGACCCTCCTGCTTTCCATCAACAGCTTAGATGCAAACTCATGCCTTAAGATCTGATTTTGAACCCACAGCCAAGCAAGTCCTATTAAACAGGATTTCAAGAGCTTTAGATGTGCCTGAGGGTGCAGCTCACCTGGCCAAGGTGCTCCTGTCCCTCCAAGGCAAGGTTTGGGTGCTCACAGCATCTCTGGAGGGTTGCTGGTTCCTGTTTCTCCTTTTTTTGGGAAGAGGAGGCTGGAATCTTCCAATGCTTCTTCCAAGATTTCAATGGAATCTTCCAGAGGCAGCATCTTCCAGTGTTTTCAGTTTTCCAAGATACCATAAGTGGCTGGAGGTGGCACTCAGGTGGGGATCAGTCACAGTTGGCCTTGGAGGTCTTTTCCAACCCTCACCATTCAGTGATAAACTATTAATTATCTTATAATTATCCAATCCTTAATCCCTCCCATCATTCTGCCCCTTGTTCCTGCCTAGGAACCAGTCCAGGAGATCCCACCAAGGGCCAGCTCCAAACCCCTGAACATTCCCAAGAATCCTTCAAAGGAGCAGTTGGCTGCCAGTACCTCGCTCCCTGCTGGATCAGCAGGAATTATCTGTATTTTTGTACTTCTGGGTCACAGCTATTTAAGCTCGTTACAAAAATAAACATCATTTATTTCGCAGAGCAGATGCATCTCCTTCTTCAGAACCTCATTAAATTTTCCTAAAAACTCAACACGTGAGGCTGCTGCCAAAAACTATTGGCAAACAGCAAAAATGCCACAGGACTCTGGGTTCATCCTAAGCATTTTCCCAATCTTAGTGCAGGACACAAAGACACTGGACAGACTTTTAAACGCTTGGCAGTTTTGTTCATTTATTGTAGAAAAGTTATTGTAATGCAGTTCATCTTTGTACATCTAAATTCCAGAAAACGAATCCATAGAAATGAGGATACTATGGGCATGCAGTCTGCATGATCCTGGTCACAAAAATAACACCACTTTTTTTTTTTTTTATTCTTTTTTTTTTTTCCCAATTTTTGTAGTTTTCTTTGAAAGCCACTAAAAGCAGAGGGAGAGCAGAGCATGCACCACTGTACACATTGCATAGTATATGGTACCCACATGCCTGGTCAGGTGCTACACACACGGGGTCTAGAGGGCAAAACAAAGGGAAAATCAGCAGAAAACACAAATTTGGGGTGGCTCTGTCCCAGTAAAGGCAGTAATGTCTTCACCAGTGTGGCTCTGAACTGGCTCCCAGCGAGGCAGCGCTGCCAGGCTCTCCCTGGGAACCAGTTGGGCTGAGAAACAGAGATTTGCCAGGATGGGAGAAGCCCAAGGTCTGGAGGGTGCAGTTGGAGTGGCAGATGCCAACCTTCTCCCTGCTCTGCTTGCACACCATCTGCATGTGCTGGCCTGATCTCCCTGTGTGCCCCAGGAGGGAATCAGTCAGGGGTGTCCCAATCCCAAACACACCTGGGCCCACACGAAGCTCCTGAACCTCATTTCCCTTCAGGTTTCCCTCCTTTCAGGGAATTCTTGCAATCTGTGCTGCTGTGACTCTGCCCTCCCCGCTCCAAGCTCTGTATCCCCACAAACATTTCCTGGGAGAGTTTCATTCCCGACCTTGGGCTGCTGCTGAGTTCACCAGTCCCATCCCAGATCTACACATTGGCCAAAATTAAAGTTATTCATGTGATTTCAGCTTTCAGGAGGAAATCAGCAGAAATGAATGCAGTGGGCTTTGTGATTTGAAAAGGTTCTTTTTGTTGTCATTCATTAATTCATATGGAAGGGATACAAGTTATTGAAAAATCAATCCTATGTGCAAAATGCCAGAATCAACTGTTGAAATCTCAGGCAGCGAGTAAACAGATCAAAAATGCAATAAATCCACTGATGCTGGATCAGAAATCCCCCCCTCGGTTCCAAGCCCACGATGCCAGGTGCAGGAGTGGAATTATTGGAAATTTGTGCTATTACAAATGTGCTTCTTTTGCCTTGCTCTGTTGTCACAGAGCTCTCAGCTCTGTGGGTTCCTGCTGCAGAGCAGATCCACACGGGCGTGTCCCAGATAATCACAGCTCGGATTTCAGGCAATGTTGGTGAGGCAGGCAGGATCAGGAGGTGCAGACCTTGCTCTGGGACCAGACAGGAGCTGGTGTCACTGCCAAGGAATCTGGGTTCCCAAATTCCCCAGGCAGGTCCATAAACCCCCCTGGGACCAAGCCAAGGCTGCTCCTTCCAGAGGAGTGCAGGAGTGACACTCACTGACATCTGAAATGATTCCACCTCCTCCCCAAACTCTCTGATGGATCTAATCACAATATTGCTCCTGACTTCTTGAGTGGATTCCACACACACTGAAAGAAATCTGAACTTTCACTCCTAAGTAGCATTTTCACCTCTTTCTCTGAGTTAATTCCTTACATATATTTTACAACTTTATTAAAATTTCTGGTTTTTTTAAAGATAAGCCTTTATTTTTCTATATAAAATAAACTCAGCTTGGTAGCAACCTCACCAAGGTTATTCAAATGCCTTTTAAAATGACACCACACTCTCTTTTAGGATCATTTAAACTCCATTTCCCCAGAGTTAATCTTGGCTGCATTACAGGATCCTGCAGCCTTTGTAGAACTAATATTTGAAGGAATGAGAGGCAACTCCAACAAAATACATGGCAGCAGAATCCCATGGATCCAAACCTGGACTGGCACCAACAGGGGTAGCAGAACCTACTGTTAAAATGCACATTTATAGGAGCAAAGCCAGGTTTGTATAAATGGCATTTTATAAAATATACATCTGATTTTGTTGTGTGTAGTCTCTAATTATTTTGCCTTAAAAAAAATCAGGAATGTGGGATCAAGGACAAGTTTCAGAAGTTCTGAACCTGTGAAAGAAAACACAGCAGAGGACACAATTTAATGGATTATTAAAGAAGAAAGGAGTGTCAGAACCCCTGACTTACCCAACTCAGTGTGCTGTGAACAGCAGGAATAACAATATTGTTTTAGAATGGTGGAGTCAGTAAAGACAGGAGAGTCTGGAAGCTCCAGGGAATTCTGTGGTGTTGAGACCAAACTGAATTCAGAAGATTTGGCATCAAACTGAAGTTACAAATATCAGCAGCTGTGAGTTGCACATCCCATGGGAGAAGTGTTTGGCATCATGAAAAGAATCTGTACATGTTAAATACAACTCCAGGGAGAAAGTATTTGAAGGTTAACAATTAGAATAATTGATTCCCAAACATAAGAATGTGCTGAATTTTCTCTGTAGAGATTGTTGTTATCACCTTGATTAGTTAAATCCTTGTTAATCCCAAAATGTCTGAATGAGAAACTCAGATAACAACAAAACTTAAAAAACCTCCCTGTTTTATAAACATTTGTAAACCCTCTGTCCCTGCCAGAGCTCCCAACAGAGCTCTGGTCTTTAGTATTTAATTTTAACAACAAGAAATGATGTGAGGACTGGAGAATGAGGCTAGATTGCCTCACTCAGGAACACATGAACTCCTCAACCTCAACTAAACCACAAAAGAGCTGCTGAGCAGTGCTGGAATCCACCAGGAATTACCAATCCTGATCCCCAGCACAGCTTTCACTCCTGACTGTGTCCTGAACAGAAATCCCCTCTTCAAAGAAACCCTGCCCATAGGATCTGCAGAAAATGAAGAGTCTGCCAGCCTGGCTGCTGTATCTACTTCAGGAATTTATCTTTTCACAGAATTCAGCACCCCAGCAAGGAGGGAGACCTGCAGGGCCCCTCTGATGAGAATGGAATGGGCTCTGGGAGAAACTGAGCACAGCCAGGAGCCAAGGCAGCTTAACCCCAGGGAATGAGGGACCTCAGGCCCATCCCTGGCTCCCCTCACGAGTTTGTTTTTGTCAAACCCAAGTTGTGGCACTTGAGATGTTCAGGTGATGGATTGTGCAGAGTGTGGTGGCTGGGGATCCTTCCCTGGCCTGGGGTGACATGGAAGACTGAAAACAAGGCTCCAAAAGGCTCTAGGAAATATCTGACTGCAAATATGCAAATATGCAAATCTCCTCAAGCAGTTAACGAGCTGATCCCTAATCTAGTGCAGAATAAAGAGGAGCAGCTGCTGCCCAGGGTTCTACATCTGCCCTGCAATCAGGACTTCAATGCACAAACAAGGAAAGCTCAGAGAAGAAGGGGCTGCCCAAGGCCTCCTTTGTCCTTTCTGTGTGCTGGACATGGAAAAAGGGCTGGAGAAGTTCCTGGGGGATGCTGCCCTGTGCTGCAGCACAGAATCCTGCAGGAGCTGCCACTGCCAGGTCCTGCCACGTCCCCTCAGCCTCAGAGCTGCACCAGAGGGAATGGGGCAGGATCAGGTCTGGCAGATCCATCCAGAACTCTGGCACTCCAGTGGATGCAGGGATTTGCACATTTCCCTTGGTAACTGCTCCATTGGGATCACCCAGTGGTGCTGCAGCTGCCTGTTGGGCAGTGGGGTCATTAAAATGATTAATTAATCAGGTGTCCGCCACCTCTTAATGCTGCTGGGGGTGGTTTGGGTGCCCCACAAAGGACATGGTTTGGTTTTCCCAGCAGCTTCAAGAGGATGAACAGACTCCAGGATGCTGGAAACACCAGTGGTCTTTGCCAGCTGGTCCAGGACATAGAGAAACCAGAATATTCCAGAAATTCCTGTAGTGCTACATGCTTTCAAAGCCTGGGTTCAGCAGGCTTTGGGAGGAAAACAAGCAAATAAAAAAGGTAATGATCCTTATTTTAGGAAAAACAGTTGTGACGTGAACCTGCACAAACAAATGCACGTTCAGCATCACAACTGTGTCAATCCCAGGGAATGTGTGAGGTGGGAATTTCAGGAGGCTCTGCTGGAAGATGCCAGTGGTTGTACCAAATGGACAATGGGGCTCAATTTTCAATCCCATAGGATCTAAGGCTTCACAGATGGTGTAAAACACAAGGTCCAACCACAGAAATCCATCTCTTGGAAGGAACTCAAGACTGAGCAGGTGAAAGAAATGATTGCTAGGAAGTAAGGCAGCAGTGTCTCCAAGGATTTATCACAGCTCTTGGAATGCAAAGCTTGAATCAGCTCCACGACTTCCCTGGGAGCAGATTTTTGTCTGATGTTCCCTTTTTATTGCAATTGTGACCGAGATGCTGTTTGAAATGTTTGTCAGTGATGGCTGGGGAAGCCCACTCCCTCCCCTTGGGTTCAGGGCTGGAATGGATCTTCTGGAGGGTTCTTGTGCACTGCTGGAATGGTCAGACATGGTCAGACATTCCCAGGTGGGCTTGGGAAGATGGAACATGTGGGCAGCTACTGGGAGCACTGGGATGTAGGGACTTCACACACGGGGTCAGAGGAAGGGATTGCTTTCCATTTCAAAAGCAGGAGAAAAAATGGGAGAAAAATCTGATGTCTCTATACTCCTGTTCCATTTTGGGACTTGTAGCTGTATTCAGGTAAAAGAGTGGGAAAAAATAAAGGCTGTTCCCGACCCCCAAGCACACAAACGATGGAGTTTGCTCCTTTTCCTGTCCCTGCTTCCTGTCTCCTGTCGCAGCTCCTCCCTGCTGGTCCCAACAAAACTGTCAGGACTGGCTGAACTCAAGAACCATTTGGCTGCAACATTCATGCCAGGTCTAAAAATAATTTGGAACTGGAAAGTGTTTTGTAACTGCTGCAATAATTTGGGATATTTGGCACTCTCGAGAGTTTACATTTGGTTTGTCTGAAAAAGCCATTCTGGAAAGAAATCGTTAGAATAAATCCTTTTACTCCAACCTGAAATGGAAATTGAGCTCCCAGCAAACAAATACTGGAGCTGACTTTCTGACTTGCAGTGGTTTGTAATTTTCAGATTTTTCTTCGTGTTTGTTTTTTTTTTTTCCCAACATGCTCACGTCGACTTTCCAGTCAATTCACCCAAATTCCAACAGGAATTGGTTTATAAATTGGTTCCAACTGGAACTGGTCATTTGGAATTTCCAGCACAGGAAATTATTTTATAAGTGCCTCGATAAGTACCCAAAATTACAAACGGATGTGTCTAATACCTAAGGACGAGAAAAAAAAAATATGGCTATAAATGCAAACGCTGTATTAAACCCAAAAATAATCCCAAAAACAACCTCTATGATCGGGCAGAAACGGAAGGGCCGGGCTGGGTTTTGCTGCCCCCTAATTAAACATCGATGACAGCAGGGTGCAACTGCGGTGTCACGGTCGCACCTGCCAAATGAACGTGGTGGAATTGTTACTCCTAGCTACGGTGTGGCGAGGTACCGGCGGGGGGACGCCGCTCAGAGCCGGGGCCGGCGCTCAGAGCCGGTGCCGCGAGTCGTGGCTGTAGCCGCCGGGGGAGCCGCGGGCGCGGTGGGGTTTGTACGAGTCCTGGTAGGGGTCGGGGAACTCCTCTTCCACCAGGGGGTAATGCTCTCGGCTGTGCTGCGAACTGGAAGACAGGCGGTTCCTGCTCTTGCGAGCCCTCTCGTTGTGGTAGTTCTCGTCGGAGCTCATGAGGCTGCGCCGCTCGAGGGGAGAGTTGTCCGCGGAGTGCGCGCCGTGCCGCCCGCGCTGGCTCTGCGGGGCCAGAGAAGCGCAGTTAGAGAGTGCCCGCGGCCCGGCCCGGCTCTGCCCGGCCCGGCTCTGCCCGGCCCAGCCCAGCCCTCCAGCAGCTCCTGCCTGTCCCGCTCCAGCAGGGCCCGGCTGCTGCAGGGCCGGCAGCGGGCAGCTCTGGTTCCCGGAGCTCCTCGCCCTGCTGAGTATTACACCGAGCATGAAAAGTGAGCTGATGTAGTCAGCATTTATCACTTTTCTCTGATCAGGAACAGAACATTCACGCTGCTACTCTGCTTAGGGAATGTCTAAGCGTCCATTTCTGTGGTTCTGGGAAAAACATCTGAAGATGTTTGTTTGGGTTGTTTTTAAAGGTGCAGCTCTTGGGCCTCATTTAAAACCCTTCCTATGAACGAACCATTGATGGATAGCCAAGGGGAGGCTAAAATCATTGGATAATAAATTCCTTCAACTGAAGCACAGTGTTTAAATATGTGGACAGAAAATCCCTTCCTGAGATAATTTATTAATTAGAAGCCTTTGCTCTCCTCACGTTCCCATAATCACAATGCCCATCATTTTCCTGAGATAATTTATTAATTAGAAGCCTCAGCTCTCCTCACATTCCCATAATGACAATGCCCATCATTTGTCACATGAACAAAATTAGTTCATGTTTTTTGCCAGTTAATGGCACAGTGAAGAAACAGCCTAAAACAAGCACTTTGTTTGCTTTCACCACACATTAAACCTCTCAGGAGCATCAGCACCCATCTCTCAGGACAAATTCAGTGCTGAAACTCCAGCCCCTGCTCTCTGGGATATAAAACATTCCTCCTGCTGCTACAGCCTCTGCCTGGTGACTGCTTCCTGAATTATTGATGTCCAAGGCTGCTGTGGCCGGGGCAGGGATGGAGCAGGGCTGTGTGCTGACAGCTCGGGGCTGCTGCTGCCAGGGAGGCTCCTGGAGAGCAACCTCAGCTCTGCAACCTCAGCCCAGATCCTGGGGAGAGATCCTGCAGGGGATCCCCGTTCAGAGCACCAGGCTTTAGTGGGATTGTGGCAAAGGGCTTCAGAAATTGAAGGCAGGATGGGAGAGATGGGAATGTTCATCTGGAGAAGGGTCCAGGGAGAGCTCAGAGCCCCTGGCAGGGCCTGAAGGGGCTCCAGGAGAGCTGGAGAGGGACTGGGGACAAGGGATGGAGGGACAGGAGCCAGGGAATGGCTGCCAGTGCCAGAGGGCAGGGATGGATGGGACATTGGGAATTGGGAATTGCCAGAGCAGCTGGGGCTGCCCCTGGATCCCTGGCAGTGCCCAGGGCCAGGCTGGACATTGGGGTTTGGAGCACCCTGGGACAGTGGGAGATGTCCCTACCCATGGATGGGCTTTAAGGTCCCTTCCAACCCAAACCATTCTGTGGTTCCTTGATTCCATGAGGAATTATCCTTGTGTTATTGGACACAAATGCAGTTTGGATGTGTAATCCCCTCATCAATCACAGCTTTATCTCTGTGCTCACCCCTCTGGCCTTCCCTGTGGGAATTCAGCTCTGGGGCTGCATCCTGCTGCTTTCCTGGAGCCTTCCTGCTTCCCTGGCTGTGTGCTCATCCCAGGGCTGCTGCTGAGCTCCTGGGGTGGCAGCAAGGGACACACCTGGGATGGGTACACCTGGCTCTGATGGCCCAGGTAACTTTGATCCTGCTGTGAGATTGGCATGACTGCCTGCAGGAATGGACCTGAAACCCCAATCCCCTGGAGCCTAAGGAGCACATCTCCCCAAAACCTGAGCTACAGGTGCTGAATCCAGGCACTGAAATGAGGCTAGATGTGTTCAGAGCTAACCAGTCAGAGGGAAACGACTGGTGCCAAGGAGTTAGAGAATGCCAGGATGGTTTGGGTTGGAAGGGAAACTGAGGATCACTTAATTCCTTCCCCTGCCATTCCTTCACCTGCCAAGGTGTCCCCAAGGGCAGGGACACCTTCCACTGTCCCAGGCTGCTCCAAGCCCCACCCAGCCTGGCCTGGGACACTTCCAGGGATCCAGGGGCAGCCACAGCTTCTCAGAGCAATAAAGATTTTCCTAGGCCAAGATCAAATTTACTCTTCCCCCTCAGCTCAGCACTGAGCTCTTCCTTTAAGGAAGGCAATTCCCAAGGATCAGGTGTGGCAGAGCCAGCAGTGCCACCTGTGCCCTCTCTGACTGCTCTGGATCTGTGCCACAGAATGTGACCCTCGTGACCTCCATGAGTCAGGAGTTCAGGCAGAACTTTCAGTTCTCAGCAAGCCAAAGTCCAGGCCACGGCCAGGTGGAAATGGGAGTCTCCCAAAGTGGATTAGGTGAAGCAGGGACAGCCTGTCCCAGCACACCTCTATCAAGTTTACTGCTATGCAGCCTTTGGGCTTTTGCTTTTCAGTCCCTGAGGTACCAAGGGCAGAAGGAATATAAAATCTTCCTGCACCACAAGAACCTTTGCTAGTTTAATTAGCCTGAGTGCCTTTTAATTACCACACACATCATCACAGTGAAAGCTGATGCAAATCCTTCACAGCTTTGAATGGGCACAAAACCTCCTGGTGGGCAGCAGGGATGCTGGAGGTCCTTACTGTGAGATACCCATGGAAAACAGCAGGGCCTGAGCCCTGGTGGCACGGAAAACCTGCAGCTCTGGTTGGGCATGGATCACTCCGGGAGAAATTTACCCCTCTGCAGAGCACCAGCACCATTGATCCCACCGAAACCCTTTGGAATTCGGGTGAAGTGGGGATTAAGTGATGCATACCTTCAGCCAGCCCACTGCACAGGGGTGATTTTCATCTTCAGTGTGAGTTTTCCCTAAGTAAATGGAGCAACATTTCACAGTTATTGCTGGTGTCCATTGATCAGAGAGAAATAAATGCCTGAAAAAAATTCTGTGGATACACCCAGTTCTCAAAATGAAACTGAAGAGGTGAAAGTTCTGCAGATGGTATTTTATTGGCATGAAGGGATGGAAAACTGAAATTTTAAGGCAAGTGGAAAATGGAAACAACAGTTTACATGTGCATGTTATTATTAGTAACAGAACAGTGCTTGTGCATTCAGCCACTCAGGAGACAGTGACTTGCTGGTCCCAATAAAACCAAGCAGGGCTTTAGAAAGGTGAGTGCAGGAATTAAGCACCTTCAGGGAAGTGCAGCTCACTCACAGCAAAGCCAGCTGGATGTTAACTGAAAACACCAAACAACAGTCATTTCCTCCAAAGCTGTTACCTGCTTCCAGACACTCCACAAGCAGAGCAGACATTTGTTACATTTGTCAGGTGAATTATTCATTAAACGTCATTTGTTCAGTTCTATTTCTGATGTACATTAGCAAGTGACACTCCTGGAGTCCCACACACACTGAAACTCGCAGGATTGAAAGCTCCCTGCAAATCCTGAGCCCCTCAAGCATTCCCAGTTATTAGCCCCAAACATTTCTGGTTTCAAACTTAATAAAGCACGTACTTCTCATTAAGGACTATTTACATGCCACGATTGAAGTGTCAAAGTTCAGCCGAGTCTGAGCTATCCCTGTGGAAAAAAAGGGTCACAATTTTTTTCAATGGGTTAAAAAAAATAAAAAGAATGCCTTTTATTCACACTCAAACAACAAGCCTTTCCACCCGTAAGCCAACGTTTGGTGAAGTTATGAGGGTAGAATAACAGGGATCACAACAGAGCTGCCTGCTGGCTAGGAAATGCTGTGGCTCCCACTAAAGGCAGAGCACCGATTCCCAGAGGAGCTGCCTCCTCCTGCCTGGCCGCACCCCCGGCGGCCGGCAGAGCCCCTGGCAGCCGCGGGAGCCGCTCGTGGCCCGGGGCCCGTTCCTACCTGCAGGCCGGAGATGGCGGCGGGGTACGGGGACAGCGCGGCCGGGGCCAGCCCGCGGCCCAGCAGGGGCGTCATGGGCGCGGCGTTGGACGCGTGCGTGGCCCTCCAGTACGCCTCCAGGTACTCGGCCAGGTGCTCGCAGGCGTCCTCCAGCTGGTTCTCGTCCAGGATCACGTCAAACATGTCCTGGGCACAGGGACACACAGCGCGGTCACGGCAGGGACACGGGGGTGGCACAGCGGGGGTGGTACACGCTGGGGGTGGCACACATTGGGGGTGGCACAACGGGGGTGGTACACATTGGGGGTGGTACATGCTGGGGGTGGTACACATTGGGGATGGCACACCGGGGATGGTACACATTGGGGGTGGTACATGCTGAGGGTGGTACACACCGAGGGTGGTACATATTGGGGGTGGCACACATTGGGGGTGGCACACATTAGGGGTGGCACACATTGGGGATGGTACACACTGGGGATGGCACACACTGGGGATGGCACACACTGGGGGTGGCACACACTGAGGGTGGTACACGCTGGGGGTGGCACACACCGGGGGTGGCACACATTGGGGGTGGCACACATTGAGGGTAGCACATGCTGGGGGTGGCACACACCGGGGCTGGCACACATTGAGGGTGGCACACACCGGGGATGGCACATATTGGGGGTGGAACACACGGAGGGTGGCACACATTGCCCATCATAGCCAGCCCTGGAGCTGTTCAGTGAAAGGGGATCAGGGCAGAGCAGAGGGGAGGGAGCTGGAAGCAGGGAGGGGGCGGTTCCCATGACAGCAGGGAGGGACAGGGGACATGGATGCACACTGGGACACAGCAGGGAGGGAGGGGACACTGTAACAGGGGACATGGATGCACAGCAGGGAGCAATGGGACACTGCAGAGGAATTCCTGCCTGGGAGGGAGGTGAGACCCTGAGCAGCTCGGGCTGCCCCTGGATCCCTGGCAGTGTGACAGGGGACATGGATGCACACTGGGACACAGCAGGGAGGGACAGGACACTGCACACTGGGACACAGCAGGGAGGGATGGGACACTGCAGAGCAATTCCTGCCTGGGAGGGAAGTGAGTCCCTGAGCAGCTGGGGCAGCCCCTGGATCCCTGGCAGTGCCCAAGGCCAGGCTGGACAGGGCTTGGAGCAGCCTGGGACAGTGGAAGGTGTCCCTGCCCATGGCAGGGGAAGGAATTGGGTGATCCTCAACTTCCCTTCCAACCCAAACCATTCCATGATTCTGTACCCAGTAAAGAAAATGGTACAAGTGTTTCTAGAGGGTGACCAAGAGCCAAAGCCCTCAGGAGGCAGTGGACACTGTCCCTGGGTGTTGCATGAGCCCTGTTTTGTTTCTGGGCACAAAACTCTTCAATTTATTTCTTTCTTCCCAGTGCTGATGGCCTAAAGCCATTCCCACAGCAGGGAAGGCAGCAGGCAGTCCTGACAGCAGCAGCATTCCAGCCTCAGGGAATTCTCCAGACACCTCCTCCACTGAAACCACCTCCATCCCTGCCTGTCCTCCACAACCAGCAGAGCCCCTCCAGAGAAACACAACCCTGTTTTCAGCAGTTCAACTTCCTATCTCCTCTCTAATCTTAACTTTGCAAAACCCTGTGAGAACAGCACAGGAAATGGAAAATAAGTGCAGGTGCTGTGGGTGTAAAGGGCAACCAGCACCAACCACAGGCTGCTCTCTTCCACCTGTTTTTGCAGCTCTCAGAATAAGATTTAAAATGATAAAGCAGTTTTTCTTTTTTTTTTTTCATTTATTCTCTCTTCCCAGGATGCCAGAGAAAAGTTTCCTCCTCTGCCAGCAAGGAGGAGTTTCCTCCTAATCAGAATATTCCTAATAATGGATCCTGTGGTCCAGTTCAGTGTTTATTGCTCTTCTTTTGCTCCTCTCTTTATTTACTGCTTTGATTTTTTTGCTATTCACCCACATGTTGATGCACCACACACTCCTGTCCATCACTCATTTGTGGAAGAAGTTATCAATTAAAACACAGTTAAATTAGAAATTAAAAAGATGTGGTTGGCTTATGCATATTCTGCTTGGAAAAAGACTGAAATTAAACACTGAAATATTCCTGTGTCCTGCAATATCCCTGGAGTTCTGCAATATTCCTACTGTCCTGCAATATTCCTGGAGCCCTGCAATCCTCCTGTGTCCTGCAATGTTCCTGTATCCTGCAAAGTTCCTGGAACCCTGCAATGTTCCTGTGCCCTGCAATGTTCCTGTGCCCTGCAATGCTCCTGTGCCCTGCAATGTTCCTGTGTCCTGCAATGTTTCTGTTCCTGCAATGTTCCTGTGTCCTGCAATGTTACTGGAGCCCTGCAGTGTTCCTGTGTCCTGCAATGTTCCTGGAGCCCTGCAATGTTCCTGTGTCCTGCAATGTTCCTGTGTCCTGCAATGTTCCTGTGCCCTGCAATGTTCCTGGAGCCCTGCAATATTCCTGTGCCCTGCAATGTTCCTGTGTCCAGCAATGTCCCTGTCTCCTGCAATGTCCCTGTGTCCTGCAATGTTCCTGGAGCCCTGCAATGTTCCTGTGCCCTGCAATGTTCCTGGAGCCCTGCAATGTTCCTGTGTTCTGCAATGTTCCTGTGCCCTGCAATGTTCCTGAGCCCTGCAATGTTCCTGTGTCCTGCAATGTTCCTGTGTCCTGCACTGTCCCTGTGTCCTGCAATGTTCTTGAGTCCTGCAATGTTCCTGTGTCCTGCAATGTTCTTGAGTCCTGCAATGTTCCTGTGTCCTGCAATGTTCTTGAGTCCTGCAATGTTCCTGTGTTCTGCAATGTTCCTGTGCCCTGCAATGTTCCTGTGTCCTGCAATGTTCCTGTGTCCTGCAATGTTCCTGTGTCCTGCAATATTCCTGTATCCTGCAATGTTCCTGTGTCCTGCAATGTTCCTGGAGCCCTGCAATGTTCCTGTGCCCTGCAATGTTCCTGTGCCCTGCAATGTTCCTGTATCCTGCAATGTTCCTGTGTCCTACAATATTCCTGTGCCCTGCAATATTCCTGTGCCCTGCAATGTTCCTGTGCCCAGCAATGTTCCTGTGTCCTGCAATGTTCCTGTATCCTGCAATATTCCTGTGTCCTGCAATGTTCCTGTGTCCTGCAATGTTCCTGTGCCCTGCAATGTTCCTGTGCCCTGCAATATTCCTGTGTCCTGCAATGTTCCTGTGTCCTGCAATGTTCCTGTGTCCTGCAATGTTCCTGGAGCCCTGCAATGTTCCTGAGTCCTGCAATGTTCCTGTATCCTGCAATGTTCCTGTGTCCTGCAATGTTCCTGTGCCCTGCAATGTTCCTGTGTCCTGCAATGTTCCTGGAGCCCTGCAATATTCCTGTATCCTGCAATGTTCCTGTGTCCTGCAATATTCCTGTGTCCTGCAATGTTCCTGTGTCCTGCAATGTTCCTGAGTCCTGCAATGTTCCTGTATCCTGCAATATTCCTGTATCCTGCAATATTCCTGTGTCCTGCAATGTTCCTGTGTCCTGCACTGTTCCTGGAGCCCTGCAATATTCCTGTGCCCTGCAATGTCCCTGTGTCCTGCACTGTTCCTGGTGCCCTGCAATGTTCCTGGTGCCCTGCAATGTTCCTGTGCCCTGCAATGTTCCTGTTCCCTGCAATGTTCCTGTGCCCTGCAATGTTCCTGGAGCCCTGCAATGTTCCTGGAGCCCTGCAATGCTCCTGTGCCCTGCAATGTTCCTGGAGCCCTGCAATGTCCCTGTGTCCTGCCCTGCAGTGCCCAAGGCTGCCCTGAGCAGCACCAGGGGCAGATTAGCAAGGAATTAATAATGAAAGCAGTTCCTGAGCTCAAATATGCCCAGCTATTTTTACAGCTATTTTTACAGTGTCTAGACATGCAGCCCCAGCTCATTCCTCATGGCTGGCTCTCAGCAGAGGAACAGAGTGAGGAGTGCATCCTGAGCAAGGACCTTGCCTTTAAACCAACTCTCCAAACTCTCCTCTTGCAGCAATCTGAGCTGCAAAAGGGATGAGCAGGAGAGAGGGAGCAGTGCCTTTGCTCACAGCAATGAACTTTTACTTAATTAAACCGTGGGCCAACTTTAATTTCAAGCCAAGCCAGACTGTCAGCTCCCTGGGAGAGCTCGAAGTCAGCACTCCACTCACTTCCTGCCCACCACCAGTGCAAAGTGCTGAGCTGGTTTGTGAGCAGCTCCTGGGCAGGGCAGGCTGCAAACAGCCTGGGAGCAGGGCTGGGTTCAGGGCTGGAACCTGGGACTGACATTGCAGGACACAGGAACATTGCAGGGCACAGGAACATTGCAGGGCACAGGAACATTGCAGGGCACAGGAACATTGCAGGGCTCCAGGAATATTGCAGGGCTCCAGGAACATTGCAGGGCACAGGAACATTGCAGGGCACAGGAACATTGCAGGGCACAGGAACATTGCAGGACACAGGAACACTGGAGGACTCAGGAACATTGCAGGGCTCCAGGAACATTGCAGGACTCCAGGAATATTGCTTTTCTGATGCAGGTGAGGCCTCCAGCACTGCAGTGCAATTCCAGGACTGGGTGTTGAGGCAGAGTTCAGTAAATCTGGGGATGGGCAATCCCAGTGCCCCAGTGCACCCCATATGGATTATTTAATGGAATTGAGGAGTCCCACGAGTTGGAAGGGACCTAAAAAACATCTCATCCACCCCTTGCCATGGGCAGGGACACCTTCCACTGTCTCAGGGTGCTTCAAGCCCTGTCCAGCCTGGCCTGGGACACTGCCAGGGCAGCCACAGCTTCTCTGGTGACTTCTCTCATTTCAGCTGATGTGAGCAAAGTGAAGCTGAGTAAGAGGAAATGACTGCAGAAAGGGCAAAGAAAGGCTGTGAAACCCCCAGGGCTCTGTGTGCAGGTTCCAGAGGAAACACCTTTCACACAGGACAATGTGCAGAGGGCTCTTGTGTGTGTGAGCTCAGGGCAAACACCACAAACAGGGGCAGCTGCACTCCAGTTCCTCAGCTCAGCTTGGGGAGGGAGGTGTTTTACAGGGATGTGTTTTATAGGGATCAAGATGTTGGGAAGGGATGTGTTTTACAGGGATCAGGAGTTGGGAAGGGATGTGTTTTACAGGGATCAGGATGTTGGGAAGGGAGGTGTTTTACAGGGATCAGGAGCTGGGAAGGGATGTGTTTTACAGGGATGTGTTTTACAGGGATCAGGATGTTGGGAAGGGATGTGTTTTACAGGGATGTGTTTTACAGGGATCAGGAGTTGGGAAGGGATGTGTTTTACAGGGATCAGGAGTTGGGAAGGGATGTGTTTTAGAGTTATCAGTTTGTTCTCCAGGACAGTTCCAGTTCTGGTTGGGTTAGTGGGACCTGGATGGCTCACAGGAGTAACCCAGCAGCATTTTAAGAGTTCACAGCTCAGTGAAAAATTCCATGTGAAAAATGTAACACAGCTGAGCTCTGCAGAAGAACAGGCTGCCCAGAGGGGCTGTCACTGCCCTGGCACCTCTGCACTCCCATCCCAACATCCCACAGGGATCCCACAAAGCCACATCCAAGCCCATTTCCACTGCCTCTGTTCCAGAAACCAGGTGTGCCTTTCAAAACTGAAAACTAAAGTTTGAGCTGCTGACGCAGACATCTTTTGTGAAAAATCCTTTCTGTAGGGTTTTTCCTGCTAGAGCTGAGAAGCTCAGTAACAAATGTAAACAATTATTATCTGCTGCTGTGGAATGCAACAGGTCCACCTGTGATTGGTCTTCTGTGGATGTTTGGATTTACTGACCACTCATGGTGGAGCTGCTATCACTCTTTGCTGAGACACAGACCTTTGTTATTATTCTTTGTATTCTATTCTAAGCATAGCCAGCTTCTGAAGAAGCTCCTTTCTTTTCCTATTCCTATGTAGTATAGTTATAATGTTATATATATATCATAATATAATAAATCAAGCCTTCTGATCATGGAATCAAGATCCTGACTCTTCCATCCTCTAAAAAACCCCTGTGACCACCTTCACAAGCTGCCCTGCCCAAGCCCCTGCAGGCCTCTGCTCCATCAGCAGGAATTCAGCACTCAGGAGAGGGCAGGAGCTTTGATGGGGAGCTGGGACAGCAGTGGCAGTGCTCTGCTGAGGGGATTGGATGGGCTGCAGGATCAGGAGCAGGGCTCACTTCCCTCTCCCTTCCCACACACTCCTGTGCAGGGAGGAGAGGCCTCTCCAAAGCCAGACTTTGTCCCTCTGGGAGCTGCAGCTCCACAGATGATGTAATTTGCTGATGACCAGGTTTGTTGTCCCCTCCACGTCACTCCTGCCCTGTCACCCTGCCAAAGACCAAAACCAGCCCGGGGCAGGAGATAGCCAGGATGAAAGTCTGCAGCACTTTGTGCCTCACGAGTGCAGGGCCGTGTGAGCAGCACCAGGGAGTGATAATGGATGGAGCCAGCTCTGCACAGGGATCAGCACAATTCCACAAGGCAGGAGCCCTGCAGCCTCTGCTCTGTACTTACTGGTGGGCATTGTGCAAGTTTATCAGCTGCCACCAACTGGACGTTCAAGTGTTTGCTTTGTGATTTCCCTCTGGACTTGATGAGTCGCTGCAGAACCTGCCAGCAGGAAAGGGCAAAAGGTGAGTTCAAGGATCACTGATCTCCCCAAAGCTCAGCCTGACATCCCCCTGAGGGATTACCAAGGGCAGAAGCTCTCCATAAAACGCTGCCCTTGAATATCCCAAACCTTTCTGATAACCCTTCTGAGAACTGGCAACATTTCCCTCTGGATCATGTTTGAGCCCTTGAAAAATTTCAATTGCATTTCTGCTTTATCCTACTTTAAGTCCTAAGTTATTTGTGACAATAGAGAAGCATGAAAATTCTATTTATAGAGAATTATCTGGATTGCTGGATGGACTGTACCACACCAGCAGGACATTATGGCACTTTTTCTCCTTTTCAGGTGCAGATTCCACACTGCCCATCCCCACCCTGCCCTCCAGCTCCCTCCTGGATTTTAAGGTGAGGAATTTTACCTTTGGAGAGGACACCTTCACATGGACAATAATTGGTGCTAGAGATGTCTTGATGAGCTGTGCAGGGTGATTTATAGTGTCTGCATCCAGGACAACCAGCTGTAAGGACCTGGCCAGCTCAAAGATTCTTTCAATCTCACTCTGCACTTCAGCTGCAAAGGAAAACAAAGCAGGTGAAACCATTGGGATAAAAACCCTCACTCACTTACTGTCACAGACTCCACATGGGAATGATGGCATTGCCAAGAAATAACCTGTTACCTGTACCTCTAGTACAAGCACTCAGGATGGCAGAGATTTGGAATTTGGGTTCTTTATTTTACCAAACCCAACTCCTCCTAAATCCTGGGAAGGTGTCCCAGAGAGCAGGATGTTGGAATGCACATGATACACACAAATTTCCACTCTTGTACAAGAAAGAATCACACAATCACAGAACCATCAAGTCTGGAAAAGACTTCCAGGATCATGAAGTCCAAATAAAAATTCCTCAGGCTACTGTTCCCCAGCAGTCCTGACACTGAGGAGAGGAGCAGGACCCAAAGTCTCATAGCCAGACAGCAAAATTCAGCTGTGCCTGCTCAAAATTAAACACACAACTGGTCCCAGGGTCAGGACTGGCACTTCCTTGGCTGGACAGGTGAAAGCTCTTTGGCTCCCTGTATGTGGAACTAAAAGCACAGGGCTGGGAAGGAGGAGGAGCTGAAGGGCCAGCTGAGGATTGTGCACTAAAATGCTGTAGGCACATTTCAATCTGCAGCACTGCTGGGATCTGATTTGGGAATGGCTGTAGGCACATTTCAATCTGCACCACTGCTGGGATCTGATTTGGGAATGGCTGTAGACACATTTCAATCTGCACCACTGCTGGGATCTGATCTTGGGAATGGCTGTAGGCACATTTAATCTGCACCACTGCTGGGATCTGGTCTTGGGAATGGTTGTAGACACATTTCAATCTGCACCACTGCTGGGATCTGGTCTTGGGAATGGCTGCAGACACATTTCAATCTGCACCACTGCTGGGATCTGATTTGGGAATGGCTGTAGGCACATTTAATCTGCACCACTGCTGGGATCTGGTCTTGGGAATGGCTGCAGACACATTTCAATCTGCACCACTGCTGGGATCTGATTTTGGGAATGGCTGTAGGCACATTTAAACCTGCACCACTGCTGAGATCTGATCTTGGGAATGGCTGCAGACACATTTCAATCTGCACCACTGCTGGGATCTGATTTTGGAATGGCTGGAGCTGAGCCGGGGAGGGTCAGGGTGGATTTCAGGGCAAGGCTCTTCCCCCAGAGGGTGCTGGCACTGCCCAGGTTCCCCAGGGAATGGGCACATTCCCAACAGCTCCAGGAGGGTTTGGACAGCACTCCAGGGATGCCCAGGTGGGATTTTGGGGTGTCTGTGAGGGTCAGGAGCTGGATCCATGAGGCTGTGGGTCCCTCCCAGCTCAGACTGGAAGGCTGGGATGCTGTCCTGCCCCCCTGTGTGTAAGCCCAGCCTAACTCCAGCTGTGGCAGGGCCTTACCTAGGCTGGACCTGGTGTTGGAGCGCTCGATGATGGCTCTCTTGCTGGGGTTGTTGAGCACTGACCTCTTGGCCAGGGAGATGTCAGCTGTCACCCTGGTTATGGATATCCTGGCAGGAGAGCACAGCACACACAAACACAGGAGTGGGATTTCCACAGGCACAGCCCATTCCAAAGGGCAAACACAACCAAACAGGCTCAGGCACGTTTCCAGATGAGTTATGGCATCATTAAAGAACAAATGAACACAAGTGCTGGGTGACTGGGATGTGTTTCCTATTCCCTGAGCCCTGGGATGGAGTTCCTGCTATTCTCCTTAATGCATTAATTAACTTTCCTCCTCCCAGCTCACTCATCTCCTGCATGAATTTACACTTTGCATTTACACAGTGCCATAAATGCTGTGAGTTATGTGAGGCTTGGGGCACCCAGGACAAGGGAGCTGCAGTGAGGCAGCACTTCCTCTTCCTCAGAGTTACACCAGGAGTAAACCCAGCCCAGCTGACAGGGAGCTGTGCCAGGGGCTGGGATCAGCAGGACAAAAGGAACTGGAGCTCTCTGGGCTGCCTGAACTCAAGTTTAACTTCACCTCTTTAACTTAAGGCAGGTGATTTATTTACTTCATCTGTCACAAAATGTTACAAAGCAAAGACCACACAATCCCTTCATGTAAAATCCAGTGAGGAGGCCTGGGATGAGCAAGGAGCCAGGAAAAATGCAAAGAAAGCAAGCTGGGAATGACCAGCAGCTTTAGCACAAAACCCAAGATTTATGCAGCTCTAGGTGGAATTTTCAGCTGCAGGGTTAAAAAGAAGTGCAGTTATTTTTCTGCATAATACATAAATAAATGTACACAGTGGAGGCCAAAGGTAAAAATGAGTTTAAAACAGAAATGAATGGACTGTGGGCCTTGGGCTCAGTGGCCAGCAGGGGAGGTTGCAGTTACAGAGGAAGCAGCTGGCAAAGCCAAGGGAATTGAGAGGCAGGGAAGGAGTCAGGTCTCTCTGATGCCTCTGGAAAGGCTCTTCCTTGACACTCAGCTCCTTCCTTGGTAACGTGGACCTCTCCCAAAACTGCAGAGGAGATGGAAAGAAAGAAAGAAGAAAGAAAAGGGAGGGAAGGGAAAGACCACAAAGCCATAAAAGTTGGCAGAAGGACCAAGCAGCAGCTTTTTCCTGAGTTCCTCAGAGCTAAAATCAATGGTGTCAGGTGCTGGTGGCACTGAGCTCTCCTCTGCTGAAATTTCATACTCACACCTGATTCAGCTGCCAATACTGCTGATGGAATTGGCACTTCCAGAAAATCACTTGAGCTGAGCAGCTCAGGACAGGCCAGGAGAGGAGAGGCTTTGCACAGAGGTTGATCATTAAATGTTCTCTCTGAGCTGTTTGGGGATCAGTTCAGCACTGCCACCTCCTCCTCCCAAAATCCATAAATCCTGCTCCAGCTCTTCCACAGAACATCCTTTTCCCTGCCCTGGTGGTTTGGATATTTCAAACCTGACTCAGAACAGGAATAGCCTGAACTAACTGGGAAGGGCAGAACATCCCAAAGATGAGCAGACACCTGCAAGGACTGAGGGGATGCCATGGACCAAGCCAGTGCTCCCAGCAAGGAAATCCCAAATATCCTCTAGAGCTCACCAGGAAATGCTCCAGCTGAAGAGGAACCCTCCTTACAAATCTTTCTCTTTGTTTTATTTCTCAGCATTTCCTTCCTCCAACCACCTTTTTCAGTATTTTTGCCTCCTTAAGGCAGTCAAAATAAAATCTCATATAAGGAATATTTCAGAGCTGATATTTTAGATCTTTTTTAGGGAAGACACTGAGACAGAATTCTTGTGTTAAACTAAGAAATCCTAGCCCAGCCATGGCAGAAATGCAGACATGTGCACCCCCAGTAACACATGAGCTGTGTCCCACTCTTCAGTGGTGACACAAAGCCAGAAAATCAGCTTGGATCATGCAGCAAACCCTCTGGTATTTAAAAATAAAATAAAATAATTGACTGAAATGTTAGTAAGACATGGGCAAAGCAGCATGAGAAGGACAGAGTTTCTCACCTCCCATCAAACCTGTGCTTCAGGAAGTCAAAGAGAGCTTTCTGCATCATGTCTGTCACCTTGGCACAGGGGAGAACATTGAGCAGGGGGGTGGACAGGGAGAGAAAGAAGCCAAAAGGAAGGAAAGAGGTGAGTAGAAGGCAGGGATACAGCCAACAATCCACACCCTGCCTGGGCAGAACATCCCAGTGCCATCCTGCCACCACAGCACTCAGCAATAAATCCCTGAAGTTTCCTTTGATTTATTGAGCAGCTCCTTGTCCTCTGCAGGACAGCTCAGGCTGGCAATTATTATCTGCCAGGCCAGGCAGCAGCTTCATCAAAGCCCCCAGGCCTCTCTGCCACTTTATTTCCCTCCTTCCAACTGATTCCTTCAGCATTTAGCCAGGAAAAACCAGTCAAAATAAATTCCCCCAAGTAAGATCAAGTATTTTTGTTACTGAAATGAATATTCTGTGTTAGCATTTCCACACATCTGTATGTTCAAGGTGTTGTGTTTGGTGTTGTTTTATTCAAAAAAAGAGGCAGGGTGGCAGATTTGAAGAGGTTTTTATGAACAAACAGCCTCTCCCCCCTCCAAACTCGAGAGGTAAATTGATCTGTGGTGCAGCACAGAGGGAATTTGCTCCTGTCAGAAAACTTCCCCATCAAATTAAAAGGCAGAGAGCAGAACATGAAGTACCTGCTCTGCTGAGCTGCACCTTCAGCCTCTCTCACACAAAAACAATGCCACAACACTGCATTATGCCAGGGCTGCCACCTCCCCAAAAGAACCATTCCAATATGTTTAATAACATCCTATCAATTACTGGCAACGTTAATTAAGCTTAATGAAGTATATCTTGGATTTTATGTTCATTTAGTTCCCGGTTCAGCACTTCCCAGATGGTTGAGCTCCCTGAATTGCCCTGCTGAAAGTCTCTGCTTGTTTTAGCAGGTGGGAAATGCTCACTTGAACCTGCAGCAGCCCAAAAAAGGCTGTCCTGGTTATCTGGGCACCTTATCCTGCCCACTCCCACCTGGGCAATCTGTTAGGAGGGTTAAAGGTTCCTTTGCAAAATATTTGAATTTATTAATAAACTGAAAAAAGGAGATCAACAAGGAAGCTCCTACTAATTAAGTTCAAAGCACGGGCTGGTTTGATGAACATTTTTCATGTGAAGAGTCCAGCTCATTAATTTGACTTCTTGCAGCAGACACAAATTCTCTTTTTTACTTGATTTAATCAGGAATGAGTGCACTGAAAAGAATGGATTTGCACTGTGCCTCAAACAGTACAAGTCAGAAGTAACCCTTAGCTCTTACAGAACATTTTGGTAATTATTTAAGCTAAATCACTTGAAATTACCATAAACCAGTTGCACTGAGCCACACACAGAATTACTGAGGATGATCAGAGATAATGAAAGTTGAATTAATTGCAAACACCTCAGTCCATACCTCGTAGCCTTTGAGTGATGGGCCCACCAACACCACAGGTCTCATGGATGGCACTACATCATAGGGGGGAATATGTTCTGTCTAGAGGGAAAAAACAACCCTTCAGATCATCAGGCAAACAAACCCACAGGGAAATCCTGGCAGTGATGGATTAGGAGGAAATAAAATGGAAACAAAAGCATTACTTACCACTTTTTGTTTCTGTTTTGCTAGAAGACCAAATGAGAACTTGGTTAAAACACACCCAGGCAAGCAGAAATCCCTTTGCCAAAGCACTTTGATTTCTGTCTGAGCACCTGCCTCTGCTCAGGCCTGACTAAACTGGGCAATCTGTGTATTAAACTGGGCATTCTGCATTAAACTGGGCAATCTGTGCATTAAACTGGGCAATCTGTGCATTAAACTGGGCAATCTGGGCATTTAACTGGGCAATCTGTGCATTAAACTGGGAATTCTATATATTAAACTGGGCATTCTGCATTAAACTGGGCAATCTGGGCATTTAACTGGGCATTCTGGGCATTAAACTGGGAATTCTATATATTAAACTGGGCAATCTGTGCATTAAACTGGGCATTCTGCATTTAACTGGGCAATCTGGGCATTTAACTGGGCATTCTGGGCATTAAACTGGGAATTCTATATATTAAACTGGGCAATCTGTGCATTAAACTGGGCATTCTGCATTTAACTGGGCAATCTGTGCATTAAACTGGACAATCTGTACATTATCTGGGCATTCTATATATTAAACTGGGCAATCTGTGCATTAAACTGGGCATTCTGCATTAAACTGGGCAATTTGGGCATTAAACTGGGCATTCTGCATTAAACTGGGCATTCTGCATTTAACAGGGCAATCTGTGCATTAAACTGGGCATTATATATGTTGAACTGGGCAATCTGGGCATTAAACTGGGCAATCTGGGCATTAAACTGGGCAATCTGTGCATTAAACTGGGCATTATATATAACATTATATATATATATATTTGTGCATTAAACTGAGCAATCTGGGCATTAAACTGGACAGCCTACACTAAACTGGCCATTCTGTGCATTAAACTGGACATTCCATACATTAAACTGGACAATTTGTGCATTAAATTGGGCATTTTATATCATATATTAAACTGGCATTCTATACATTTCTATACATACAAATGGGCAATTTGTGCATTAAACTGGGAATTCTATATAATATATTAAACTGGGCATTCTATACATTTAACTGGGCAATTTGTGCATTAAACTGGGCATTCTATATCATATATTAAACTGGGAATTCTATACATTTCTATACATACAAATGGGCAATCTCTGCATTAAACAGGGCATTCTATACATTTAATTGGGCAATTTGTGCATTAAACTGGGCACTCTATATCATATATTAAACTGGGCATTCTGTACATTTAACTGGGCAATTTGTGCATTAAACTGGGCATTTTATATAATATATTAAACTGGGCATTCTGTACATTTAACTGGGCAATTTGTGCATTAAACTGGGCATTTTATATAATATATTAAACTGGGCATTCTATACATTTAACTGGGCAATTTGTGCATTAAACTGGGCATTTTATATAATATATTAAACTGGGCATTCTATACATTTAACTGGGCAATCTGTGCATTAAACTGGACATCCTATATAATATATTAAACTGGACAATCTGTGCATTACATTGGGGCAGCTGCCACTGTTCCCAAGGATTTTTCCCAGCCCTCAGCCACTGCAGCAGGCTGGGAATAGCTGCCCTCCTCTCCCTGTGCATGCAAACACTTTGCTGGAAAACATCTCAGTAACTCAGCAAAAGGGACATTTCTCATCTAGGGTTTTTAATCAGAATTATTAGCAAGGGTTTCCTTGAATAAATCCTGTCTTACCTGTGGCTGTAGGTGTGGCTCGAAATGTGCCAGAGACCATCTCTCCAAGGCTTGAAGAAGAATTCCCACTGGATTTCCTGCAGCAGCAGAAAGACCCCATTAACAGCAGGAACCCCGAAATGTGGGAGGTTTTAAAGGAGGAATTGTCTCCTGAGGAATCACAAGGTCATACCAAAATAAATTACTCTAACTAAAAAAGCTAAATATTATTATTTAATTTATTAATTATAATTTAATGATAAAACAATGTTTTATCATTATGATATGGAATTTTCTCATACAAATCCAGGAGCATCTCACTGAACTCAGTAACTTCTCTGTATATTGAGACCCACTGGCTGCCCCTGAAGTTGTGTCAAAAATTACAGAAGAAATTTGGATGCTGTTCAGCCATTCTGAAAGCATTTCCCAGGTTTACCTCCCA
This sequence comes from Geothlypis trichas, assembly GCA_009764595.1. NCBI lineage: Eukaryota > Metazoa > Chordata > Aves > Passeriformes > Parulidae > Geothlypis > Geothlypis trichas. Next base: position 1,651,232 of record CM019907.1, on the reverse strand, counting down.
GACCTTTTTTCAGGGATTTGCAGTCTCCAGGTCTGGCAGGTGGAGACTCAAAAACCTCAGGTTGGAAGATGAAGAATAAAAGATGGCAAAGCTGTTCTTACAAAGTCTGGTTTAGGCCAATGTAGCCATAATATTTTCTGAAAAATCCTTTCCCTAGGATTGTTTCTCCTGAGAAGCTGAGAGGCCTCAGGAACAAAATGTAATTAAGATTATCTGCTGCTGTGGAATGCAACAGGTGCATCTGGGATTGGGCTCATGTGGTTGTTTTTAATTAATGGCCAATCACAGTCAGCTGTGTTGGACTCTGGTCAGTCAAAAGATTTTATTATCATTCCATTCCAATTCTTTGCCAGCCTTCTGAGGAAATCCTTCCTTTTATTCTTTTAGTATAGTTTCAATATATAATTTTCTTTTAATATAATATATATCATAAAATAATCAATCAGCCTTCTGAACCATGGAGTCAGATCCTCATCTCTTCCCTTGTTGTGGGACCCCTGTGAACACCACCACAGGCCAAAATGGGGAAAAATGGAAGAAAAAAGAAGAAAAGCTGGGAAAAATCTGGGAGACTTGGAGCCCAAGTTGACTTAAGGCTCTCAGAAACTCCTGGCATTATCCCTCACTGCTCTTTCCTGAAGTCAAACCCATTTCTGTTTCTCATCACCAGCATCCCCCGCTCCCGCAAATCCGCACTTCCAGCAGGAATCCCAACCCCAACACTGCACATGCCCTGCAATCAAACAGCAGCAGGTGACCTTTGGGACACTGCCTGAGGGAGGATCTGAGGTGCTCTGCAAAGGGCAGGCCGTGCTCACCCCCCGTGGAAGCGGCCCCTCTTCTGCTCCTGCTGGATGCGGATGTTCTCCAGGCGCAGCGGGCTCGGGATGAAGCCGATCTCGCAGCCCTCCTTCACCAGCCTCCCTATCCACCAGTCGTTGTTGTATTTCTGCAACACAGCAAGGCTCCTGCCCACTCCAGCTCCCCAATTCCCTCCCTTTGTTAGCTCCTCTTGGAGGTAACCAACTGTTAGAGCTGTGACAGCAGTCCAGGCTCATGGGGGACACAGCTTGTCAGCCCCAGCTGCAGCCAAGCCTGAAAACCCTTCAAAATTTTGTTACATTGCATTATACACTTTTCTTTGCTGAGATCATCTTTGTACTTAAGAACCAATCTATACCTAATCATAAACTTAATCATCTTTATATTTAAGAACCAATCTATACCTAATCATATACTTAATCATCTTTATACTTAAGAACCAACCTATACCTAATCATATACTTAATCATCTTTATACTTAAGAACCAATCTATACCTTTACTTTTACCCACAGCCTATCATGACTACTATCAATACTATCCAATTAACATACTATCAATACTATCCAATCATTAACATACTATCAATACTATCAATCATTAACATACTATCAATAACATTAACATACTATCAGTACTATCCAATCATTAACATACTATCAATACTATCAATCATTAACATACTATCAATAACATTAACATACTATCAATACTATCCAATCATTAACATACTATCAATACTGTCAATCATTAACATACTATCAATAACATTAACATACTATCAGTACTATCCAATCATTAACATACTATCAATACTATCAATAACATTAACATACTATCAATACTATCCAATCAATTGGTCAATACTATCCAATCACATGAGTTAGGATGGCACAGTTTAAGCTTTAAGTTGTTTTTCAGTTTTCTTGCAGTGGAAAATTCTTCAAGGTTTTTTCTACTTGCCACATCGACATGTGTTGTTTGCCTGTGGCATCTTTCTGCTTGGTAAAAACATCTTTTTGTTTGTGGTCAGCTTATCAAAGTCTCTTTCCAACTTGACATAAGTTTTGCTTTCTTGGCTGTCCAGCAAGACTGGCTCAGCAATCCTCAATTTACACATCTATTATTCTTCTATATCAAAACTTGCTTCCATCTCTATTTCATTCTCAGGTTCTACATTCAGAGAGCTTTCTGCCATACATATCTGTGAGACATCCCTGTCCAACTTCCATCCTTCCCAACAGCTACCCACACTCCTTACCTCCACTCTGGATAATGAACCAGGCTCATGTGTCAGAGCAGAGCACTGAGGCTGTTTCCCCTCATCCTGGCCCTTGCTGATTTAATTTCAAGGTTGATTTAATGAGCAGAACTCGTTTCTTTGAGCTGAGGCCACCAAACAAGCTCCCAGCAGCAAACACAAAAATAACACCTCCAGTTTCCCATCAAATATTGCTTGTCATATTTAATGGTCTAGACAAAAGATCACCACCTTCCCTTCCTCCTCTCCAGGTATTTGTAGGAATGTTATTAACAGGTTATGACAGATGAAGAGAAATTCACCTTTAGGAAGAAACTTCAATATATACCTAAAGCACAGCATTTTATCATTGACCTTTAGTAACATAAATTCTTCTCCTTTATTGAATGTCTGGTCTGTCCCTAATGATGGCAAAATGAAAAGCAGAATCCTGGTAGATATTGGAGTGGAAAAGGATTTGTTGTAGCTGCTGCCAGCAGAGCTTTTGAAGAAAAGTATCTGAAAAGCCTCTCCTCTGTTCTGCTTCATTAGGCAGCTCGGTGTTCAAAAGAAACATTGCTTTTCACAACTGACTCTGGAGTCATTAAGAGCAGCACGAGTGAATGGGTTTTGTTTGCTGCCTCGAGGAAAAAGCCATCACAGAGATCTCATCTTCGAGATCATCCCTGCTCCTGGCTCCACATTTGCAGGCACTTCAGCTCCTGCAGGAACACAGGAACACCCAGGCCCTGCTGTCAAAGGTGCAGCAGTGCCTGGTGATGGCTCTGAAACAGAGACCCAGCCCTGAAAAATAAATGGGTTTTATCAACCCAGATATCTGAACATGAACCCAATCATAAATAGGTAATAAAAACCAGCAGTGCCTGGTGATGGCTCTGAAACAGAGACCCAGCCCTGAAAAATAAATGGGTTTTATCAACCCAGATATCTGAACATGAACCCAATCATAAATAGGTAATAAAAACTAAGGGAATGCAATCCTAATATGCTGAAAAACCTCTTTATCCTCTTCCATATATTTAGGCAAGAGGTTCCATGATTTGATCATTCCAGCTAAGTATTTATTCCTCCAGCTGTTCTGACCTTGATTCACACAGTGGCAGTGAGCAAAGCTTTATTTGAAGTATGTTAAGTTACAGAAGTACTTCCAGTCTGTGAACCAGACAAATCCTTCAGGATTCAGCATCCTGCTGCTGGAAATCAGTGAAATGAGAGATTGTGGGGCCCCTAGCCCTGGCAGTGTCCCAGGCCAGGCTGAGTGCTTGGAGCAGCCTGGGACAGTGGGAGGTGTCCCTGCCCAGGGCAGGGGGTGGCACTGGATGGGCTTTAAGGTCCCTTCCAACCCAAACCAGTCTGACTCCTCTACAAAACCTGAGTTCCCAGGGCACTGCCTGCTCCAGTTTGGCTCCAAAGGCACAGCCTAACCATAGGAATCTTTCTTCATGGACCTTGGAGTGATGCCTTCAGACATGAGATCAGAATCAGCCCTCTGGAGAGGGACTTGGGACAAAGGATGGAGGGACAGGACACAGAAAATGGCTCTCACTGCCAGAGGGCAGGGATGGATGGGATTCTGGGGAGGAATTCCTGCCTGGGAGGGTGCCCAGAGCAGCTGTGGCTGCCCCTGGATCCCTGGCAGTGCCCAAGGCCAGGCTGGACAGGGCCTGGAGCACCTGGGGCAATGGAAATGTCCCTGCCCATTTAAGGTCCCTTCCACCCCAAACCAGTCTGGGTTGTGCTGAGAGCACCTGAACACACAAATGCCAAGGCTGCAGTGAGGAACACAGGATTCATCTGCATTAGGTCATCCCCTCCCCTCTGTCAGTCTGTGTGTGGGAGGAGCACGTTCCCTCCCCTGGTTGCCATGCCCATGGTTCCTTCTGCTCTGTCAGGAATTGTTGCCATTTCATCCTTTAAGCAGGCACACAATGTATAGTTTGGAGGAGACAGATGAGACATACAGGACACAGCCTCAAAATAGCAGCACTCCTCACTCACTGCCTCTGCTCCATCCTGCCAGAGGGTGACCTGACTTTGTACCCAGCTCAGCAACATTCCAAAACCTGGAATCACTGAAAAAACAAATCCTGCCAAGCCTTTCTGCAGCATGGGGAGCCATTCCCCAAATCCTGCTGAGCTCCAGCTCCAGGCAGGCTGAGCTGACAAACACCAGCACCCAGATGGTTTCCAGCTCAGTGGCAGTGTGATCCTGGGCTTTCCAACTCATGGAATGCCAAGACATGGATTTGAGACATTTGTCTGCAAAAATGTACAGGGCAGCATGACAGGAGCTTGGAGTGTGCAACTCAATCAGTGCCCTGACAATAAAGGTGGCCACGTCCAGGAAAACCAAGATTAAAAAGTGGAAAAAGGGAATTTACTGCCTTTCCCTCTCAGGGAGAGGGGGTGTGAAGCAATTCCATGCTCCAGCACCAGAGGAGGGGCAGCAGCAGGTGTTTTCCTCCTGAATGTGCTCTGTCTAAGGGAGATCAGTGCTCTGGAGTGATGATGAGCACGTGTTCAAAGAAAGACACAGATGAGCACTGAACACCCCAAAATAAACCCAAAATGCAGAGATGAAAAAGTGCTTTTGCAAGCTGCAAGCCTCTGTACCAATCCACAGCACAACAGGGGGTTATGCAAATGTGGAGGGCTCACTTCAGATAAAAAATTGCATAAAATATGCTCAGCATGCAATAAAATGCAATTTTCTCTACCAAAGCCCATACTCAGGGCTCATTTATTCCATTTCTTCCCTTATTTTTGCATCTGTCCTCTTCAGGATTTTCTTTGCTTACTGCATTATCCTAAGTGCTACTTCCTCTCTGGAAGGGAGCCTATCTGGTGCTTTTTGAAGACCTCACATGACCTGGTGCTGCTCCATGGAATCCTTAGTGCTCCATGGAATCCCTTTCTCCTGCACATCTCTGATCCACCACAAACTGGTTCTGATGGAAACAATCTGAACCCAGCACTTTAAAGGGTGGGAGGGATGTATTTCCTATTCCCTGAGCCCTGGGTTGGAGTTCCTGCTATTCTCCTTAGTGCATTCATGAACTTCCCTCCTCCCAGCTCACTCAAATAATAAAGGGCATTATTTCCTTCCTGTGTGATGAAATTCCAACATGTTGGTAACACCAAATGTTGCAAAAGGGCAGGACAAGCACCCCAGGGTGCAGGAACTCCACCAGGGATGAAGAACCAGCTCATCCTCACTGTGCCCTCCTGGATATGGCTTAGCTGTTCAAATCCAAGCCCTTGGCCTGTAGAAAGATTCCCTTTCCCATCCCCTTTTGCTGGGTTTTACCTCTTTAATGTGGAGGAAGTCCTTGGCATCGAAGGAGATGGCAGTGCTTGGGACAGGAACATCTTCATCCAGAGCCCCACAGTAACTCACGTTGGTCTTGACAGCAAATGCTACTGGTTTGGACTACAAACAGAAAAAAACACATCAAAAACACTGGGAACTTCTCATCTATATAAAAATCAGCCCTAATAATTTCACCCAGGCCAGCAGAGCTGGAGAACACCCCCATTTAGAGGAGAATTTACAGTGAATTCCACAAACATCTTCTCTGCAGATACCTTGACTCAAGTGCCCAGTTTCAGGAGAAAGTGTGAATGTTACCAGCAGGCAGGAGGCACCTCCATGAGCAGTGAGCAGAACACACCTTGGCCCTCTCAAGCTGGATGGCTGCTTGCTGCTCCCTTTCCTGGCGGATTGCTTCCCTGTCCTCCTCCAGAGACACATCAGAGTCTGAGGGTCTGCTCGTGTACGAATCTGCTGAGCCCTGAAAGGAAAGCCAGCTCGCTGACAAAGCACAGGCAAGGAGCAGAATCCCCCTCCCCAGTCAAATTTTAAAAATAGTTCACATGTAATTGGTTTCTTTGTATTTTTTGGAGTGATTTTTATAAGGTAAAAATGCTGAGGAAACCTCTCTCCTTCATTTTTTTACTGACTCAGTAAAATCCAGCTCAGCTCTGGGCACTGTCCAAAAATCTTTATAATATTCATATCCCTGTTTGACAGCCTCAGACTCAGGGTTGTCAAGGGTTAGGTCACATCAAATATAATTAAGGAATTATAAAGCTTGGTTTGAATCATCCCTCCCCATGAATATGCTCTGTTGTGTAAGAGCTTTGTTCTCATGCACACAGAGGTTTCTTCTGGGCTTCCAGGGGGGAAAAGTGGCAAAGATGACATTATTAAAGCTGCTCAACAGCTCTGCATTGATATGACACGAAAGCAGCATGTTCAGGCAGCAGCAGAGAGCATCAGCCTGCAAGGGAGGGAAAGAAGGGGCTGCCACAGTTGGATTTTTGCCTTTTTTTGGACATTTTTCAGGATACCTGGAGTGGCTCCTCTCTTTATAGAGACCAGCCTGACTCCAGCATCCCACACACCTGATCATTATGTATGTGGGGCCAGTGAAAAACCAGAGCTTTAACCTTGCAAAACAGAGAATATTTACTCCTGATCAATCTGTGGCTCTGTGTGTTCCAACAGAGCCACTCTACAGCATTATATCCTTATATTTTTTTTTCTTACATTGATTTATATCCTGCAGCACAGGCACTGTAGAACTCAATATTCTTACTGTTCATGTACTCAATATTCTTACTGCTCATGTAAAGTCACATATGCTTAAATACTGCTGTGAATACATGGCCATTGCTGTGGATCCACATCCATTCCTGTGAATCACATCCATGCCTGTGGATTCCTGTCCACTGCTGTGGATCCACATCCATCCCTGTGAATCCCTGTCCATCCCTGTAAATCCACATCCATCCCTGTGGATCCACATCCATCAGGATTCTGCTGGCTCAGAACCACTGATGACCCTGTGCTCTTTCTTGGCTCCATACTCATTTGGGGCTAGGCAGATTGCTCCAGGCCAAGAGCAGGATTTGCCAACAGGAGCTTCACCCCCAGCTGTGATTTCAGACACACCAGAAAATTCCTTCCAGGGCATCCCACACCCAGGGAGAGCAGGGAAAGGCAGGGAAAGGCTGGGAAGATGCAGAGTTCAGGATCCTGAGCTGGAACAAGCACAGCATGCCCAGGCTGAGCAGTGGCATCAGGAGCTGGCAGCAGCTCAGCTCTTCCCAGCTGGGAAGCTGCACATCCTGCTCTTCCTTCTGCTTCCTCGGGGATGGAGCAGAGAGCAGGGATCTCAGCAGGCACAGAGCTGGGCCAGGCCTCACCCACACACCTCTCAGTGCCTGAGCCCCCTTTCCATGGGGAAATTCCTGCTGTGCCCACCCCTGAGCTGCCCTGGGCCAGCCTGAGGCCGTTCCCTCTGCTCCTGTCCCTGTTCCCTGGCAGCAGAGCCCGACCCCCCCGGCTGTGCCCTCCTGGCAGGGAATTGCAGAGAGGGAAAAGATCCCTGGGGATCCTCCTTTGCTGCAGGTGAGCCCTGCCCGGCTCCCTCAGGGATTCTCCAGGCCCTGCCCGGCTCCCTCAGGGATTCTCCAGGCCCTGCCCAGCTCCGTTCCCTTCCCTGGCCCTGCTCCAGCCCCTCAGCCCCTTGCCATGAGGGGAAAATCAAAAAGTGGGAGAAAACATGAGGGGGGGAAGAAATGAGGGGAGTCTGAGGAAGGCTTTGATGCAGAGCTTTTCCCTCCTGGATCCTCCTTTTCTCTAGGCCAAGCCCTTCCCAGTTCACTCGGGAATTCTCCAGCCTCTTCCCCAGCTGGGTTCCCTTCAGGGTCTCTCTTGCCATGAGGGGAAAATCAAAAAGGTGGAGAAAATGTGAGGGAAAAAAGAAGTGAGGGGAGTTTGAGGAAGATTCTGCTGCAGAGCTTTTCCCTTCTGGATCCTCTTTTCCTCCCGGCTGAGCCACTGCCCGGCTCCCTCAGAGATTCTCCAGCCCCTGCCCAGCTCCCTCAGGGATTCTCCAGCCCCTGCCCGGCTCCCTCAGGGATTCTCCAGCCCCTCAGCCCCTTGCTGTGAGGGAAAAATCAAAAAGTGGCAGAAAACGTGAGGGGAGGAAGAAATGAGGGGAGTCTGAGGAAGGCTTTGATGCAGAGCTTTTCCCTCCCGGATCTTCTGTTTCTCTAGGCCAAGCCCTTCCCAGCTCCCTCAGGGATTCTCCAGCCCCTGCCCAGCTCTGTTCCCTTCCCTGGTCCCACTCCAGCCCCTCAGGGTCCCTCCTGTCCCAGAGCTGTCCCCAGCCCTGGAGGTGCCCCAGCACTGTCCTGGGGCTGTGTCACACCGGGGCTGGCACAGCTCAGGGCCCTCCTGCCCAGCTGGGCACCCCTGGGGCACTGCTGGTCATTTACTCACTGAGGTCTGATGTGCTCCAGCCTGGCTCAGTGAGGGAATTTAGCCAGATCAGAGCCCTGTGCTGGGCACACAATGCCCACACTGCTCTGTACTGGGCACACGGTGCCCACACTGCTCTGTACTGGGCACACAGTGCCTACACTGGTCTGTGCTGGGCACACGGTGCCCGCACTGCTCTGTGCTGGGCACACGGTGCCCACACTGCTCTGTGCTGGGCACACGGTGCCCACACTGCTCTGTGCTGCTCTGTGTTGAGCAGTGCCTCATTTGGTGCTGTCAGAGGAGCTCAGGCTGAGGCAGAGCAGCTGCTGCTGCCAGGCCACCCCCGGCTGCTCCCCGTGCCAGGCTGAGCGGTGCCCGTGTGCCAAGTGCCAGGCACTGGTGCCATCCCAGCCGCAGGATCCCTGCTCTCCCAAGGCTCTCCTGGCAGCCAGTGCTTTATCTGGAAGCTGCAGCCCCAGGACTGTGACTCACAGGGTGCTGAGCTGCAGCATCATGCTCAAAATCAGGCACCCTTCTGCAAATAGCAGCAAGAGGGGCAGAAAAGGAGCCAAGCTCGAACTGAATTTTGGGTTCTGTTTGAAATGTTTGATTGGAGAGCAGGATTATTGCCAGAAATATTGTGGAATATTGACAGAACATTGCCCAACAATCCAACACAAACACTGCTGTCTGCTTAGAACCAAGTGCAGTGAGTTCTGCTCTGACAGCTCCTACTTGCTGAAACTGCAACAGGGAACAAGAGGAAAAGAAAGAGGAAAGCCATTTCCCATCCTTTTTTGTACACCAAGATGTTCCTAAAGGGAGAATTTCTTAATGGAAAGGGTGCCACAGACATATTTTCTGAAAAATCATTTCCTTAAGATTTTTTTCTCCTGAGAAGTTAAAAAACCTCAAAAAGAAAATATAAACAGTGATTGGCTGCTGCTGTAAAATGCAACAAGTAGATTTTTGGATTGGTTCATGTGGTTGTTTCTAATTAATAGCAAATCAAAGTCCAGCTGTCCAGACTGTCTCAGTCACAAACCTTTGTTATCATTCCTTTTCTATTCTTAGCCAGCCTTGTGATAAAATCCCTTCTTCTATTCTTTTAGTATAATTTTAGTATAATATAATATAATATAACATAATGAAATAACCAATCAAACTTTTTAGAACCTAAAGTCAACATTCTCATCTCTTCCCTCACCCCAAACCCCTGTGAACACCACACCAAAGGGTGGTCAGACACTGCCAGGGGCTGCCAGGGCATGGTGGGGTCTCCATCCCCAGAGGTGTCCAGGGCAGGACTGGATGTGGCACTCGGTGCTCTGGGCTGGGGACAAGGGCAGGGTTTGGGCACAGCTGGGATCTTGGAGGGCTTTTCCAGCCTTGGTGATTCTGGGATTCTCTAAAAAGACCCTTTGATTTCTTTATTTTCCCACTGCTCAAAGCAGCAGCCTGGTCATTTGGGGATATCACCTGTGCCCACAGTTTCACAGGTAACATTTGAGGACCAATCACCAATCCCACCCTTCCCTAACCCCAATCCCTCTGGAAGGCAGAGGAACTTTGTGGGGCTTCAGTGAGTTCAGGTGACACCAGATTTGGCAATTTGAAAGAAACAGGCTTTTCCAGATAATTACATTATTCAAAGCAATGAAAGACTTGTTGCTTTCTTCACAGCCTTTATACTTTGGGCTCCTGTGAATTCATTTTTTCCTCCCTCTCTCATCAACTAATGTAATTCAGCTTAGCTAAAAACAATCCCAAAAATGCCAAGGAGAAGGGTAAAGCAGAAAGAACACTGGGTCTGCTCATTTTTATTCTCCTCACTGACTGGTCTTGCACATGAGGCTGTTGGAGGATGTGCTGAGGTGGAAAGGGTGACACAATATTCCTGGTGAATGGGAATATCCCAGCATTTTAGGGAGGAAGAGGTGACTGAATCCTCTTCCTGGGCACTACAACATCCAGCCTTTGTGCTCACTGAAGGAATAATCAACCTTTAGCTGTTACAGCTTGAAAATAAACTTACTGAGCTTGCAAATAATTTTCCCCCAAGTGCCATAAATCCAGAGCTCTCCCTCCATCCCTAAGGAATGCTCTGTCACACTGCTAGTGCAATTAAAGCAGCAATCCATTAGCAGCTCCAATCAGCCAGATGACAGGCAGCCTCTCCTGATAAGATTTAGGGTGCTGTGGGTCCCTCCCAACAGGGAGAGGGTTTGGGGAAACATCCCTGCTCACACAGGGAGCTGTGCCAGCTGTGCCCAGGCACACACCCAGCTCTGCTGGGCACAGGGGGGATGGCAGTGCAGAGCTCAGAGCTCCCCCAGGCACCCAGGCACTGGGAATGTGGAGCTGGGATAATATCCCAGCTGGGGACAGCACAAATGTGTCACCCTCTGTCCCTTCCTCTCACTCCCTCCCCAGCACCAGCCCCACTGGCACCTCCCAGCTTCCCTGCAGGATTTGGATACTCAGGGCAGTCTCGTCCTGCAAGACCCAGGAAGCCAAATTCCCACAGATCCCAAAGGTCCTGTCCTGGTGCTGAACTCAGAGATTACCCAAGCAGCTGAACCAGAGCTCACTCCAAAGCTTTGGTCAGGAGCTCAACTAAAGCTATCTGAGCAGACATGGGATCATGGAATCCCAGACTGGTTTGGGGTGGAGGGGACCTTACAGCTCATCCCCTTCCATGGGCAGGGACACCTTCCACAAGTCCAGGGTGCTCCAAGCACCAATGTCCAACCTGGCCTTGGGCACTGCCAGGGATCCAGGGGCAGCCACAGCTGCTCTGGGAAACCTGTGCCAGAGACCCTCAGCACTTTCCCAGAAAACAGGTCCTTCCCAATATCCCATCCATCCATCCATCCATCCATCCATCCATCCATCCATCCATCCATCCATCCATCCATCCATCCCTGCCCTCTGGCACTGGCAGCCATTCCCTGGCTCCTGTCCCTCCATCCCTTGTCCCCAGTCCCTCTCCAGCTCTCCTGGAGCCCCTTCAGGCCCTGAAGGAGCTCTGAGGTCTCTCCAGAACCTTCTCTTCCCCAGGCTGAACACCCCCAGCCCTCCCAGCCCTTCAGGGGTTCCATCAGCCCATCCTCCCTTTCCCCCAAGACAAACCCATCACAAACTGGAGCCTGAACTCACAAAAAGCCCGAGTGTGCTCAGCCCTGTGCCAGCTCCTGGGACAATCGAGGCCACGTCCCTGAGGAGCTCCCAGAGCTCCTGACACAGCACCAGGAGAGCAGCCAGGCACAGGCATGGCTGCAGGGCCATATGCTGCCATATGCCATGGATGTTCCAGAAACCACTCAGAACACCCCACAAAACCCACAGCAGAGTTATTCCCTGGGGAAGCAGCTCACTCCAAGCCCCAACACAAAGATCTGCCTGGTCCAGGTGCACAAAGCAGGTTTAACTCACAGCTTACTACCAGAAGTATGTCATGGAGAGATGGGGGTCACAGAAAATAAGTATTAACTCAATTGCACATGAAAACAAGAAGCAGAAGTCAAAAACTTAAGGAACCCCCACATTTTAAATACCAGCGGCCACCACAGTTGGTGCTCACCTCATCCCAGCACTCAGCGTGGGCAGCTAAATTTAATTACTGGGCAGGTGATGTAATTAATTAAAAGACAAACACAAACCAGTGGGGATCTCTTCCTTTGGCGTGAAAACCTCGCTGTGCTGCAATGGAAAAACCTTGGCCAGGAAAATCTGTGTGTGCCCAGCAAAATACTGCAGAGTGCTGCCCAGGCTGGGGCAGCATTCCATGGGGCTGCAGCAGGGAGAGCACAGAGTTCTTCCCACCTGGAAAGGGGTGCACAGCTCACACCTGCAGCACAGCCCCTGCTGCTGGAATGTGATTTAACCACTGTACATGCACCAAAACACCCAGCAGTGCAGCAGCCCCTGCCTTATGAAGCTGGCTGTCACTTTGCTGGCTGGGAGGGCTCATTCTGCTGTTGGGGACAGCAGCAGGCTGGCTCTCTCTGGAACACTTTGCCAACCAGGATAGCCATGGATAAGATGTGGGCAGGTGGCTGTGGGCTGGGTTAATTTGCTACAATTTCTGGGTTTCCACCAACTCAGGAGTGACACAGGTGTCTGTGTGTCCTGGTGTCACTGTTGTCGGTGGTCACAGGGGTTTGTAGAGGAGGGAAGAGACAGGATCTTGATTCCATGATCAGAAGGCTTGATTTATTATATTATGATATATATAAAACATTATAACTATACTACATAGAGATAGAAAGGAAAGGAGCTTCTTCAGAAGCTGGCTGTGCTAAGAATAGAGATAGAAAGAATGAATAACAAAGGTCTGTGTCTCAGCAGAGAGTGAGAGCAGCTCCACCATGAGTGGTCAGTAAATCCAAACATCTACAGGGGACCAACCACAGGTGGACCTGTTGCATTCCACAGCAGCAGATAATAATTGTTTACATTTGTTACTGAGCTTCTCAGCTCTAGCAGGAAAATCCTACAGAAAGGATTTTTCACAAAGGATGTCTGTGACAGTGTCACCCCAGCCAGCAGACAATGAGACACTCTGTCATTCCCCACCAGTGGGACTGGGGGAGAACTGGGTTATCAACATCCCCCTCAAACTGCAAAATCCATCCCAGCCCCTGCAATGTTCAACAGGGGGGTCCAGGAGCAGAGAGTTCAGGGGGATTTTTCCACAAATTCCCAGGTGGATGTGGCATTGGAAACCCAACCAGGACAAGGTTCAGTTCCCAAGGAAATGATTTTCTTGCTGAATCCCCAACACACACAAGGCAGCTGCACACTGCTTGGCACCGAGTTGTGATTTCAGAATCAAATGCTCAGCAATTATTTCCTTCTATATGTTTGGTAAATTTATTTAAGACGACTCATTAGGTGTCTCAGCAATTTGGAAATTACTAGGTAGTTAGAACATGTTTTTTTTCTTTGGGAATACTAATTGTTAGAAAATAGGGCAATTCTTCCAACATTTCCTGATCTCCTTTTTTTTACCCTGGATTTCAAATCTTGCAGTCTATCTCCTTTCTCCAGCTGCCTTCAGTTCAGCACAGATTGTGTTGCCACATTTAAGAAACAGAGTTTTAAAAAAATACTGGTAATATATATCTCTATTTACTGCCAAAATACTCCCATCTCTTTTGGTAATGTTCAAATGAACATGCAAGGCACAGGGTTTTGCTTAGCAGGCACTGCAGGCACACACAAAGCCTCAGGGAGTGGTTGGAGACTACAGGAGCTGCTCTGAACTTTTCCTTTTCACAGGTGAAAAATCCAGATATTCCTCCACAAAACAACACCCAAAGCTCTTTTCCTGCAAGAAAAGAACCAAGGGACAGGTGAGGATCACAGCCAGGGGGACGGCCACGGGCTCAGGTGGTTCTCACCCAACAAAGTGATCCAAATTTGAACACACAAACCTTTCAAATCCCATGGTTTGTTCAGCCACAAAGCAGCACAGCTCTGCCTGGGAACGCTGTGATCTGAGCTTTATTCCAAATGCAGCTCCTGAGACCTGGGACTCAACAACACCTGAACACCTCCAGCCTCAATTTTGCTTCACCCTCTGCAGCTGGTCCCTCTTTTTCAGGAGAGCTATTCAGCAGTCCCAGGAGAGGAAAAAAGGTGCTGTTTTTCCATGATAAAAGGCTCCAAACTAAAGCTGACACGGCACAGAGACACTGCTTTATTTTGTCTAATTACTTCAGCTCTTGAAAGCATTGAATGATCTTCCCAAGGCTCTGGGGAAGCTGCTGCTGTTGGGTTTGATGCAACCTGATCATAAAAGTGCACCTGGTACCCTAAATCAGCTCTCCTGTGAGGAGGATGCTCTGTGTCTGTCCCATATAACACATTGGGAAGGCAAGAATGTTCCATAAGTCTCCAGAAAAAAAAAAAATAAATTACAAATACTGCCCCCAAATGAAACTTAATCATCCTCCCAAGTACACAGGCATCTGTGGCTGCCATATGTGGTCTGCCACAGCATTCCTCACACATGCAGCTTCAGCCAGGAGGTGCTGGAATATCGTGGTGTGCTCCTAAACCACCCCCAATCACCCTCCTGTGCTGGCTGGAGAGCTCCTGCTCACAGGGGTGGATCACTTCTGAACAAAAATAATCACACCTGCAGCCAGTTCCTTGTTACTGCACCAGGGATGTTTCACTTGGGATCAGCTCCCATTGCTCCTCTCATTTCACTCTGTTCCAGTTTATCTCTGTTTCCCTTTTGGTTTCATGTAGCTTAGCTTGGTTTGCTCTCCCTGGGGCTCTCCTGACACCAGGTCACCTTTGGGAGAACCAGGATGTGCTGGAATCTGAAATGCAGGGAATTCTCAGAATTTTGCACTTGTAAGCCAAAGTTCAGAATTAAACACAGAATTTGATCTGAGACCTTGGCAAAGGTTTTAAACTCAGGTGTTAGAAATGAGAATGTGAATTTGTAGTTTAAAGTAGAGATACATTAAGTAGAAGAAAGTTTAGAGTTTTAGAGTTTAAGATACAGAAAAAATAAAAGTAGTTCCAGAGGTGAACAAGGAGTTTAGGATGCAGCACTGTGGGTTTGTGTGTCATAACATGATGGCTAAGAAAACTCACACACGAGTCCATAAGATGAAATATTTAAGGATTGGGTCAAAAGCATAAATATCCTTGTTGGCAGTGCTTTATTGGTCAATAGATCCTTAAAAAGTCTTGGGGCTGAGGGTCTTGGGACCTCCTGAGTCATGCAGTGAAAACGTGAACCAAATTCACCCTTCCTGCCTGTGTAGAAGAAAAATAAACCACATCATCTAAAAAACTCAAAGGTCCCATCTCTGACTCATTCAAAATTCCTTCACAAATCCCCATAAGGATGATCTGTGCTGGGCCTGCTCTCAGACACCACAGAATCCCAGAATCCCAAACTGGTTTGAGTTGGAGGGACCTTAGAGCTCATCCAGTGCCACCCCTGCCATGGCAGGGACCCCTCCCACGTCCCAGGGTGCTCCAGCCTGGCCTGGGCACTGCCAGGGATCAGGGCCAGCCCCAGCTGCTCTGGGAATTCCCAATTCCCAATGTCCCATCCATCCCTGCCCAATGTCCCACAGCCATTCCCTGGTTCCTGTCCCTCCATCCCTTGTCCCCAGTCCCTCTCCAGCTCTCCTGGAGCCCCTCCAGGCCCTGCCAGGGGCTCTGAGCTCTCCCTGGATCCTTCCCTTCTCCAGACACCATCCACAATTCCATGTGCTGCTCTGGCCCAGCATCAGGATTTGGGAGGCACCGTGGGGAGAAGGCAGGGAGGGGTAAGAAAAGGAGATCTTTGGAACAATTCTTTTGCTGCATTTGTGTCTCCAGAGAGAATCTCCAGTTCTTGGAGCATCTCCGTGGCCTCCTCAGGACTCACTCCAGGGCTTCTCCTCCCAGGCAGGAATTCCCAATTCCCAATGTCCCACCCATCCCTGCCCTCTGGCACTGGCAGCCATTCCCTGGCTCCTGTCCCTCCATCCCTTGTCCCCAGCCCCTCTCCCTCACTTTATAATCCCTTTGGGATTGTGTCCCTTTAGGACACTGAGAGGTGTCCCCAAAGCCTTTTCTTCTCCAGGCTGAACAAAGAAAAACTTTCACTTTATTCTCCTGCAGCACCCATTCATTAGATGAAATGATTTTTCAACTTCCCAACAAATCAAAGCAGCCCATCTCTTTCCAGCACACATGGAATATCCTCCAAGCAGGGATGAGCAGCACAAGAACCCTCAGGGTATTCTATATGTGAGGAGTGAAGTGGAATTTTCCTCAGCACTGAGAAGATCCTTGCCACCTGTCTGCTTTCACTGCATGCTCTCCCTAATTCCAACAGCTAATTTAAAGAATATACATCTTTTTTTAAGGATTTTGATGATTACAGTGTCCTGATTTCGTTTAGAGTGGTGTCACCACTTCCCACACCATCAGGCTTTACACAACCAAAATAACCTGAATATTTATTTTACTTTTTTTTCAACAGAAGTGGTTTAGAACGTCACAGAATCAGACAGAACCAGACTGATTCTGTCATAGAATGTCATAGAATGTCACAGAATCAGACAGAACCAGACTCCCATCTTCAACAGAATGATAGGAAAATGACTTTGTTTCAAATGTTCATGCTGGGCAGTGAATGGGAAGGAATTGTGCCGTGCTGGGAGGGCATTGTTCAAATGAATTTCATGCTGCTTAATTTAAGCCAAGCAACTGATGGAGTTTGGGCCTAAGCTGGGTCTGTTGTGTTATGGTTTTAATTAGCTCCTTCCTTCCAAAAGCTTCCCAAGCAGGAGGTTTAGAAGCTGCTTTAAACACTGATAAATGAGGCTTACAAACAGAGAATTTTAATTTTAATTTTTTACATTTTGTACTTTTTAATTTTTTTTTCCCCAAGGAGCTGCCATGATCTCTGATTACTTTTCTTGCAGCCAATCCTGAAATCACTTGACTGCTGAACTACAAGAAGCTCTTCTGGACTGCTTGGAGTCTCTCAGGAAGAAAAATCCCTGATTTTCCAAGAGCTGTGCAGGCTGCAAACAGCAACTCCTTCCCCTGAGCCCTTGTCATCCAAAACCTCGAGGTGCTGAGAGGCAAATACCAGAGAAAGGACATTCTGCTGTCACCTGCTGAGGCAATATCTGAGTGACACTTCATGAGGAGGGAGACTGGAGACATTGCTCACCCGCGGATGATCGAGAAATCTCAGATTTATTGATTAACAGAAACACTTTTATAATCACAGTAATGAAGCTCATACATATTGCAAAACTAGAGCTCACTATTGGTCAGCCATAAAAGTCAGTCCCACCTTTCTCAAGATGTTTGTGGCTTCTTTTTTACCTCCTGTTATCACATAATTTATTAAACAACTTCTTGCTCAAAGAAACCATGGCCTTGAATCAGGCAGCTGTTGCTTTCTCAGATGTACTTTCTCCCATCTCTTTTCCCATGGACTGTGTCTCAATAAAAACTGTCCACAGAAAGAGGAGCAGGGGAGCTGCTGTTGTGCTCCTGGGCTGCTTTTCCAGCTTGGATTGCCCCACCTTTGGCCCTGGGATGGATCCAGGGCTGCTGCTTTCTGAAACACAACCAGAGCAGCATCACCAGTGAAACACACATCATTCCTTCCTCACCATTCCACAGTTTCCAGTCCAGAAAACCATGGATATCATGAGGTAGATGGGAGACATTGCTCACCCTCTGATGACCGACAAATCTCAGATTTGATTAACAGAAACACTTTTATAATCACAGTAATAAGGCTCATACATATTGCAAAACTAGAGCTCACTGTTGGTCAGCTATAAAAAGTCAGTCCCACCTTTCTCAGGATGTTTGTGGCTTCTTTTTTACCTCCTGTTATCAAATATTTTCTTAAACAACTTCTTGCTCAAAGAAACCATGGCCTTGAATCAGGCAGCTGTTGCTTTCTCAGATGGATTTTCTCACCTCTCTTTTCCCATGGACTGTGTCTCAATAAAAAACTGTCCACATTTCATGGTCCTCAATTGCTGCCATCAACCAGGGAGCCCAAGGCCTTTCTAGGACTTTGCTCCCCACTGGGAATTCACAGGGATGGGGCTGGGAATTCAGTGGGGCCAATTCCAGCAGCTGAGAGCACTCTGAGCTCACCCACTCCCCCAGAACTGGCTGGTTTTTATCATTACTGCACAAAATGGGGGAAATATCCCCCACTGATAATTCTGTTGTTTCTGTATCTGCTCCTACTCAGATATTGCTCCACAGACTGAAAACAAAACATTGTGTGAGAGGGTTTGTTGTTATCAGTATTCCCAGGTGGTTTTTGAGGGCAAACAGAACACAGGACAAACAACCAAGCACCTGTTATTTTGGGAAATGAGAAGCAGGAACAAATAAATACCCAAGGTTTTCAAAAAACCCAGGGATGCCACTGGCAAAATAATCTCTCCATGTATTCCCTGCTGAGATAAATGGGAAGGAGGTAATGACAGGTGGAAACACAAACCCACAAGGAGGGAACAGCCAGAACTTTGTGCTACATCTCAACTCCAGCCACCATAAACCTTTTTTTTTTTACACAGCATGAACATATTTTCCCAAATTCTTATCAGTTTCTGGTCATCAGGGCCCTCAAAACCAGCCCATTCTGGGATTTGATGACTGACAGTAATTTAGAGAGTTAAACATTAAAAATTCAAAGACAATTTTAAAATTTTTTAATAACTGCCTCCAGTTTTATCTACAAAATGGATTCTTAATGAAATATCTTAGGAGAAACAATAGTTTAATATTCCTTCTTGCCAGCAACCAACAAGCATTCCCATCAAGAAAAATCCTTTAGGAATCACTATGTTACTCTCAACTCTTTTGATTTGGCATAAGAAATAACTGAGAAAGAGCCTGATGGTCTCATTCTGTGCAAAAACTCCTTCTCCATCACACTTCTCACATCCACCAGTAAATACAGATCTGCAGGAGCAAACAGGACAACTTTAATCACCTGGATATTGTTTTTTGCTGAAAGAAGGTTAAAAAAAGCCTTGTCAGGAGAGGAATCTGTCAATCTTGACAAGATTTAAAGCCTTTAAAAAGCTTTGCTGTTATTGTGGGATACTGTAGCAGAGGTACATCACCTCCAAAAGAAAATGTCAAAGGTTCTGCTGGTGCCCTATAAACCTGCACTGAAATGCAATCAAAAAGGCAGGGAATGGGCATGATGAGTTAACTCAGAGCCTGGTCAAAGGTACAGAAAAACATCCAGCAGGAAGGAGGAAAACGTTCCAGGATGAGCAGCCAGAGTAGAAAAGCCCCAGGTAAGGAACTCATCCCAAAATTGAAAGGTGGGAGCTGCCATGACCCCAGGTGAGCTCTGTGTCTCACTGGCAAAGCCATTCCCTGCATTCCCAAAGAAAGAGAAGGATGAGGGGAAGGATGTCAAGCACAAACCAGGCTGAACTTTCCAATTTGGGTTGATTTATTATATTATGATATATATAACATTATAACTATATTTATATATATACATATATATATAATTATTATATTATATATATTATATTAAATATATTATATATTATATTATATATATAATATATTATATATATTATATAAATAATATATATTATATATATTATACATTATATATAGATTATATTATATAAATAATATATATGATATAATATATATTTAATATATTATATTAATAATATAATATATTTAATAAATATATTATATTAAATATTAGATATAATATAATATATATTATATATTTAATATATTATATTAATAATAATACATATATTATATATTATATTATGATAAATATATAACAGTATAACTATACTACATAGGAATAGAAGAGAGAGGAGCTTCTTCAGAAGCTGGCTAAGCTAAGAACAGAATACAAAGAATAATAACAAAGGTCTGTGTCTCCACAGAGAGCAATAGCAGCTCCACCGTGAGTGGTCAGTAAATCTAAATATTTACAGAAGGTGGATTTGTTGCATTCCACAGCAGCAGATAATAATTGCTTACATTTGCTACTGAA
Organism: Geothlypis trichas; assembly: GCA_009764595.1. Taxonomy (NCBI): domain Eukaryota; kingdom Metazoa; phylum Chordata; class Aves; order Passeriformes; family Parulidae; genus Geothlypis; species Geothlypis trichas. Next base: position 1,631,331 of record CM019907.1, on the reverse strand, counting down.
ACTTCTCAGCTCCAGCAGGAAACATCCCAAGAAAGGATTTTTCACAAAAGGTGTCTGTGACACACACGGCACTGCCCCGGCACAGAGCCGCAGGATGATCCAACCCCGCCGCTCTGGAGCTGCTCCAGCGTGAGCCGGGCACAGCCCCGTGTGCTCCGCGGGCACAGCATCCCCTCCCTGTGCCCGGCAGGCGGCAACGCTGCGGGCACCGCGGGCACAGCGGCAGCAATGACCGAGAGGAGGAGGAGGAGGAGGCGCCACAGCGGCTCCAGCAGCGCCCTCCGTCCTGCAGGGATGAGCATCGAGCAGCCCCAGGGCTCTGACCAACGGATGAGCATCCCAGGGCTCTGAGCAAGGGATGAGCATCCCCAGGGCTCTGACCAAAGGATGAGCATCGAGCATCCCCGGGGCTCTGACCAAGGGATGAACATCCCAGGGCTCTGACCAAGGGATCATCGAGCAGCCCCAGGGCTCCCACCAAGGGATGAGCATCTCCAAGGGATGAGCATCCCAGGGCTCTGATGAGCATCCCCAGGGCTCTGACCAAGGGATGAGCATCTCCAAGGGATGAGCATCCCAGGGTCCCACCAAAGGATGAGCATCCCAGGGTCCCACCAAGGGATGAGCATCCCAGAGCTCCCACCAAGGGATGAGCATCCCCAGGACTCTGACCAAGGGATGACCATCCCCAGGGTCCCATCAAGGGATGAGCATGCCCAGGGTCCCACCAAAGGATGAGATCCCCAGGGTCCCACCAAGGGATGAGCATCCCAGGGCTCTGATCAAGGGATGAGCATCCCAGGGTCCCACCAAAGGATGAGCATCCCAGGGTCCCACCAAGGGATGAGCATCTCCAAGGGATGAGCATCCCAGGGCTCTAACCAAGGGATGAGCACTCCCAGGGCTGCCTCCAAGGGATGAGCATCCCAGGGTTCCACCAAGGGAGCATCCCCAGGGTCCCACCAAAGGGTGAGCCACCACTTCTCCCCTGGGAACATCCAAACCTTCCTGGGACACGGCAAGGGAGGGGACACCACACCTGCCATCATTCCATGGATGTGAGGACAAGCTCTGCTTTGGGCACCCAGACTCAGCTTCCAGCCCCAAAGGAGGATCCTTCCCCAGCCTCACCAATGACACACAGCAGAGTGAAGGTACCAAATCCTGTCTCCCCTCTCCTTGGAGGCAGAGCTCATGTGCCTCCTCCCCAGGAACACTGCCCAGAGAAGCTGTGGCTGCCCCATCCCCTGACAGCAGAAGGTGACCCTGCCCATGGCAGGGGGTGGAAGAAGAGCTCTGAGCTCCCTTCCAAGCCAGGCCATTCTATGATTCCTGCACTCCTATGAAGTTCCTGTCCCCTGCACATCTCTTCCAGCAGAGTGAGCACAGAGCACCAGAGGCACAGCCAGGCTTCGAGCTGGCTCCTCACAGACACATTTGTGTCTGTATTTGTCTCAAGCTGCCCTGACACAGCCCTTTCCCCACCTCCATCCCAAAATGCACACAGAGCTGCACAAGACATGCTGCTGACACCCCCAAATTAGTGAAATAAATGAGAGGAAAAACGTGCTGAGCCCTGGGGAGGAGGGGCTGCTCCTCCTGCCCGTGCAGCCGGGCAGCTCCCTTGGATCTGGAAAGCAGGAGAGGAGCAGGAGGAGGTTCAGGGTTATTCCTCCCTGGGCAGCCCCTCTCAGCCAGGCTCGGGGGCAGCAGCACCATCACAGCGCTGGGCACGGGCACAGAGGGACTCCTCTAAGAGAAAGGAGTGAAACAAAATGAACACAAACCCCCCCAAACCCCTCAGCTCCCTCCCCAGGATTGCAGCAGGACCCAGGCAGGCAGCAGCCACTTGGGAAAGCACTTTGCTGCCTGCCTTCCATGGGAGAAAGCTGCTTCAGCTCCCAGCTGCTGGCAAGCGGCTCCTTCTCCTTTCTTTATTTTTGCAAGTAATGCAGCAACTGCACTTGGGTGAAAAGGCAAAGGGAGGAATTATTTAACAGCTGAAAGAAACGTGCAGCCATCAGGACTTTTGGGCTGCACTTCATTGAAATACATCAGTGCAGCTCCTCTGAAAGCTACCTTGGGTTTTATCCCTCTGCTCAGCTCTGGCCCCAATTTCAGATTTAAAGGCACACGTATTTCTGTTTTAGATTGGTTTGAAAATGTTCAGCAAAAGCAGCCTGAAAAGCTGTGATGCCCTTGGAGAGATGTGTTCACTGATCAGTTCTCAGCAAAACAACACTGCAGTGTTTGTATTTATTTGCACTGTTGTGGTTGTTACTCTGAGGATACAGCTGGGATTTCTTTACCTGTACGAGATCAGACCATCCAGAAGAAAGGCAGACAAGCTTTATGAATAATTACATGTTGTTGTGGAATGTAAAACATCCAATTCTGATACCAAAGAGATCTCATACATCTTTTATAAATTAAATTCTCCCTTTTGAAGGAAGACACAAAATATCTGTGCAAAGCCACATCCCTTTGAAGGCATCTTCCCCCTCAGCAGGTACAGCCTGCATGCAGAGCAGCTGAATAAGAAATCACAGGACAGAGCTTCCTCCTGCAGACAGCACAGAGTCTATGCAATCTGAGGGGTTTGTGTGTTATACCCAGGGGCTGCTGACAGAAATTGTGGCTGTCCTGTCTCTGGAAGTGTCCAAGGCCAGGTTGAACAGGGCTCTGGGATGGTGGAAAGTGTCCCTGCCCATGGATCTGGATGGGCTTGAAGGTCCCTTTCAACCCAAACCAATCTGGGATTCTGAGAAAGCCAACAAAAAGGAAAGATTCCTATGTGGAATATTCCATACAGAGGAGGGAAGCTAAACATTTAACAAGGTTCTTAAATATTCTAACAGACAAAACATCTTCAGCATCAGCACTCAAAGGACATCCAGTGGCAAGTCTGAAGGCCTAAGCCAACTTCTCAAAACAGCCTGGACGTGTCCAGCAGCAGTGCCTGAATTTTGAATGTGCAAGGGGAAACATTGCAGTGCGTGACTCCTCTCCTCCCACCCACACTGGGTGTTTACATTGATCCATTAAAGGGAAACATCACTTAATGCATTCCTGGAATGAATCTGCTCCAGGCTGAACACAGGAGCTGCTCAGCAATGTATCCTGCACTTACAACCACTCTGCTCCTTGGGGCAGCAAGGAAACATAACAGACAGCTGTAATGGAAAATGGAGGGGGGCAGAGTATAACTCATCTGTCTGTTTTTCCAGCTGTCAATACCCCCTTCATTTCCAATAAGAGATCAATAATAAGTGCAGAGCTCCAACATTCCTGGTTTATGGTGTGCAAAAACATCTGGAGAACATTTTAACCAGAACAACCAGCACAGTGGGGATAAAGCTCCTGTAAGAAACTTTGGAAATAAATATCCTTTGAAGCAGTTTTGCTGTTCCAACAGACACTTCAGTGGCACATTTTAGTTCAAGTAACATTGCTTACAGAACATGGGCTGGCAGCTTGGTTGTGTCCCACACCTGAGGAACCTTCCCTGAATCCAGCTGGACCTCGTGGGCAGGTGAGCACAGCCACAGCTGCAGAATCCCAGGCAGCTCCTCTGTGGTGTCCCTTGAACACTGATTTCTGTGATCTGTCACCCCTGGAGTGTGGCAGAACCCCAGCCAGCTCCTCTGTGGTGTCCCCTGCACACTGATTTCTGTGGATCTGTCACCCCTGGAGTGTGGCACAATCCCAGCCAGCTCCTCTGTGGTGTCCCCTGCACACTCATTTCTGTGATCTGTCACCCCTGGAGTGTGGCACAATCCCAGCCAGCTCCTCTGTGGGGTCCCCTGCACACTGATTTCTGTGGATCTGTCATCCCTGAAGTGTGGCACAATCCCAGCCAGCTCCTCTGTGGTGTCCCCTGGACACTGATTTCTGTGGATCTGTCACCCCTGGAGTGTGGCACAATCCCAGGCAGCCCCTCTGTGGTGTCCCCTGGACACTGATTTCCGTGGATCTGTCACCCCTGGAGTGTGGCAGAACCCCAGGCAGCTCCTCTGTGGTGTCCCCTGCACACTCATTTCTGTGATCTGTCACCCCTGGAGTGTGGCACAATCCCAGGCAGCTCCTCTGTGGTGTCCCCTGGACACTGATTTCTGTGATCTGTCACCCCTGGAGTGTGGCACAATCCCTCCAGTTCCTCTGTGGTGTCCCCTGCACACTGATTTCTGTGATCTGTCACCCCTGGAGTGTGGCAGCTTTGTTCCTGAGCTTTATCACACAGAGACCTCTCACAGCTGCCACTGGCTTTTTTTCCTTGGTGAGATTTTCCAGTTATTGGTCATAATTGAAACATCCCTGCCCAAGGGTGATGCTGGGGCTTGTTTTGTCAGGACCTGATGAGCTCAGCACTAATTGTGCTGGAACATAAACTTTTATCACGGAATCTCATGACCTATATTTCACAGATTAAGTGGTGATTTGTCAGAACACATCGTTTTCCCAAGCAGGAGAGAGATATTCTTCAGGGAATCCACCAACCTCAGTGGGAATGGGGGTTACAATATTGCCAAGAAATAGTGCATGGAAAGGAGACATTTATTAAATAGCAGCACAGGGGAGTGACCATTAGAAACATGATTTTCATTTTATTCTAAGAGGTTAAAGGCTGTGATAAAGTTTGAACTGTTAGGCCAGGAGCATTCAGTAATTCAGGCTGTACCTGGCTCTGTGAACAGGAAAAGGGACAGGGAGGATGCCTTGGCCACCTGAGCCTAGAGCCTGTCCCAGGAGGGCTGAGGGCTTGTTTCTGGCCATGAAGGACATTGCTGCTGAAAACAAAACGTTTTGTTTTTTCTTTTTTTGCTGCTTTTTGCTGCAGCCTCCTCCACACCGAGAGCACCCACAGCAACCCTTCCCAAGGGAACAGGACACCTCTGCCACTGCCACCCCTGACTGTGGTGCCACTCCAGCAAGGACACAGCCCCTGGGAGAATGCATAAAGCACAAATGAGCTGAGCAGAGTTCAGGGAAATGTCCCAGCACTGGGAAAAAACAAGGGAGGACTCACGGGGAAAATGTATTTGGTATAAGCAGAACTCTCTGAGAAGAGAAAGGCTTGTGAAGTTTTATATGAAACATTAGCAGTATGTTCAAACACCACTTCACCCCTCCAGCACTCAGCACGATGACAGGGAGTGGTTTTTCCTCATGATTTCTGCCTTGTTGCTGTAATAACTCAAATCCCTGCCAGGCTGCATTCCCCATGCTGGTGAAGCAGCACAACCAAGGGCTCCATTTCTGTAACTGATGGAGCCCTGCTCCTATGGGATTGTTTAGGGAGAGAAAACCCAAATTGACCAAATCAGAAGAGCAGCCCCTTGTCCTCCTCTCCCCTGCCCTGGTGAAAATAAAAACCCTCCCGAGGAGCAGAGCAGAGGCTGTGGCCACCACAGGTGCCTTTTCTGAGTCCTTTCCTCAGGACACTTCAAACCCCATCTGACAAGGCTTTAGAGAGAAACAGAAAAAGCAGATTTACATCCTGTGCTGTGCTTTCACAAATTCAGGCACTGCTGCCTTCCTCCAGCTCTCCATGGCTGGCTCTGGACAGTGGAACATCCTCAAATCCAAAATCCAGTTCACTTGATCAGGACCATGGGGCAGACAAAGCTGTGCTGCACCTGAACGGGAATTTATGCTGAGATATGAAAAGAAGGAAAGAACATGGCAAAAGCAGACACTCTAGAGCTGAAACCAGTTCACTGTTGGCATGAAAACCAGTGACAAAGCACTGTGGAAAAATACAAAGCAGGAGCTGAGGAGAGGCTGCAAAGCAAATCCTGACACCACCTGTGATCCCTACGGAACTCAGCACCCCGCCAGCTAAATGACATTTTGGAATTAATCACTGGATTCCAAATGACCATGAGCAGTTGTCCTGTTTGTAAGGCAATCTGCATTTGGGTAAAGTGCTGATTGGGAAAATCAGGCTCTCCTATCTTTATAAATGCATGCTCCAAGGGAAAACATCCAACAGCTCAGGGTCTCCCAAGCACAGCATGTTTTGGGGAGATAGGGAAGCAAGCCATGGCACCAACAAATCCTAGGTTAAGCTGCTTCCCTTGTTATTTATTATTTCTGTGATGTGCTCCTTCAGCACCAAGAGCCTCACTCCTCCCTGCAGTGCCCTTGAGCCCAGGGAGAGCTGCTTGCACCTCCCAGCAGCAGAATTTCCTGAAGCACTGGGAAATTGGGAGAGCAATCTGCAACCAGGAGCACACGGTGTCAGGACCCAGCACATCCCTCTGGCTGTCCTGAGCAGCCCAGACCCTGCCAGGGGTCTCAGTGACCCTGGCACAGAGCCCAAAATGCCTCTGTGGGTTTGATTATGACCCGTGGAGCAAATTACCAACTTTCTATGAAGATCAGCAAGCCACAACAGTTGAAGTAGAATATTAGTGAAGTTATTTTATCACAGGGTGGAAAAGTAAATTTTAGGGTTTTTGGTATGGGGGTTCAGGAGGCAAGAAGGAGGGAACTGGGTGTGTCCAGCCTTTCTCCTTCTTCTTCTTGGCCTCCATCTCCTGTGGTGCTGTTGGCACTCCCAGATTGGTTTAGAGCAGAAGCTCAGTGTCTGACACAGGTGATGGGCATTGGGAAGGAATTGTAAACATTGCACACGGAGTTTGGAGTGTAAAGACATAACAGCACCCCGGGGCAGGCAGAGTGCCTCGACTGTCTTGCTGAGCTGACCTCGGCAGGGCAGGAGAAAATTTTTATAGATCAGATAAAATAAACAACCTTGAGCCCGAGAGATGAAGAGCTCTGACTCCTTCTTTAAGCACTGGGCTGGGAAAACAGACTCTGGAACTTTTCTCGGGGTCACTCTGACAAACCAATGATCCTGACACACGGGGCTGAGAGGGCCCTGTGGCCCTGGCTGCCCTCCACTGTAGTAAATGCCACAAACCTTCCCAAGGCACCGTGGAGGCTTTAACAATGGGAATGCTGACACAGCAGCAGAGAGGGCTCCGACCCCAGACTCACAACGTATCTTTGTACCCTTATAAGGAGAAAAGTCTTGTTAACCCTACTGTTGGTCACTTGTAAACCCTCTAACCTTTGTCCATTGGTCAAGTTTGGAGCCTGGCCAAGGGTATAAAAGTAGCTTAATGTACCCTACTAACTGAGAAGAAGAAGAACTGGGTCCTTTCACATCCTCCTGAATAAACCATCCCGTGGAACAGCCGGTGTCTCCCTTCTCCTCTCTCTGCCTGAAGCCATGCCCGGGGAAGCCAAGCCTAGCAGCAGCTGAGATCCCAAAGAGCTGATATCACTATCAGAGCTGTTCTCACCCTGCTGGCTGGAAGGCTCCCCATGGCTCAGGTCTGAGTGAGCTGGACCCCAGGACTCTGTCCCTTCCTGGGATAGAGATCTCAGGCCAATGCTCAGCTAATAAGACCCTCAATGGCTTCAGAACTCCACAGCCAGCCAGGAGCTCAGCAGGAGGAATCCAACAGCAGGATAAAGCCACAGCTCATCACACACCTTAGTGCTCCATGTGAACTCAGCTTTACCAACCACACCCTGGACCATCAGCTTTTCTTGATTGATCCTTGAAGCTTTTAATTTCCATGTGTTTCTGGTATTCCGGTATAAAAGAAGCAAGCACCTCTATGGAAACAGCAAGCAGCAATTTATAAAAATGACTTATGATTCTTCCTGAGTGTTTTATTTGACTACTATACTATCAAATCACAATGTGGCATTTAATGAAGAGCAGATCTGAGTCACACAGAAAACCATCCTCACAGGAGCACACAGCAAGGCAGGCATACCCAATGCTGTAGTAGTAGAACTTTGGGTATTTTAGGAGGAAAATCTAAGCAAAACCACCCCAGCAAACCCCCAAACAAACCACCTGGCAGCCCTTTCCACACAAGATAAATATCAGGCAGCTGATGATTCATTAGTCAAGGCAGTCTATTAGGGGCTAATGGAAACAAAAACAGATTTGAAACTGTCAAAAACACACAGAAGCTCGGACCATGTAAAAGCCAGATTGCAATGAGAATCCAGGAGACACAATGGGCAGAGGATAATCTCTTTTTGTTGGAAAATATTGATTGTTGTCCCAATCAAGGCAGAGCTTAGCACACATTTGAAAAGAAAAATCCTACAGAAACAAGCAGCAAGCAGATAAGTGGTTAGGGAAAAGATCCTGACATCCCTCAGCCTTTTGGGATTCAACATCAGGAACTGCACTAACTGGAAGGGGCAAATTCAGACAAGTCAAGCCCAAAGAGAAGCAAGAGAAGGGTGTCCAGCAAACCATCAGCACTGCAAACACTTCTCCCAGTTCACATTCCTGTCCATGACAAAAACCCTTCCCTGGGAGGGAGGGCAGGCCCTGGCACAGGGTGCAGAGAGGCTGTGGCTGCCCCATCCCTGGAAATGTTCAGAGCCAGGCTGGACAGGCCTTGGAGCAACCTGGGGTACAGGAAGGTGTCCCTGCCTGCAAAATCCATCAAAATGTGTAAAAAACCATCAGATCCCAACTACCAACCTTCAGCTTGACAATCTCAGGAGTGCCCTGTGGACATGACAAACCCAGTAACCACTGACACCTTTCTAACCAAGCCATTGCAAGTCCCAGGTTTTATCTGGCAGCAGGATGAAGCCTCTGCTTGCTCTCAGCTGTCTGTTGTACAAAGATGTTCTACAGAATGAACTGGGTGCTGCAGAGCCCAGCACATGATCATGAAGAGACAGCATGAAAAACACTTTTAAACACACATTTTGATGGTTACTCAACCCACAACAACTGAAGCATCCAGAGCAAGCAAAGCCCACCTCTCCTCCCCCTTTAGCAATCACAGAGGCACCAGACACAAATCCAATCAATATTTGGATATGAACTCCCCTACCAAGGTTTGTTTTTCTATAATCACTTTTCCTGCTTGAGCAGCACACTGAGATCTCCCTGTCTCAGGTGCCTTGAGAGCAGTGCACACTGGCAGCAGAAGGGATGGCAGTTTGAGGAGCAATGTCCCTGAAACAGCAGGGGAGCCCAGTGCCCTCATAATGCTGTGCTGACCATCCACATGGTGAAATTAATGTGTTTCCCCACTATTCCCATCACCTTTTCCCTAAAAATTCTCAGCAATGCTCTCAAGAATTGTATGGAGTAACTGGAGACAAACCCTATTATAATGCAGCACCACACTCAGTCCTGCTCATGGCAAACTGGGACCTGGGCTGATCTCACTGGTGCTTAGTCCCTATAAACACCAAAGGACAGAGGAAAAACCCCTTTCAGAATCTCAAATGCTTTTGTGGGCATGAATCCCACCACAGGGGTTTGTCTAAGCCTTGGTGGCAGGCTGAGCTGGCACAGGAGGGCATCACCCTGGCTCACACAGCAGAGTCCTGGTTTGTGAGAGCCTGCTCTGGCACCAGCAGAAGCAGGGAGGCTGTGGATGCAGGGATGGGAAGCCAGGCAGGGTTAGAGGCACCTCAAACAGCTGAAAGAGGTCGAGGAGAGAAGGTGCATCTATGGCTCAGGAGAGGAGGATGTGCTGGGCAAAGAGCAAATCAAAGCAGTTCCTAAAGAATCTACAACAGGGATACACGGGGCAAGCAAAGCCACCTCTCCATCTGTAGGGTCAGAGACACCACGTGGAAACCCAACCAACAGAAAACCCCCGGTGGAAAACGAAGGTGTGAGGGAAATGGCTGGGACAGGAGGGGGCAGAGCTGCCCCAACTGGGAAGCCCGGGATGACCGGGGGAAAGGCACGGGGCTGGCACCAGTACCCGGGGCTGGCACCAGTACCCGGGGCTGGCACTGGGTTCTGGGACTGTCACCGGTACCCGAGACTGTCACTGGCTGCTGTGGCTGTCACCAGTACCCGGGACTGTCACTGGCTGCTGTGGCTGTCACCAGTACTCGGGCTGTCACCAGTACCCGGGGCTGTCCTGGCTCCTGGGACTGTCACCAGTACCCGGGGCTGGCACTGGCTGCTGTGGCTGTCACCAGCTGATGTGGCTGTCACTGGTGCCTGGGGCTGGCACCAGCTCCGTGCAGCGCTGGCACCGCTCCTCCATCAATCTCCAGCCCCTCCCTGCCCTGCCCTGCCCCTGGCTGACCCCACAGTGGCCCTCGCTGACCCCACACCGGCCCCTGGCTGACCCTACAGCAGCTCCTCACTGACCCCACACCGTTCCTTCACTAATCCCATAGCACTCTGTCACTGACCCCACACCGGCCCCTCGCTGACCCTACAGTAGTTCCCCACTGACCCCACACCGGCCCTTGCTGACCCCACACTGCAGGGCTGACCCCACACAGCCCCTCACTGACCCCACACAGCCGGGATGACCCCACAGTGCCCCTCACTGACCCCACACTGCCCCTCACTGACCCCACACTGCCAGGCTGACCCCATACTGCCAGGCTGACCCCACACTGCCCCTCACTGACCCCACACAGCCGGGCTGACCCCATACTGCCCCTCACTGACCCCACACAGCCAGGCTGACCCCACACTGCCCTTGCTGACCCCACACAGCCAGGCTGACCCCACACAGCCCCTCACTGACCCCACACTGCAGGGCTGACCCCACACAGCCGTCCCCATGGCCACAGCCCCTCCCAGCCGCCCCATAAGGCAGTGGAGCAGCCCCACAAGGCACTGACACAGCCCAGATAAGGCCTCCTGACCTGGCACCCCCAGAGGCCAGGAAAGGTGTTCCACGTGCTCAGGTGTTGTTCTGAAGGGATGAACAGAAGCAAACGACCCAAAAGGGGCTGCTCTGACAGTTCTGCAGGTGCAAACGCTGAGCCCAGGCAGGTTTTGTTCCTGGGGCTGCCATGGGCTCTGCATCACAGGGGAGCTGCTGCTAACTCCTGCAGAGAATTCTTTAATGAAATGCTGCCTTAATGGAAAGGTAATTTTAAAGAAGAAAAAAGTGATGTCTTATGGGAAGGTTTCATTGAAGTTTGTTTCTGAAAAAGGTGGAGTCTTTCCCAAAATCCAAGAGAAACTCTGCACTGCCTATGGAGCAGCATTCCAACCTCTCCACACCACCACAGACACACGACAGTGAGTTCCCAGCTGTGAGAGGTAAAACAAAACTCATTTATTATTTGCTTGCCCAGGGGATCTTGCTGCCTTAAGCCCCTGTGCTGACAGGTTTTTATATCCCCTTGTGATCAAGAATGTGAAATGCTTCCCTACAAGGCAAACAAGCTGTAATTCCCAAAAGGCTGACCCTGTTTAGAGCTACCTGAAGAATTTTTGAAAAGGCCTAAAAATCAAAAAATCACAAGGCAGGACAACAAGCGAGGGAAAAATCTTGAGTGGGAAGATGTTTCTCCCTAGGGTGATGCCCCCTCCATCCTTCCTGTCCCTGCAGAACTTGTTCACTTCCACATCCCTGCACCTCTTTTCCTAAACGTGAAAAGGACTTTTTGTCTACAGTCACTGGGAGTTTTCCTCAGCTTCAGCAGTGTAATTTTCCTCCTCCAAGAAGCCTCACACCAGCTACTGCATCATCTACTTCACGTTAATCATCACAGCTGGTAATGGACTGTAATTCCATGCACACGCTCATTTCCTTATATATCCATCAATAAAAATGGTATTTTTGCTTGTTTTATATATTTGCACACACACAAACACATTATGATAAGAGATGCTGTTACAAAATCCTAGAAATATCTGTTCACTGCTAAGAAACATATTTGTTGCTGAGCAGTGAATCAGGAGAGATTAGGTATAAATTTTACAGCACCTTTCCAAAAGTGAGCACGTTTAATGGGGATCAGTGCCACTCACTGCCCATTCCCTTCTGCCTTTATTGCAAAGCCAGGCTGTGTTCTGCAGGCAGGGCTGGGTGGGTTTTAGGAGGGCAAATGCCCACTCCAGGCACCGTTCCCGTGCTGGTGACTCATGTGGCTGTGCTTAATTCCGTGCTGCAATTAGCAGAGCCCTCCCTGCCGGCTCCAGGGCAGGAAGGAGCATCCAAGCCGGGGCTGCTCCAGCTCTCCAGATGCAGGATGAGCTCTCCAGATGCAGGATGAGCTCTCCAGATGCAGGATGAGCCCTCCAGGTCCTCACCCACAACAATGCAGAGGCCCTGCTGGCATCTCAGCATGCTGCTCCCAGTTATCTGCTCTGCACCGCAGGGAATCACAATTCCACCACAATTCCTTCCCCACCGTCTCCATCCTCTCCTCTCCCTGGCTCCTCTCTGGCCAGAAAGTGGCACTCATTCATGTGACCCATCCCCACTACCTGTTTGCCAGGCTATTGTCCCAGCAGGCATTCCCAACCCTTGAGTCAGGAGCTAAAATAATAATAATAAGGTTTAATGTTTTAAGCAAGTGGTTCGGGAGCACAAAGCAAACAGACGTTCAGGGAATTTTAACTGCTTTGTGCCTGAGCCTCTGGGGTTTGTGGCCTTCAGTTTTTCCATACAACTGGGAGATCCACACTGCTTTTAAGGTTTGGGGTGTTTTTATTGAGAAAAGGGAGGTTCTCACATATTCCTGTGACTCTGGAAATTAGGTCTATCTAAAGCATTCTCAGTTACAGAGAAGCTGTAAAATTGAAACAGCTGTAAAACTGCATTATCATAAACTGCTTAACAGAGTATTAGGGAATCTGGAAATGACTTCTTCATCCCAGTCCTTCCAAGTGGACATCTAAAGACCAAGTTCCTCTCATCCATAAACACAATTCTTCCAGCACAAATCCTAACCCAGATGTTTGTGCAACAGGTGCCATTAAAGCTGCTTTTCCCATTTTTGGAAGAGACCACTGGGGTTCACTGAAATATGAACTAAACCACAAAAAATTCCACCTCACCATGAGAAAGAGCTTCTTTCCATGGAGGGTGGCCAAGCACTGGAACTCTGTCCAGGGAACTGTGGGGTCTCCACAGACATTCCAGACCCACCTGGATGCATTCCTGTGTCACCAGCTCCAGGTGACCCTGCCTTAGAAGGGGCTTGGACTGGAAGATCTCCAGAGGCCCCTTCCAATCCCCTGGGATTGCACAGAGTTGAGCATCTCAGAAGCACCTTTACATCCAGCACACATCTACCTGCATTCTGTAATGAACTTTTATTAATGACACATTTCTTCTACACCAACCACTATCCAGCAACTCAGTTTTCTCAGCCCTAATTCTGCACTTTTAAGTTGCCTTCTTAAGAGCACAGTTAGACTTTGCTGAAAGACATTAAACCAGCACAAGGCAGACTCGGGATGGAGAACAGCTCCCCAGGACTCACAATCTGCCTGGTTTACAGAAACATCCAGCTGGATCCCAAATCACACCCCTAAAGGAACCAACACACTCCTCTGCACTCAGCCTGGCAGCTCGTGAGCAGCAGCAGTGAGAGAGAACCCAAGGAAGAGTTAACACACACACACCAAAGGGGCAGGGATTTCTAAATTGACCCAAAGCTTTCCTCATCCCTGTCCCAGGCCAGGCTGGACAGAGCTTGAAGCAACCTGGGATGGTGGAAGGTCTCCCTGCCCATGAGATGAGCTTTAAACCCTTCCAACCCAAACCATTCCAGGCTTCTAAGCAGCAGCAGAGTTTTGAAATAATTCCAATACCCAGTTCGGAAGGATTCCAATACACAGTATTTCCTCCCAACATGGTGCACTGCATTAATGACAATTTTGCCCGGTTGTTGTTCCTCTCTGCCTGAAATAAAGGGATGCTAAAACAAGTGAGGTAACACTCAAGAGGGATCGCACTTCCAGACCAACACTGACACAGGCAGGAAAAAATTCCTCATCCGAAGCCCTCCAGGACCCATCCATTCTCCTGAGGACACCACATCATACCATACATACGTCTGCATTGACGTACACTCTATATTATGTTGTTATCTATGTATTTTACGAGCTGTCCACAACGCCTTATGTAACGGATCCCTGTTTAATATGGAGCAGCGGGTCCATGGCCGCGGCAATCCCGGCCGATCCCCGGCGTGCCCAAAACACCCAAAAACCCCACTCGGGCACCGCCGGGGAACGCTCCCGAACCGCGGCGTCCGACCGCGGCACCGGGGGCTCCGCGCTGCCACAGACCCGTCTTGTGAGGGGTGCAGGGATGGAGAATTCCCCAGGAACCACGGCAGCCCGTCCCGGCATCTCTGGGGCAGCGCAGGGTCACCCCCGGCACCGCTCCCGCAGCACGGACACCCAGCCCGTCCGTGCGGGACCCCCGCCCCGCGCCCGCGGCACTCACCGCCTCCGAGTCTTCAAACCCATGCAGGTACAAGTTGTCGTACATGGAGAGCCGGTGCGGGGCCGGAGGGCCGGGGAGCGCGGCGGCGGAGCGCGGTGAGGCGGCGGGGCCGAGCTCCCTGAGCGCTGCGGCGGCGCCGCCTCCCGCCGGCGCCCCCCCGCCTGCCCCGCTGCTTCCCGCCCGCCGCGCCGCCGCCTCCGATTGGCAGAGCCGCGCCGCCGCCGCCGCGCCATTGGCTGGGACGCGCCGGTGCCGCCACGCCATTGGCTGGGACGCGCCGGCCGCGAGCAGCGCTGCGCGCTGGCGCCGCCTCACGGGCTGATGGCGGCGGCCGCTGTGCCCCGGGGGCGGCCAACACGGCGGAGGACGCTTGCTTATTTGTAATAAAACTGGTTCACAATAAAATAATATCGTATAGTCTAAAGAAGACTGAGGTAGGATCTCATTAATGCATACAAATATCTCCAAAATACGCTGGCGCCAGGCTGCGTCCAGTGGTGTCAGTGACAGGTGCAGGAGCAATGGCCGTAAAATAAAACACAAATTCCAGCTCAACATGAGGAAAAACATCTTTCCATGAGGGTGGCAGGGCACTGGAACCGCTGCCCAGGGAGGGCTGGAGTCTCCAGGTCACTCCCAACACCTGGACACATCCCTGTGTCACCTACTCCAGGTGATCCTGGCTGGACTGGATGCTCTCCAGAGGTCCCTTCCAGCCCATTCCTGTGATTTATTTACAATAAAATACAAGAGTTAATTAAAAAATAAATAATAAATGCAGGATTAAATACAGCCTTTCTTCTTCAAGACTCCAGAGAACAGCGGGTGGTTTCCATAAAAACCATCCCTCCACCCTCCAACAATATTTGGAAAGCCTGGAGCCACTAAGACTAAACAGTAAGAATTAACAGAAAACACACACACACAATGTCTGGAAACAAGAAAACCAAATCCTAACCACCAAGAATTAGAAGAGCAGAAGTGTGAACCTGATTTACAACTAAATTAAGAAACAAATGTCTAAACTGGTTCCTCCTGGAGCTCTACAAATAAACTTCTGGTGTAACACTACGTGATTAAAAGTCAATAAATAATTAAACGCTAATGACAGAACTAATTTACAATTTACTTCCTACTCTTATTAAAACAATTACTTAAAATCTCATCTTCAGTGCAATCTGATCCACCACTGCAGTTTCACAAACACTTCCTATTTGTGTTTTCCATTTGCTTCATCCACTTTTCCTTCCAAAAGTTTCCATCAATTCTGCAAAATTAACACTAATCCCATGGGAAGTGTCCAACAGACACCTGAAGCAAAGCCAAAGGTGTTATTCCTGTGAATAATCCCATATTCACAGTTTCTTACAAATTCAATGGAAGATTCCCCAAAGTTATGCTAAGTCTTATTCCCAATTTACTAATTCTGATGGAGGAGGATCTCAGCTTCTAAGATGGTTTTAAAATGTTCATAAAACTCCCATCCAGAAGTTCATTTTTTGTAGCCTGTTCTACAGACTTCTTGAAGATCTGTGATGTTCCAGATTGAAAGAATCAACTACAAGAATCATTGGTCAGCTCAAACTAAAAAAAAAAGGGCTGTGAAATCACAAGATGAAGGGAAAGAAGTGAACTTCACACAGATTTGTAACAGAACTATTCAGAAGTCAGGGGAATCACTATTTGATTTCCAGTCCTTACATTTCACACTGTCCTTTTTAAGACACAGAAGTTATTAAAAATACATATTTAATGACTCAATTCAAAAGGCTCCTAAAAGATGCTATAAAAATATAATTCCCTGTAATACAGAGGAATTCTAAATCAAAGACTGTTTTGAATATTATGAGGTAATTTATCCAAGAAACACACAGTGAGGTGAGGGAGGAAGACACCCAGCTCTTTCAAGTTGACTGGGAAATAATATAAATATAATAAATGTGCTGAGGGAACGGGGGCTGAATGGGGCTGATATTATCCTGCAGGGAATTCCAAAGTCAGGCCACTGGCCAGCACTACAGGAATGACCTGCTGAAAACATGCAATGGCTAAGGAGCTGAAATGAGCCTTGGCAAACTCTGATCTTTAAAAAATGTCATTTTTTGAATGGCTCCAGTTGCTGCATTATTCCTTTTGTTAATAGCATTGATTGATGATGTTAATTGGAGCCCACAACTCCGCGTTTCCAAGGGCATGGGAGATTTTGAAAGAGATGTAAACAAAGACCACGAGTCATCCAAAACTTTTAATGCCCAACAAATCACTGAGGACATAACCCAGTCTAAAATATCTTCAGGTTGGAGGTGGGGGAAAGAGAAGAGCTCCAAAGTCAGAATACTTTGAATATCCACAGTCCTCCAAAAATACTTGGCTTCCTCCAAATACTCTGCTGCCATTAGAGATTATTCACATCCTCTTTATTTTTAATTAGAGTACAAAGGAAATCTCTCTGAGACGTGCATCCACCTATCCCAAAATACTCATTTTTTAGTCAGTCCTGAGCTACCCAAATGTGGGAGCTACTGGGGTGTTTTTTTCCGAGGGTGTGAATACAGAACCAGAGAAAATTTTCTTTCCAGCCTGATCTAATGATTCCTCAATCAAATGACAGCACTTGTGTGGTTCTTTGAGGAGCTGGAGCAATGAACTATTTGCATAAACACACTGAAGAGCTGCTGGAATAAATAAATGTGCAGGATCCAGATTGCCGAGGCGAGGGAACGCCTCGGCACCGCACTGCGCCAACCGGGATGGGAGTCAGCAACTTCTCCTCTCCCCACTCCAGCAAATCCCTCTTCCACCTGGGAGCTCACCGAGGGCAGCAGCAGCACTGCCTCCCTTCTGCTGCTCTGGGGGAGCTGTCAGGACCCAGCACATCCCTCTGGCTGTCCTGAGCAGCCCAGACCCTGCCAGGGGGCTCAGAGACCCAAAATGCCCCTGTGGGTTTGATTATGGCCCGTGGAGCAAATTACCAATCCTCTATGAAGATCAGTGAGCCACAACAGTTTAAGTAGAATATTAGGGAAGTTATCACAGGGTGGAAAAGTAATTTTAGGGTTTTTGGTATGGGGGTTCAGGAGGCAAGATGGAGGGAACTGGGTGTGTCCAGCCTTTCTCCTTCTTCTTCTTGGCCTCCATCTTCTGTGGTGGTGCTGGCACTTGGGGATTGGTTTGTGGTGGAGGTGCACTTGTTAACAAGGGTGAAAAGTATTGGGGATAAAAGGTAAATATGATGTATGGAGTTTTTATTATAAAAAGACACGACTGCCCCATAGGTTGTCAGAGTGCCCTTGGCTGCCTTGCTGGTCAGATCCTGGCTGGCAGAAAGGAAAACTCTGTGAGATAAAAATAATAAACAATCTGAAGAACGAAATGTCGAGGATCCAGACTCGTCCTTTGAACCGCGGGCTTTGAACCCCGAACCATCCTGCACGTGTCTGAGCAGAGACAACAGCCAGATCAGACACAAACTCACACTCAGTTAATGTCAGTGAACTCCAGCTCAAAATCCAGAACAGAAATGTCGAGGATCCAGACTCGTCCTTTGAACTGTGGCTGCCCCGAACCATCCTGCGCGTGTCTGAGCAGAGACAGCAGCCGGGTCGGACAGGGAGCCACAGCAACATTCAACCTGAAGCAGCAAAACCCCAACACAGCCACGTTCCTGACGGCCTCTCCCTGCTCTCACATGGTCCTGGATTCCTGACATTACTCAGGGATAATGAGGCAAAACCCCCCAGAAGGCAAAGGCACATTAGCAAAGAGCATTAGTGGTTGCATTAAGAGCAGGCTTGGATATGGATCTGCTCCTTCCAGCACACACAGGGCTCCAAAACCCACAGTCCCCATCAGCATCCTCCCCATCAAACACAAACTCTGGGTTTCATCTTGCCCCTCCTGGATTCTGGAGTCTGCTGAGGAAAATTGCTCTCCCCTATGGAAAGCTGCTCTTGTTGCCATCAGCAGAAGAACCCAGGGATGGATTTCAGTGATGCAAAGGACCATCCAAAACCAATCAGCATCTTCCCCATCAAACACAAACTCTGGGTTTCATCTTGCCCCTCCTGGATTGTAGGCCCTGCTGAGGAAAATTGCTCTGCCCTATGGAAAGCTGCTCTTGTTGCCATCAGCAGAAGAGCCCAGGGATGGATTTCAGTGATGGAAAGGGAAAGGACCATCAGCAATCTCCAGCAATCCACCTTGCCTCCATCCGTGGGAAGGAGGCCAGCTCCTCACTCTCCTAAATTACTTGGCACAGCCCCACTCCTTGCCCCTTCTCCCTCTAAAGCAATTTCTCTGCCTCTCTCCCTCCTCCTCTGTTTTATAATAGAGATTAGATAAGAACCTGGTGCAGTGACAGCAGCTTCTGCCCTGGGTGGAGGCACAGCCAGGAGAACCTCCTGAGATCCCCTCTATCCCTGTTTTCCAGCAGAATGGGATCCGTGGCACTTGGAAGTCCTTGAAGCCAGCAGAAGAATGGGGATTTATTTCTGTTTCAAAAGGTTGTGCTGTTTGGGATATATCCTGGCACAGAGGACTCGATGAATTTCAGGGTTTTATTCAAACAGACTGGGTGGACGGCATGCTTTAATCCTTAGAATTTCAAGTAATAAATTAGTCTGGTCTAATTTGACAGTTCTTCTGGAGGAAGCGAGGTGCCACCTATCCTAAAACACATTTATCTGACACTGTTATGTAAAGGCTGCTATAATTAAAGAGTGTGAAGACTCGGTTGTCACTTCCTCTTGGTTGGAAGCACCTCCAGTGAGAGGTAACTGGGCTACATTTGTAGGTACCCTCTATATTTAACGAGCTGTGAAATGCCTCTTCCCCAGGCGCTGTGGAGACCTGCAGGAAGCCAAGGCCTTGCAGAGGGTTTTGCAGAGGGAACAGTGGATGATCCCAGCTCCTGGGGCAGGCAGGGTGTGCTCCAAGGGTTTAACAGCTCCAGCCAGCTCCAAATGGGGCTTCCACTGGAGCACAGGATTGAGCAGAGCAAATCCCAAATGGCCTCAAGAACAGCCCATGTGAGCACAGGGATCCCTCTGGAAGATGGGGAGCTCGGAATGAAGGATCCATGGGTACTCACAGGGATATCCATGGACACTGACCCCTCTGGAAGATGGGGAGCTTGGAATAAAGGGTCTGCAGGATCCATGGGCAGTCACAGGGATATATCCATGGACATCAAACCCTCTGGAAGATAGGGAGGTTGGAATGAAGGATCCATGGGCAGTCACAGGGATATCCATGGACACTGATCCCTCTGGAAGATGTGGAATTTGGAATGAAGGATCCATGAACACCAATCCCTTTGGAAGATGGGAGCTTGGAATGAAGGATCCATGGGCAGTGACAGGGATGTCCATGGACACTGATCCCTCTGGAAGATGAGGAGCTCAGAATGAAGGCTCTGCAGGATCCATGGGCACTGACAGGGATATCCATGGACACTGATCCCTCTGGAAGACAGGGAGGTTGGAATGAAGGATCCATGGGCAGTCACAGGGATATCCATGGACATCAAACCCTCTGGAAGATGGGAGCTTGGAATGAAGGATCCATGGGCAGTGACAGGGATATCCATGGACATCAAACCCTCTGGAATATGGGGAGCTCAGAATGAAGGATCTGTGGGCAGTCACAGGGATATCCATGGACACTGATCCCTCTGGAAAATGAGTAGCTTGGAATGAAGGGTCTGCAGGATCTGTGGGCAGTCACAGGGATATCCATGGACATCAAACCCTCTGGAAGATAGGGAGGTTGGAATGAAGGATCCATGGGCAGTGACAGGGATATCCATGGACACTGACCCCTCTGGAAGATGGGGAGCTTGGAATGAAGGATCCATGGGCAGTGACAGGGATATCCATGGACATCAAACCCTCTGGAAGATGGGGAGCTTGGAATGAAGGATCCATGGGCAGTGACAGGGATATCCATGGACACTGACCCCTCTGGAAGATGGGGAGCTCAGAATGAAGGATCCATGGGCAGTCACAGGGATATCATAGGGACACCAAACCCTCTGAAAGATGGGGAGCTTGGAATGAAGGGTCTGCAGGATCCATGGGCAGTCAGAGGGATATCCATGGACACTGACCCCTCTGGAAGATGGGGAATTTGGAATGAAGGATCCATGGACACCAATCCCTTTGGAAGATGGGAGCTTGGAATGAAGGGTCTGCAGGATCCATGGGCACTCACAGGGATATCCATGGACATCAAACCCTCTGGAAGATAGGGAGGTTGGAATGAAGGATCCATGGGCACTCACAGGGATATCCATGGACACTGACCCCTCCAGCAGCTCTCAGGCTGCTGAGAAGGTCCAAACCATCAAGTCACACCCCATAAAGCCAGAGTGGATTTGTGGCTGGAATTGTGTCAGATTTCCTTGCTGGAAGGGAGATGGGGGGGGTTCTGTTTTTTAGGGAAGATCCACGTTTTTATCTGCCCTGCCAAAAACCATCTGGGCCAAAGGATTAAGCACTTGTTTTATTCCTTATTTTCAGCTCCTCTGCTTTCCTTATGAATGCTAATCAATCTCCTCTGCTGCCATAAGTGCTGATGCTGAGTTTCTGTGCAACACTTCAGCCTGCAACTGTTGGGATGATGGGAAACGCTCTCTAAAAGCCAATTACAAACTTTATGGGAAGCTGCTGCTGTTTTACCCGAGCAGGGAAAGGCACCAGGGCATCCTGGAAACCCCATCCACAGTGGAACACACCCAGCAGGGCTGGAATCATCCCCCTGGGACTGGGAACAGCCAAACTGCAGGGAGAAGGGGCTCTGGAAGTGTGCTGGGAATGCCAGCACATCCCATCACTGAAGATCCAACCTCTGCAGAGCAAGGAACTGAAAGGTTTTCCAGTCTCAGAACAGGCAAACAGCCCAGAGAGCTCCTGGTCGGGGTTAATTTCCCAGATGCATTTCAATATTTGCAGTTTTATCAGTGCACACTCATGGAAAGGTTGCTTTAAATGTATTTTTGATAAATTATGATTATCATGTAATAGTTCTTTGGAGAAAGCCTTGAGTGAGCAAAAAGACAACCCTGCAAGCTACAATGAAATTCCAGCTTTTGTAAAATACAGGATCTCATGGAGACGTTTTTTTTCTTTAGCTAAACTGGTAAAATTACACATTTTATTTTGTTTTTAGGCTCAAGGAGTAGGGCAAAGAGTCTCTTTAAAAGAGTCAGACACAGAGCTTTTAAAGCCCAGCGCTAAGTAGAATTTGCTGCTCTTGTTAAGAGGGTAAAAGACTAAATAAATAAATAAACAAATGGGCAGACACAGCTCAACTCCATTCCCAGTTTGCTGCTTCCCCTTGGGACTTTACAGGGATGCCTTGATGAGGCTGCTGATTTTATTGCCTCTCCCTCTGCTTTATAATCCAATTACCACAGGCTGCAACACAGCACTTGGAATTCCATGGCAGGGGATGACAGGAAACTCCTCAGTTCCCTGCAGTAGATTTCCATGACTCCTGTCCAAGTGCAGAAACTGATCCAGAAATAACAGATCAATGAAGGAGGAACCACTTGTCCAACCTGATTTCTTGAAATATTTAGCCAGAGTACTTGAGAAGAACAAATATTCCTGGCTTTAGCTCTGCATATTTAAGTGAGCTGTGCTCCTTCCTGCAGAGTCTCTGGGAGACCTCTCCTTGTGTACCTGCTGAAACGATGACTCTGGGCTGTTCTCACCATCCAGGAGCACAATCTGTGGAAAAATCCTCCAAATGATGACTCCTCATCTTCCTTACAGGACTGCCCTGGAATATGTAAAAACTCCATTTGCTGCTTCTCCCAGCCTTCACAGAGATGGGCTAACTGAGAGGGATTTTAAAATATTTTATTGTGTTATCAGTCTTGATGAAGGATGAGACACAAGAGATGTAAAAGTCCGCACCATTCCATCAGAAGCCACCCTATTTCCTATTTCCTATTTCCTATTTCCTATTTCCTAGTTCCTAGTTCCTAGTTCTCACCATCCAGGAGCACAACACACAGTCTGTGGAAAAATCCTCCAAATGATGACTCCTCATCTTCCTTACAGGACTGCCCTGGCACATGTAAAAAACTCCATTTGCTGCTTCTCCCAGCTTTCACAGAGATGGGCTAACTGAGAGGTGTTTTAAAATATTTTATTGTGTTATCAGTCTCGATGGAGGGTGAGACACAAGAAATGTAAAAGTCAGCACCATTCCATCAGAAGCCACCCTATTTCCTATTTCCTATTTCCTAGTTCTCACCATCCAGGAGCACAACACAATCTGTGGAAAAATCCTCCAAATGATGACTCCTCATCTTCCTTACAGGACTGCCATGGGACATGTAAAAACTCCATTTGCTGCTTCTCCCAGCTTTCACAGAGATGGGCTGAGAGGTGTTTTAAAATATTTTATTGTGTTATCAGTCTCGATGGAGGGTGAGACACAAGAGCTGTAAAAGTCAGCATCATTCCATCAGAAGCCACCCTATTTCCTATTTCCTATTTCCTAGTTCTCACCATCCAGGAGCACAACACACAATCTGTGGAAAAATCCTCAAAATGATGACTCCTCATCTTCCTTACAGGACTGCCCTGGGACATGTAAAAACTCCATTTGCTGCTTCTCCCAGCTTTCACAGAGATGGGCTAACTGAGAGGTGTTTTAAAATATTTTATTGTGTTATCAGTCTCGATGAAGGGTGAGACACAAGAGATGTAAAATCAGCACCATTCCATCAGAAGCCACCCTATTTCCTGGTGACAACCCCTTAGAAATGTTGTTCAGCCTGCTAGCTCTTCCTACACAATGCTGATATTAATCACCTGTATTTTTTCTAACACTTATCACCTGTATTTGTGCCCCACATGGTCCTGCTACAATGCATCTTTCACAGTTCTAATTCTCTAAAATATCTAGTCTTTTTGCAAGGCCATATTTTGAAACTTGTTAAAACTTGTAAACCCCCTATTTCTGTATTTCTAATGTTTCTCCATTGGAGATGTTAATTTCCTTTCACTGGCAATTCTTGAAGGAAGACATCTAGGAGAAAGACTCAGTGTCACCCTGATTTTTTAGGTTTTTCTGAGCCTTCTAATATTTACATTCTTGTAATGAACTTTCTCACACACTTTGTGTAAATAAATTATTTTTTTGCATTTTTTTATGGAGGAGGAGAAATTTGATGGGCTGTTGGGTTGTCCAGTGTCATTGGAGAGGTTCATAATTCCAAAAGTCCCTCCAGCAGCAGAGAAAGGACTGAAAATACCTCCTGCCTTTGCTTTCCAAAGGAGAAAAATATCATTCCAAAAGTCCTGCAGCAGCAGAGCCCATCCTCGTGCTACAGACCTGAAAACCAGGTCTGGAGAATCTGATCTGGTTTCATAGAAATCCCAAAATCCCAGAATCCCAGAATAGTTTGGGATGGAAGTTCATGGAATCCCAAAATCCCAGAATAGTTTGGGATAGAAGTTCATGGAATCCCAAAATCCCAGAATCTCAGAATAGTTTGGGATGGAAGTCCATGGAATCCCAAAATCCCAGAATCTCAAAATAGTTTGGGATGGAAGCTCATAGAATCCCAAAATCCTAGAATCTCAGAATAGTTTGGGATGGGAGTTCATAGAATCCCAAAATCCCAGAATAGTTTGGGATGGAAGTCCATGGAATACCCAAAAACCCAGAATCTCAGAATAGTTTGGGATGGAAGCTCATGGAATCCCAAAATCCCAGAATCCCAGAATAGTTTGGGATGGAAGTTCATGGAATCCCAAAATCCCAGAATAGTTTGGGATAGAAGTTCATGGAATCCCAAAATCCCAGAATCCCAGAATAGTTTGGGATGGAAGTTCATGGAATCCCAAAATCCCAGAATCCCAGACTGGTTTGGGATGGACACTCATGGAATCCCAAAATCCCAGAATCTCAGAATAGTTTGGGATGGACGCTCATAGAATCCCAGAATCCCAGAATAGTTTGGGATGGAAGTTCATAGAATCCCAAAATCACAGAATCCCAGACTGGTTTGGGCTGGAAGGGACCTTAAAGCCCATCCCACCCCATCCCATCCCATCCCATCCCATCCCATCCCATTCCATCCCATCCATCCCATCCCATCCATCCCATCCCATCCCATCCCATCCATCCCATCCCATCCCATCCCATTATCCCATCCCATCCATCCCATCCCATCCCATCCCATCCCATCCCATCCCATCCCATCCCATCCCATCCCATCCCATCCCATCCATCCCATCCCATCCCATCCCATCCATCCCATCCCATCCCATCCATCCCATCCCATCCCATCCCATCCCATCCCATCCCATCCCATCCCATCCCATCCCATCCATCCCATCCCATCCCATCCCACCCCAGCCATGGGCACAGACACCTTCCACAGACCAGGTTGCTCCAAGCTCCAAAACCTTGATTAAATCAGGTCATTTCTGACTCTCTGAACACTTATAAAATGTGAATATTTACACTTATAAAATGTTAATATTTTCCCTCTGACTCTTCCATGCAGGTTCAGACCTGATTTTTTCCTTAATCTCTCAAATCCTGCTTTAAAAAAAGACCAGAATCATTAGTTTATTCCAGTCTTCTACAACATCCCTACAGAGATTACTTAAAAATCCCCAAAGTCCAAATAAACTGCTGAAAGTTTTTTCCTAGATCTAAAACTACCTACGAGACAGGAAGCAAAAATTAGGAATAAATAGGAAAGCATTAATATTCAGTGGCCCCCAAATAATGAATATTTAATTAGGAAAATAATATTAAGTATTAATTAATATTTTATGCATCACATTAATATTTAATTAGAATCCAAAAATCCCAGAATCCCAGACTGGTTTGGGATGGAAGGGAAGTTAATTAAGAAATTAATTAACTTTCTAATTAATATTTCAATTAGGAAAGCATTCATATTTTCTGTGTCCCCAAAAAAGTTGGAGGACTATTATTTCCACCATGTTTCAAGTGAGAATTGGAGTTCACTTGAGAGCAAAAAATGGAAAAAATTCAGCCTGAGCTGCTCAGCCTGACAGAGTTACAAGCAGAAAACAGAATATTCTAATTAGGAATGTGGAGAATAATAACTAATGGCAGCTCTGCCATCCCTGCCTATAATCATGATGAGCAATAGAGGAGCAGATCAGAACCTCATGTTCTCAGCATTTAATTCAGTGTCCAGATGAGGGAGCACAGAATTAAAAGGTGATAGAACTCAAAATTCAGAAAAGGATTTATTTATCCCAAATGGAGGAAAAGCCCAGGCTCTGTTAGAATGAAGAATTTGGAAGCTCATCCTGAAAAAATGATTGGCCCTGAATTGGAATATTACACCTGCTGTAGCTCTGGATGTTGTGCAAAATTTAGGGATAAAGGCAAAGATTTGACTTCAGCCTTGATCCCTTGGCAGGAACAGGTTTAGCAAAGGACCTAAAGTTGATTTTTTTAAAATATCTGTTTTGCTCTGCATTTTATTCTCCAAAAATATCTGCTGTGCTGGGCAGAATAACAGCTTAAACACACATAATTCACTGAATTCTGGGAGTTACACCCTGTGCAGCCAAAGGAAACCCAAACTTTTTGGGCTAGACCAGAAATTTAGAAGCAGAATTTTCAGATACATCAATGCAGTGATGAAAAACTGGGCAAAATAAAATGGCTCATTATTGCAGTTAAATATTATATTCATGTAAAACACATAAAATGTCTTAGCAGGGAATATTGCTGCCACCTCTTGGTTCAGCAGGACGGAAATAGCAGGGTAAGATGAGCCAGAGAGCTGCAGGTGGAGCTTTCCTGGGTGTTTTCTCCAGTCAGGAATGTGGCTCTTGGAAATCCGTGGGTTTAGGATGGATTTCCAAACCCACCTGGGAACGGGACACTCTGAAATTCTGAAATCACCCCTGTGGATCTTGAGTGAAGGAAAATTGGCTGGGCATGGAGGGAGTCTGGAGGGGAAAAAAGCCATAATTTGACTTTATTGTTCAAATCCTCCTTGGAGCTGCACCAATGGCCACAACAAAGGTCAAATTCCCAACAAATGGAAATCACCAGGCACCACCAGTGTCCCTTTCTCCCCACCCATGTCCCACTGGGACTGTTTGCACCAGGATGAGAACAGGCTCCAAGGCTCCTCATGGCTGGCAGAGTCAGGAATTTTCACTGTTGCTTTTAGAAATGAAGGGATGGGGCTATTTTCAGGCTAAAAATGATTTATTGCTCAGATAAATTGGAGTCAGAAATTTAAAAACTCTCTTTTCAATCTCAGGGGCTGTGAGATTTTAGAGGAGCAAGCAGCTGGCCATAGCTCAAGAGCAGTCACAGATTCTTCATTACCAGACAATATAAAACTTTCTAAACTAATAGACAGCTGCCACAGAATTTATTTTGCTTTTCCAACCTATCACCTTTACTTACTTGTGCTGCACTGTGGATACTTGTGTTCAATGGTTTCTGTCTCACTTGCACAGAATGTTTCTGTTATAACTTCTAAACTCTGTTCCTGTTATAACTTCTAAATTATGTTTCTGTTATAACTTCTAAAATCTGTTGCTATTGTAATTTCTAAACTCTCATTTTACTCTATACAACCCCACCCCTACCCTATAACCCTTCACCATCTGACCCATACAGTTTCTCACTTATTTAAGGCACATTCTTCCTTACAACTATAGAAACAGAAGTTTATGATTTTCCTGTTTAATGTCTGTGTGCTGTATTTTTACATCAAATCTCCCAAGGCTGCAGACCAACCCCTCCTGTGTCTGTGAGAATTTCTGTTTTCCTGATTCCCACAAGGAATACCTGCCCCAAACCCTTCCTGCCTTGCACCCTCAAAGCCCACTGCTCCTTCTCACTCACCCCAGACTGAGTTTCTGGCAAAACTGTTCCAGTGGAAGATTCTGAGCCTTTGGCTGTGCCTCCTCTCCAGCAGCTGAGTCAGGTTTTGGGTATCCCAGGTGGCAGGGGAGGGACCCCATCCCACCCCTCTGCACTGCTTCACCCCTTCCCAAGGACCCAGAGCCCTCCCCAACAGCAGCTGGGCTCCCTTTGCCCCCCACTGCATCCCACCCCAGCCCAGGGCATGGAAGGAGGGCACTGCACAGGGAAGGCAGCAGCTCCATCCCACCCCAAAGCACCACCACTGAAAACCTGCAGAGAAACTGGAACCCCACAGCCACACGTGGAATGGGCTGAGCAAAAGGAACTGGGGCAAGTCCACTGTGAGAAATCCATAAATAACCCTGATCCTGCACAATGGGGAGATGTGGAAGGGCCAAATGCTCTTAATCAGAGGTGAGGTGACCCCCCAAAGGCTGGAGAGTCCTTCAGGCTGGACTCACACATTCCTAGAGCCAGGGGATTTAACCACAGCAGCTTTACAGACTTAGTCATGGGGAAAAAAATAAAAATAAAAGGGTTTTTATTAAACGTCTTTGGTACTTTTCATAGTAGCAGGAAGCAGGCATGAAGGATTTCACAGGTTCTTTTGTCCCTGGGCTCATTCCTGCCCACACACTTGCGTGCCCACTCTTCTCCCCATGGAAATGGAGAGCCCTGAGCTCCTCCTCGTGCAGATAATTTGGGTTTATTCATCTTGTGCAGAGCCCACCTAAACCTTGGGGGTGTGAGTGGGTGGGGAGGGCAGAGGTGACGGAGGAATGGAGCTGAGTTGTGCTCAGAACTGGGAATATCCAGCTCTTGACAGGGCTGATACATCCAGGAAAGCATTTCCTTCAAATACCAAATGGCTCTAATTGAAAGCAGACTCTTAAATGCCTTTATCTCCAACGAGCAGGTATGAAGGGGTAATGAGAATATTCCTTCTAGTGCAGACAATTCCTCCTCTCCCTGCTGAGCACTGACAGACAACAGCTCCAAAATTCCTTCCCAACATCCAGAATGCAGATTAAACCTCAGCTTTAGGAATCTGAGGAGCCATTTTCAGACAAAGCTGTTGTGTTGCAAGACTCCCAGGCATCGTTTTCCTACCACAAAAAATCCCAGCAAACAACCCAAAAGCAATGTCTGATTCCAGAATCCTCGTCACAGTAATTTCCAGTGCAGCCAATCAATTCATAAATCCCCAAAATACATTTAATGAATGGAATAAGCACGTTATGGCCATTTGTGGCCCAGGAATGCTTCACACACGGTGGCATTTCCTTATTTCAAATGAGCTGGTTGATGTCCAACACCTGAAAGAAGTGCCAATTAATGGAGGTGCATTAATTAGCAGCTCTGGAGACCTGGACTCTCATTTGCAGCACTCCTGAACAGACGTGGGCAGGACAAACAGGCTGGTGAGCCCAGGCTGGACTGGGGCCAGAAACCCCAAAAATGAACCCAAAACACCACAAGCTGCGGTCTGGGTGACAGCACAGACCTGCCAACCTCCTTCTGCTCTTACAAAACACCACAAATGACACAAAATAAACTCCCAGCAGGAGGAAATGGCACCACACAAAGTGGGGAAAGCCAGTCCTGTGCTCCCCTGTGTCCTGCACTGAGCCAGGCTGTGGTGGTGTTCACAGGACAAGGGAAGAGGTGAGAATCTTGACTCCATGTTTTAGGAGGCTGATTTATTATTTTATGATATATATTAACATGATTATTATAATATTAATATTTTAATATATATATATAAAGAAAATGATATATTAAAACTATACTAAAAGAATAGAATAAAGGGTTTCATCAGAAGGCTTGAAAGGAAAGGAAAAGAATTATAATAAAATCTTGTGACTGACCAGAGTCCCAACACAGCTGGACTGTGACTGGTCATCAAGTAGAAACAACTCACATGGACCAATCAAAGATGCTCCTGTTGCATTCTGCTGCTGTAGCAAAGGATTTTTCAGAAAATGTGTCTGTGACACCAGTGCAAGGGAGGAGAGGATTCCAAGAATCCCTCCAAACAGGAGCACCACAGGGTTTGTGGTAAGTGGGGAAGGGGAGGCAAAGCAGCTCCCACATTGGGGTTTTGGGCAGAGAGAAAACCCCCTGAACTCGAGTTCCAGTTCTGCATCCAGCCTTAGAGATGTGATAAAAAAGGGAATTATCAAACACTGCTGGTATTTTACAGCTCCATTTCAACCTCACTGACATTTCCAGAAAACCTGGGGACTCCCCATCCCTGGCAGTGCCCAAGGCCAGGCTGGAAGGGGCTTGGAGCAGCCTGGGATGGTGGAAGGTGTCCCTGCCATGGCAGGGGTGGGATGGGATGGGGTTTAAGGTCCTTTCCAGCCCAAACTGTTCTGGGATTCTCAGGCATTGGGATTGCTGGGCTGTCTGTGCAGGAAAAAGATCAATGATCCTGTGGGTCCCTGTTGGAATCTGAAACACAGGGAACTCTCAGAACATTGGGCCTGGAAGCCAAAGTTCAGAATTAAACCCAGGATTTGGTCTGAGACCTTGGAAAAGGCTCCCTAACTCAGGTGCTAGAAGTGAGAATGTGAATTTATAGTTTAAAGTAGAGACAAGCTAAGGAAAGTTTAGAGTTTTAGAGTTTAAGATATAGAAAAAATAAAAGTAGTTCCAGAGGTGAACAAGGAGTTTAGGATGCAGCACTGCAGGTTTGTGTGCCATAACATGATGGCTAAGAAAGCTCACACATAAGTCCATAAGATGGAATATTTAAAGATTGGGTCAAAAGCATAAATATCCTTGTTGGCAGTGCTTTATTGATCAATAGATCCTTAAAAAGTCTTGTGACTGAGGGTCTTGGGACCTTCTGAGCCCTGCAGTGAAGGTGTGAGCCCAACTCACCCTTCCTACCTATGCAGAAGAAAACTGAATCACATAATCTAAAAAACTCAGAGCTCTTGTCTCTAATTCATTCAAAATTCCCACATGTCCCTTTCCCTGTGGATATTCTGTGATTCCCTGCCTGCCTCTCCTGCATCATTCCCTGCTGGCTGTGCACAGAGCTCAGTCAGAAATGTTTGGACAGTGGGGCTGGACAGTGGCAGAGCCTTTTCCCAACCCCTGTGGTTCCATGGACAGCCAGGATTGCCAGGACAGCCAGGACTCCCTTCCCCTGCAGCCCCCAGAGTGACTCAGAGCACAGAGCTCACATTTATACTGATATTTATACACCAGTGATGTGCAAATCTGCACAGCATGACAAAGTCCTTCAGCTTTAGCACCAGGGTAACACTGAATGCTTTCCTCAAGACTTCCATTTCTGGAGACAGAGGAGCATCAGATACCAATCAATCAATCAATCAATCAATCAATCCCAGCTTTCATTTGGAAGCTTCTCCAGCACAACTGGGGAAAACAAAATTCTCTTTGATTTCAATAAAATCACAGCTACAAATTTCAACCATCACAGCTAAATCATTAAAAAATGAATATACCCAGCGAGAAAATGGCTCCAAAGCAGCTGGTTTGGGAACAAATAAGGGCAGCTTTTACTCCTGGGGGTTGGAACATGTCCAGGGAAGGGAACGGGGCTGGGAAGGGGCTGGAGAATCCCTGAGGGAGCCGGGCAGGGGCTGGAGAATCCCTGAGGGAGCCGGGCAGGGCTGGAGAATCCCTGAGGGAGCCGGGCAGGGCTGGAGAATCCCTGAGGGAGCCGGGCAGGGCTCACCTGCAGCAAAGGAGGATCCCCAGGGATCTTTTCCCTCTCTGCAATTCCCTGCCAGGAGGGCACAGCCGCGGGTCGGGCTCTGCTCGCAGGGAACAGGGACAGGAGCAGAGGGAACGGCCTCAGGCTGGCCCAGGGCAGCTCAGGGTGGATTTTGGGGCAATTCCTTCAGGAAAAGGTGCTCAGGTGGAGTCCCCATCCCTGCAGGGATTTCAGGATGTGGCACTGGGGACAGGGGCAGTGCTGGCAGTGCTGAGGGAATGGTTGGACCTGAAGATCTCCAAAAACTTTTCCAACCCTAATGATTCCAGAATAATCCCTAAATCAGTCCCCAAATTCCATCACACCCTCCCAGCTCCCCCCACCCCAGTGTCCCCAGCCCAGAGCCCCAGAGTGCAGCTCCAGCACAGCACTGATGGCTCTGCCTTCCAGAAACACCCAAAAACATCCTGCCCTTCCCACCTGGGAATTCTCACTTGTCCTCCCTCTCTAATTCCTGCTGGAAAAGTCCAAATCCTGTGGCACAGTTGTGCAATCAGAGCTTTGGGTATCCCAGGAGAAAATCCCTGAGCCAGAGCATCTCCTCCCTTCCCTGGAGGTAGCCAGAGAAATGTCTCCATTTTAAGGATTTCTGTCCCAAAATCTGCACCATGAATCAGTTCATCAGGGATGAGCCCTCTGGATTTCTCATGCTAAGTGGCCTTGGACTGCTATTTTCCATGTGGGTTTCCATGGCAATCGGCAGAACCCGGAATAAATTTGTTTTGTCATAATTGCTGCACAATTCTGGGCAAAGGGAATAAATAAATATTCTCTTACTATTTCTCCCAGCTTGACTCAGGAGCTGGAGCTTTCCTGAAGCTCCTGATTTAGTGAACAAACCCAAAAATCACCAAATATGACGAATTTCAGCAATTATGGTTATTTAGGATAACCAAACCCGAGCCCTGCCAGCGTGTGGGAGTGTTTATTAGTGTCTCAGTGACTCAGAATTATTCCATCTTTAGAGCTTTTCCCAGATTTTCCCCGTGCTCCACGACGTGAGGGGGAGAGAGCAGAGATTTGACATCAGCAGAACATTTTTAGGGCTCTGAGAAGACAAACCAAAGGCTGAGCCAGCTCTGAAATTCCCCCCAGCACTCCCAGGTCCACCAGTCTGGGGATAAGGAGAGTAGACAGGCCTAGCCCACATTCCCAGGAGATTTATTAAAAATAAGAAATAAATAAATAAATTTAATTTCATTAATTAATTTAATTTTTTATCTTATTTTATTTATTTATTTTATTTTTGTTTAATTTTTATTTTATTTGTATTTTTATTTTATTTGTATTTTTATTTTATTTGTATTTTATTTTATTTTGTTTTATTTTATTTTATTTTATTTTATTTTATTTTATTTTGTTTTATTTTTGTTTTATTTATTTAATTATTACTCTATAAAGTCACCATAGAAAGGACCTTGGGAGACCCTTTTCCTCTGCTGGTTTCCATGTGCAAGTTTCCAAGCAAGCTTGGATTTTAAAAAAATTGAATATATAAAGATAAATACTATTAAATAGAATATAAAAATTATATAATTAAAAAAGGGAATATATAAAGATAAATACTATAAAATAGAATATAAAAATTATATAATTATAAATATAAGTATATGATTTATAAGTACAAAATATAATATTATGGAGCAGATAACTGGAGATGGAAGGTTTTTTTTGGGGGGAAAAGCTGTGATTCCCTCTCCAGCAGCATTTGGGTCATTTACATTGGCAAATCCAGCTGCCTTGCCCAGTTATTTTTTTAAAGTTTCATCTGGAAGAAAATCCAAGATTTTATCATTAAAAAGCCCCAATTTTTAATTTACATCACCCCAAATCTCAGCAGTGCCACCGTGCACCCCACTACAACCCCACTGGGGATTTGCAGTTATTTCTGGGCTGACAACATGGAATCTTCTTCCTTGGAAAAATATGTGCTGCAATTCCCATCCTCTACTCTCAGGACAAAATATTTTTATGCAATTTAAAGCAACTTTTTAATGCAACTTATAAACCAACAGCTCTGTGAGGAGGTGAGAGAAATCAATGAGCATTTTGTGCCAATCACAACAAAACAACAGCTGTTTGTGGGGTAAACAGAAGGACAAAAAAGGGAATTGTGGAATCAGAAAATCATGGAATATTTTGGGTTGGAAGGGAGCTTAAATCCCATCCAGTGCCACCCCTGCCATGCCAGGGACACCTCCCACTGTCCCAGGGTGCTCCAGCCTGGCCTTGGGCACTGCCAGGGATCCAGGGGCAGCCCCAGCTGCTCTGGCAATCCCAGCCCAGCCAGGAATTCCCAATGCCCAATGTCCCAAAATCCCAAAATCCCAAAATCCCATCCATCCCTGCCTAACAGAAAGTGTCAATGAGAGAAATGAAAATACTCACCCACCCAAGCAAAAAAAAAAACCAAAAACCAAGAAAATAATCCAACCTGCCTCTGGTATTGATAAATTACAAGTCATTGATAAGTTACCAGTTATTGATAAATTCCAAGTCATTGATAAGTTACAGGTTATTGATAAGTTACAAGTTATGGATAAGTTATCAGTTATTGATAAATTCCAAGTTATTGATAAGTTACAGGTTATTGATAAATTCCAAGCTATGGATAAATTACAAGTTATTGATATGTTACAAGTTATGGATAAGTTACAGGTTATTTATAAATTCCAAGTTATTGATAAGTTACAGGTTATTGATAAATTACAAGTTATTGATAAGTTACAGGTTATTGATAAGTTCCAAGTTATTGATGAGTTCTGGGCAGGCAGAGCCTGGCTTGGCAGAGGCTGAAGCGTTTCCCACATGGGAAGGGGCACACAGCTCTGCAGGAGCAGTTCTGGGGGCTGGCACAGGGGTTTTATTTCTTTATTTTGTGGCTTTTGCAGCTCAGCTCTCAGCTCAGCCAGTCCTGCCTGGCGATGAGGAGTGAGATCCCCCTGTGGGCACAGGGAATATTCCATTTGTGAAGTTGGTGAATGCTCTAAAATGGAATATTCACTCTGCCTCGAACCTCCTGCCAGCTCAGCTCCTGCAGGGAAGGGGCTCCAGCATCAGAGGGACCTGGGGCTGCTGCAGGGCTGAGCCAGGCTGGGAGAGCTGGGAATGTTCCCCTGGAGAGGGGAAGGATCCAGGGAGAGCTTCCAGAACATTCCAGGGCCTGAAGGGGCTCCAGGAGAGCTGGAGAGGGACTGGGGACAAGGGATGAAGGGACAGGAGCCAGGGAATGGCTGCCAGTGCCAGAGGGCAGGGATGGATGGGACATTGGGAATTGGGAATTCCCAGAGCAGCTGGGGCTGCCCCTGGATCCCTGGCAGTGCCCAAGGCCAGTTTGGACAGGGCTTGGAACGCCCTGGGACAGTGGGAGGTGTCCCTACCCATGGAATGGGTAGATTAGGATGAGCTTTAAGCTCCCTTCCAACCCATATTATCCTGGGATTCTACAAATTTACATTTAAGGCAAGAGAGAGCATCATGGTTGTCTTAGCAGGGCTAAAAAAATTCAGCAATTCCTGGAAGCAGCATTCCTTGTACCTCCAACTCGTCTCTCCTGGGATAACCCAGGCTTCTTACAGACATCCAGCACTGCAAACTATTCCCCAAAAACCAGCAGGAACAACCCTGGAAATCAGTCCCATTGTGTTTATGGTATTTGTACCTGAGCTGAGTGCTCAGGACTTTGAAAAATAGAAAAACATAAAGATATAAAAATATCAAACCCACATTAAAATTGTGAAAAGGACTGAAAAGTGGCGAGGACTCGGTGCTGAGCACTGGGATGTTCCAGCAAGCCTCAATCCAACATCCCCATCCTGTGGCTTGGAGCAGAACTGCAGAGCTCCATCCCAGAAACTCCGCTCCTGCTGCCACCTAATTGTGGAGAGGCACACCGGGCACGGGATTCTGCTTTTTAATTACCTTCCTGCCTCTGATTCTCTTGGAAAAGGATTTTCCTATGGATCCGAGCTCGTAAAGAAATGGGAATTGTGTGTTTGACAGCCATGAAACTCCTCGTAGTAAATCAAGAGGATCTTCATCCTGACACTGCACAAGAACCGAGGAGCAGACTCTCCCAAATTCCTCTCAAATTCCTCTCAAAACCTGGGCTCACTACATGAACCAGGATTTTCAGGTTCATCCTGCCTGAAGGAAAACTAAGGAATAAGGATCTTGTGAAAATGGGCTTTTAGAGGGTAATAATTTACTTTCTGTGTAAGTGAGTACAGGTCCCAACAGTCTGACATTCTTATAAACACTGCTCCTAGGATCAGATATTTCATTCCCATGAAATTCAGTGTTGTGTGTCCCTACAAAACGCTTCACTTGATGGCTTGAGGGGGGAAGGACTCACAAAAGAAGCAAGACAGCAGCAACACAAGCAAACTGCAGCAATCTGCTGTTCCTGGGACCCAGTCCCACCTCTGGGGCCCCAGGAGAGAAAAGGCAGCAAAAAACCACCAAAACCAGCACGTCTGGAGCTAAACCAGCATTTGGGGGGTCAGACAACAACTCAGGGGCTTGTGCTTGGATCCTGCATTAAATCTGAGAGGCTGAGGGAGGGAACACAACCAGGGAAGGGCTGGGGCAGGATCCAAAGCAGGAGCTGATCCAAAGCAGGACCAGGATCCAAACCAGGATCTTGATTCAAACCAGGACCAGGATCCAAATCAGGATCCAAACCAGGATCTAAACCAGGACCAGGATCCAAAGCAGGACCAGGATCCAAACCAGGATCTTGATTCAAACCAGGACCAGGATCCAAATCAGGATCCAAACCAGGATCTAAACCAGGGCCAGGATCCAAATCAGGACCAGGATCCAAACCAGGGGCAGGATCCAAATAGGAGTTGATCCAAACTAGAACCAGGATCCCAACCAGGATCTAAATCAGGATCTTGATCCAAACCAGGACCAGGATCCAAACCAGGACCACGATCCAAGCCAGGATCCAAACCAAGATCTTGATCCAAACCAAGATCTTGATCCAAACCAGGACCAGGATCCAAACCAGGATCATCCCCCATGGTTGTGCTCCCACAGCCCAAATGGTCTCAGCCCTCATTCCAGGGAAGACACAGGATTTATTTTGGTCAAAACTTTACATTTTGGAAGATTGTTATTACTGCTGGATACCTGCTGGAAACACAGGGATGCTTGTGGCTGCTCTCCTGGATGTGGGGAGGAGAGCTGGAGAGGGACTGGAGACAAGGGATGGAGGGACAGGAGCCAGGGAATGGCTGCCAGTGCCAGAGGGCAGGGATGGATGGGACATTGGGAACTGGGAATTCCTGCCTGGGCTGGGATTGCCAGAGCAGCTGTGGCTGCCCCTGGATCCCTGGCAGTGCCCAAGGCCAGGCTGGAGCACCCTGGGACAGTGGGAGGGGTCCCTGCCATGGCAGGGGGGTGGATTAGGATGTGTTTTAACCTTCCAAGCCAGCCCATTCTGGGATTCTGGGATGACCAGGGCAAACTGGAGATGTGCCAGATGCTCTCCAAGCCCAGCCTAACCCCCTCCAGCTCAAACCAAGCCACAGCTGCCATGGCCAGGCTGGAAGTCAGGGAGGCAGATCCCTGGGATCCCTTGGGATCTGCTGTGCCAGGAGTGGTGATGAACATCTGTGACGGACACATGGACACCTCCCTGCAGGCTTCTCCCTCCAGATGGTCACAGATTTCCAGTCGTGCTCTGAAATTTGGGGTTTTTTGATTCTGCATGGTATTTTCTTCCATAGGAATGGTGCAAGCTCATCCCACCCCAAAGTGCTGCCTTTTAGGTACAACCCAAAAAGGGCTTTTCCAGGAACAAAGCATCTGACCCCCTCCAGACCAGTAACACGTGGGTGGACACAGCAGGACCAGTTCAGAGGCACAGT
Source organism: Geothlypis trichas (assembly GCA_009764595.1). NCBI lineage: Eukaryota > Metazoa > Chordata > Aves > Passeriformes > Parulidae > Geothlypis > Geothlypis trichas. The sequence goes on along the minus strand of CM019907.1, from coordinate 1,594,582 downwards.
CCTGCCAGGGGAGCCAGAAACCATCAGCACAGTGCATTTTGATTTGAGCTTGTATTAAAATATACCCTACCAAGAAAGTGTTCTAAGAATAGAATTGAATAGGAAAAAAAACCCAGGGATTTTATTAAAATACATTGTACCAAGGAAAGGTTCTAATAATAGACCTGAATGGGAGAAAGGCACAGCTTGGAACCGCTGTGGATGGCACAGCCACCCCTCTCCCAGCCAGACTTTGCTGAAATTCCCCAGACCCCGGGGAACTGATGCTGAAATTCAGGCAGAGCATCCTCCCCGCTCGCTCGTTAGCTGCTCATTAGCATATTTCACATTAGCATATGGCCAGGGCCTGAACCGAAGCGCTCTGATATTTGCCAACCAGGGAGCTGCATGTGGCTCTGAGTCACATCCCAGGCTGGTCGGGACTGGAAAGGACCTTGAAGCTCATCCTGTTCCACCCCCTGCCATGGGCAGCGACACCTTCCACCAGAACAGAAATGATTGTGCTTAAAAAATGACATAAAACGGGGGAAACTGCACAGATTCCTCATGAAAGCACACATGAGATCGGTTAAATATAGCCCAGGCAGGCTCCTCACACAAGACAATAAAACGTTCCCAGTGTCTCTCTTTAGCATCTTGAAATGCTGCCTGCTGCACCCATGGCAAAATCCAAACGGTTTTCCAGGACTGGGGTTTGATTTCCACGATCCTCCCCCCTGCATCTCCTCATTCCACCCCTCTCCGTGGTGCCTACGCCGCTCCACCCGCTCCTTTATTACCATGAGAATCACACTTCCACTCCTCCTTTCCACCACGTTCTGTATCCTTGGAGCAGGCTGATTTTAGGTCCAAAGCTGTTCCATCTTCTCCTGCTCCAAACCCCTTCTCTTCACCTTCCACTCCCTCCCAAAGCCCTTCCCCAGCAGCTCCTTGCTCTGGATGCTCCCTCTGCTGCAGTGGAGGAGGTCAGATCCCAGCCCAGATATTCCTCATGGATAATTCCCAGGCATTCCTCTAAATCCCCCCTCAGCCTGCAGAAATATCAATATCAATATCAATATCAATATCAATATCAATATCAATATCAATATTATATCTGTATTTTACACCCCCAAATACAGGATGAGCAGCAGCATCCTTCACTCTCTTTGGGAATATCTTCCAATGATATTCCAGTATCTTCCCCAGATATTCTCCATAGGATAATTCCTAGGGCTGCACATTCCTCTAAATCCCCCCTCAGCCTGCAGAAATATCAATATCAATATCAATATCAATATCAATATCAATATCAATATCAATATCAGTATTATATCTGTATTTTACACCCCCAAATACAGGGTGAGCAGCAGCATCCTTCACTTTCTTTGGGAATGTCTTCAAATGATATTCCAGTATCTTCCCCAGATATTCCTCATGGGTAATTCCTAGGGCTGCACATTCCTCTAAATCTCCCCTCAGCTTGCAGAAATATCAATATCAATATCAATATCAATATCAATATCAATATCAATATCAATATCAATATCAGTATTATATCTGTATTTTACACCCCCAAATACAGGGTGAACAGCAGCATCCTTCACTCTCTTTGGGAATATCTTCCCAATTCCTTTATTTCCCTGCTCAGTTCCAAAGGTTTTATGTCACCCAGGCCCTTGTCTTGAAGGTCACAGCTCCAAAGGCTCTAAATCCATGGATGTATGGACACAAGAGCAGACTGCACCTTCCTAAATTCCCATTTATTCCCACAGATCCTTCAAAATCAGCTGAGGGATCTCTTCAGAGATCTCCAAAGCACAAGACAGAAAATCCATAAGATGGAAGGCTCTGGGAGCAAATTCAGGAGCCCCTTTTCCAAAGGGGGAAATTCTTCAGAATTCTTCAAGGAAAGGGGAAATTCTTCAGAATTCCTCAAAGAAAGGGAAAATTCTTCAGAATTCCTCAAGGAAAGGGGGAAATTCTTCAGAATTCTTCAAGGAATGAGGAAAATAAAGAAACATCCGGAGCTGCAAGTTCAGCCAAAGTTTAGAGATGATGTAAAAAGAAAGGTGGGGCCAAAAGGAGACATTTGAGTCAATGTAGGTACTGTAGAAATTCAGGGCATGATTCATTAGCCAAAAAAACCCTGAACCCCCTCTGTAGCTATTTCCAAGGAGGTACATCCATAATTTATGTGGAACAGGAGTGGGCTGCAATTTCCCCCACACTGCTCCTGCATAAATTACACCAGCTTGTGATTCCCCAACTCCTGGTTTTCCTGCCTCTCACTTTCCCATCACAGGAACCAGAGGCATCTGTGAAAAGAGGAAGGGCAAGGGTTTGCAGGTGAAAGTTTCCAAGCTGGATTTGGGGTGCCAGGAACTGGGAAAGGTGAGAAGCTGTGGGGGATTCTCAGTTATTTATCAGCATGGGTTACAGAAACCCACAAAAGTCTCCTAAATCACCTGCACTGAGCACAGAGAGGAGCCAGGGCATGGAGAAGTTTAAAATATCAAGAGATTTATCATGAGAGCTGCTCTCCCACTTGTGGATGGTTTGGAGCAGAAGAGTCCTTGGGTGCATGAAATAAATCCAGAAAATATTTCCCAGCCCTGGGAGAGCCCAAGGCCAGGCTGGATGGGCTTTGGGGCCAAGGAAATTTCCTTTGTGAAGGCCACTGAGAGAACAGGGAAAGTCAAAACAATCTCAGTGCCTTGCAGAAACCCTATAAACTACATCCCTGGAAAAACTCCTTGGAAAATGAGAGGAGCAGAGGCTGGACATGCAGAGTGCCCATGGAGAGGGCATCGTGTGGCAGGAGGTGACTCCTGGTGGCCTTTCTGCTGTCCCCCTGGGGCCACTTGCTGTACCAATCCTCACCCAAACTCTGCAGGGACAAAGGGAAAGGGAAAGGGAAAGCGAAAGGAAAAGGAAAAGGAAAAGGACCAAACCAGAAAGAAAAGAAAGATAAAAAGGGGATGAAAGCAGAGGAAGCTGCTCCAGGAGCAGTGAGTGTGGTTAGGACACATCCAACTGCTCCCTAAAGAAAAAGGGACAATTTTCCTTCCAGAACACCCAAGAATGGGGGAATGAAGTGACAGAAGATGAGTTATGAAAGAGTCACCCACTCTTTAGGGCCACTGCCCACATTTTGTGCTCACAGACTCTGCACACCAACCAGAGACAGATTCCACCTCCCCTTTCTTGGTCTTTTCCCCCTCCTCTTCTCCTTCCTCTCACTTTTTTCCCTGCCCCTGCTTTTTGTCAGGTTTTGGGGAGCTCTTTTTTATCCCTCAGTCTGTTCCCTTCACTTGGCTGATGTGCCACCCTGTCCACTGGGCAGCTCTCATGGTCTGGGGAGGGAGTGTCCCAACACTGTCACCTCTAAGGGACAAACACAAGCTGTGGCACACACACAATGGGAAATAAAAGAGAGTAACAACATTCCCAGGAAAAACAGAAATCAACAACAACAACAACAACAAAACCAACAGCCAAAAAAACCAAACAAAAAAACCCCCACACGCTGTCCTTATCCGAATTTAACTAGTTACTATAGTAAAAATTTGGGATTTCCCCTCTTCCCACTCTTTTTGTCTGGTACAAAAGTGGGTAATGAGGCAGCTGCTGAAATTCAGTGCAGAGGAAAGAGAGGCACTGGTGGAAAGGAGACAGCCAAGGCAAGGCCAGAGGAGGAGAAGAGGGAAGGGAAGAGGAGCAGGGCCATGAGCTGCAGGAGAGGAAAAAGCCCCATTTGGGCTGGGGGAGGTTTAGGGTAAATGTTAGGATCAGTTTTTTCAGGGACAGGGCTGTAAAGCCCTGCAATGGGCTGCCCAGGGCAGTGTGGGGTCCCCATCCCTGGAGGTGGCACCTGGGGACACAGGTCAGTGGGGACCACGGTGATGGTGCTGGTTGATGTTGGACTGGATGATCCTAAAGATCTTTTCCAACCTTAACAATTCCATGACTCTTCCCACAAGGATCCTTCCCACGCTCTCCCCTCACCTCCTCTTCCCCACCTCCCTTAACCCCAGCTCGTTCCTCACTGCTGTGCATCTCCCACACCACCTTCTCCTCCAAGGATCTGGGTTCCATTTGGAATTCCTGGAATCCCTCTCCTCCCACCCAGCCCAGCTGTCCCCTCTGCCACCCCCAGGTCACACATCTCCCTTATCCACAGCAGAGCAGAGCTCTTGTCCCAAGGGATGGAGCCTTTCCACCCATGAGGGGAGCAGGGAGAGGGAGCAGAAGCTGCTCCTGCTGGCCCAGGATGCTCAAAGCCAAAGCAGCAGGAGAATATTTCAGCCCCAATTGCCAGCAGGCTCCTGGAAGATGAATGCCTGGCTGAGGTTCCATCATCTTGGGCCATTAACCTGCACTGCTCATGAAGGCCCAAGAAATGGCAAGTGCTGAGGGAGTTTTAATCCCCCTCTGATGAATAAAAAAAACCCATCAGGTTATGAAATATCTCCTAATGGGAAAATCAGTTCCCATTGCTCAGAGGAGATCACTCAAGGAATAGACACCCCAACAAATTCCTGGTACAAAAATTCCACCTGTGAACTTTGAAGTGTGGAGGGAATTTGGCTTAAAAGGCTCCAAAAACACTTCACAAAAATGGGAGTGAACATTTACATGTCAAGTGTTGTCCCCAAGAAGGTCTCATCCAGGAGAAGGTCCCCTAAGCCCCTGAGGCAGAAGTGGAGAATGGAACTCACCACAAGAACCTGGCAAATCCAAATCAACAATGGGATTTGGCTGGAAAATCCTCCTGTAATCCACCTTTCTCTTTGGGAAGGGACAGGTAACTCTGTAGTTGTCAAGGTTTACTGCAGTCTCTGGTGAGGAGCATCACTGGGATTTTCCTCCAGGACATGGCTGGGATTCTCCTGCTTCAATCCAGGTGTCTGCTGCTGCTTCAGGTCACCCAGCAAGGCCCAATAATTATCCCAATTAAAGGATCATCTTAATGTCCAGAGGAGCATTTTCAGAAGGTTTTTTGTAAAATTCCAGCCTGGAATTCTTGTACTGCTCTGCCTGGCTGGGGATCTCTGATTTCTGCAGGGATATCAAAGTGCATTAAGTGCAGAAACCTGCAGAGATGTGGAGACACGGGGGCAGCTCCTGCTGTCTGCAGGGATAAATGGGAAATGATGCATTATGTAACTGGGAAAAGAGTGCCTGGTGAGCTGTAGGAACGGGTGTGGGGTTGCACGGTCAGGATGAATGGAGACAAGAGATCTCTGCAGCCAGGTCAGGAACTTGGGGTTTATTGCAAAGGGCCTGGGTGCAGGGCCCTGCTGGGATTTGGGGTTTATTGCAAAGGGCCTGGGTGCAGGGCCCTGCTGGGATTTGGGGTTTATTGCAAAGGGCCTGGGTGCAGGGCCCTGCTGGGATTTGGGGTTTATTGCAAAGGGCCTGGGTGCAGGGCCCTGCTGGAGCTGCCAGGCACAGCTGGAGCAGGCCCGAGAGAAGAGAGGGGGAGAACGTAAGAGAGTAAAAGGAGTGAGAACTAAGAGTGTGGGAAGAAGTGGAAGATGCAGTGGGAAGAGCAAAGAGAAGAGAAGGGAAGGGAAGAAAAAGTGGTCGAAGTTCCCATTCCAATACAATAAATCATCTTCTGTGTTGAATATTCTGATTCTCACTAACCAATCTAGTACAATATACAAATCCTATAGCATTTCCATATAACCTATAAGAATCACTACATTACCATACTCTGTTACATTTTAAACCCTAAAAACTCCTCTTTGGGCCCCTTCTGCCAAGCTGGCAGGGTCTGTTCTGACCCTTGGACCTGCCTGCTTGCAGAGGGTGTTGTTCCATCAAAAGGGGATCACCTTCAGCTGGCCATGCCATTGTTTTCCAGTTGTTCAGTGCCTAAGGGATCTCAAAACTTGCTTTCATTTCAATCTCACTTATAGTTTCTATATTCTCAAAATCTTTTGCCAGGCAATCATATTTATAAGGCTTTCCTGTTTCATTCACCCCAACAGTAAGCACTGGAACCACAGCCTGGAGAGGGACCCCCATAAAGCACAGACCTCAGAAGGAACAGGATCCAGGGCAAGCCAAGAGGAGGTTATGGTTTCCAGAGCTGGGAGCTGCAAACTGCCAGAATTCCAGGGACTCTCACTCAAGGATGTCAAATCCCTTATTTGGGACAAGACAAGGGTGCTGCTCATCATGGAAGTGCCAAGGAAAGGGAATGCTGAGGGTTTGCTGCTCAGTGGGAATGGGAGCGCTGGAACCACCAGGGTGTGTTTGCCCAGAACCTTCCAGTGCTTCACACCCCCTGCCCAGGGTCCCTCTGCAAACACACGGTGGGACTGGGGACACTCAGGGACACTGGGGACACTCAGGGACACTCGGGGACACTGGGGACATTCAGGGACACTCAGAGACACTGGGGACACTCAGGGACACTGGGGACACTCAGGGACACTCAGGGACACTGGGGACACTGGGGACATTCAGGGACACTCAGAGACACTGGGGACACTCAGGGACACTCAAGGATACTCAGGGATACTCAGGGACACTGGGAACACTGGGGACACTCAGGACACTCAGGGACACTGGGGACACTGGGGACATTCAGGGACACTCAGAGACACTGGGAACACTCAGGCACACTCGGAGACATTGGGGACACTCAGGGACACTGGGGACACTCAGGGACACTCAGAGACACTCAGGGACACTGGGGACACTCAGGGACACTCAGAGACACTCAGGGACACTCAGGGACACTCAAGGACACTGGGGACACTCAGGGACACTCAGAGACACTCAAGGACACTGGGGACACTCAGGGACACTCAGGGACACTCAGAGACACTCAAGGACACTGGGGACACTCAGGGACACTCAGGGACACTCAGGGACACTGGGGACACTGGGGACACTCAGGGACACTCAGGGACACTCGGGACACTCAGGGACACCCAGGGACACTCAGGGACACTCAGGGACACTGGGGACACTCAGGGACACTGGGGACACTGGGGTCACTCAGGGACACTCAGAGACACTCAGGGACACTGAGGACACTCAGGGACACTCAGAGACACTGGGGACACTCAGGGACACCCAGGGACACTCAGGGACACTCAGGGACACTGGGGACACTCAGGGACACTCAGAGACACTGGGGACACTCAGAGACACTGGGGACACTCAGAGACACTCAGGGACACTGGGGACACTCAGGGACACTCAGGGACCACAGCACTGCTGGCACCAAAATTGCCAACAGCCCCAGGGAGCAGCAGCTCCCACAGAAGGGGTGAGGTGTGAAAGGTCCCAAACCCCACAGGGTTTGTGCCAGGGCAGGAATGGGGCAGGAGGGATCTCCAAGCTCTCTCCCTGCCCTTCAGGAAAGGTTCCCGTTTTCATTAGAGGGAAAGGGGAAGGCAGGCAAGGCCTTGCTGTCCCCAATCCCTTTTTTATCTGGAGACCTCATTACCAGCAGCCAAAAATTCAAACAACAGAGGAAAGACACATTCTTATTCCCACTCTCTAAATTACCTCACTTGTCAAATTATCCAGCAGTCATTGCCAAAATGTTTAGGTGGGATATTGGGAATTGGGAATTCCTGGCTGGGCTGGGATTGCCAGAGCAGCTGTGGCTGCCCCTGGATCCCTGGCAGTGCCCAAGGCCAGGTTGGACAGGGCTGGAGCAGCCTGGGACAATTCCCTGATGGAACTGGATGAGCTTTAAAGTCCCTTCCAACCCAAACCAGTCTGGGATTCTGGGATTCTTTTAATCCCACTTGACTATCAGCCAAAACCCCTTTTAACAGCAGATCTTTTTAACATGGCAAGTGGCTCAAGAATTTTTAGATTTTATTTTCCTAGAGCTCTGCTTGATTATTTTTTAAGGCACATCAGGCCTCCCCTCCTAACCCTGAAACCGACAGAAAGGAATTCAGGAATTCTCTTTTTTCCAGCTCTGTGGGTCTCCCAAAACCCAAAGGATTGAGGATAAAAAGCTGTTTCAGTTGCTTTCAGAGCAACAGAACACATTTGAGCACGGAGTTCCCAGTAATCACCATCTCTGCCTGCTCCAGAGCCCATGGCTGTGCTGTGTCCATAGAAACCACAGCCCCATCCCTGCCTGGGAAAGGAAAAACAGAACTGAGACCCAAACTGGGGGCACTGGGAGGAGGAGCTGGGCACGGGGCTGCCCTGGGAGTGCCAGGCCTGGATTTAACTCAGGCTGGCTCAGGTCATGCAGGATTCCTGAATCCCAGGCTCCTCCTTCCAGGAATGGGGACAGCAAGAGCATCATACCCTATATATCTATTTTTTATATCTTTTTTTAAAAACAACCTTTAAAATTTACATATTTACATGTTTGTAAAGGTATTTTTTAATTCTTTCCTGTTAAATATTGAAGGGGGACAGCAAGAGCATCATGCATATGATACCCTATATATCTGTGTATATATATCTATATATATATCTATATATCCATATATACCCTATATATCTATGTATATATATCTATATATCTCTATATATCTATATCTATCTATATCAATAGATATTTACATATATATATTTATAACCTTTTATATATATATATATATATATATATATATATATATATACACATGTTTGTAAAGGTATTTTTTCATTCTTATCTATTAGATACTGAAGGGGACAGCAAGAGCATCATGCATCCATACTCTATATATCTATGTATATATATATCTATATATCTCTATATATCTATATCTATATCTATCTATATCAATAGATATTTACACATATATATATTTATAACCTTATATATATATTTATATATATATGTGTTTGTAAAGGTATTTTTAAATTATTTCCTAATAAATATTGAAGGGGACAACAAGATCATCATGCATTCATATCCTATATATCTATGTGTATGTGTATATATACATATATATATATATATATATATATATATATATATATCTATATCTATATATATCTATATATATCAATATCTATATAGAGAGATATATATTTACACATATATATATATATAACATTTAAAAATGTATATATTTACATGTTTGTAAAGGTATTTTTTCATTCTTATCTATTAAATATTGAAGGGGACAGCAAGACCATCGTGCATTCATACCCTATATATCTATATATCTCAATATCTATATATAGAGATATATATTTACACATATATATATATATTTATAAATTTTAAAATATATAGTTACATGTTTGTAAAGGTATTTTTTCATTCTTATCTATTAGATACTGAAGGAGACAGCAAGAGCATTGTGCATTCATACCCTATATATATATTTATTCCCATATATATATTTTTTTTACATGTTTGCAAAGGTCTTTTTTCATTCTTATCTATTAAATACTGAAGGGGGGCAGCAAGAGCCTTGTGTATTCGTGCCCTATATATATTTTAAAAATATATTTATATAGTTTTATATGTATATATTTACATGTTTGTACAGGTATTTCTTGCCTATTAAATATTGAAGGGGGATATCAAGAGCATTGTGCATTCATACCCTATATATATATATATATATTTTTACATTTATATTTATATTATATATATGTAAATATTTAAATAATTATATGCAAATATATTTTCTATAATTTATATATTTGAATATTTATATATTTCTATTTATACGACATCTTTTTAATCCCTGTATTTCCTGTCTGTGCAGGTATTTTGTCATTGTCACCTCCCGAGCCTCCCCCATTCACATCCTGCTCCCATTCTGCTGCTCTAAGCACGGAGATGCTCGCTGGGATAACACAGCTTGACTAAAGGGAATTAATTTTATAGGTCACGCTGCACAGAGCCACGTAAACAAACACCCACCACCGCCACAGACACACGGATCACTCCCAAATCCCCCAAATTTGGGGTGAGGAGCAGCCAAATCCTATTTTTTCCTCCATCCCTGCGTCGCTCCCTATTAATATCCGACTTTTCCTGGGTGACTTTGGGCTCTCTGCAAAGCCCAGCCTGGTTGCCATGGTGACAGTAAACCGGCCAGAACATCTGCTGGGAGCAGGACCTGGCTTGGGAAGGCACAATCCCAATCCCACGGAGCCATCCCACCATTCCCACCATTCCAGCAGCTCCAATTCCAGCAGCTCCCATTGCAGGAGCTGCTGCTGAGCCCCAGCCCCTCCCTGCTCCCCGTGCTGGGGATGGTGCCCCAATTCCAGAGGGATGCTGCCCCAATTCCAGAGGGATGCTGCCCTAATTCCAGAGGGATGCTGCCCCAATTCCACAGGGATGCTGCCCCAATTCCACAGGGATGCTGCCCCAATTCCACAGGGATGCTGCCCCAATTCCACGGGAGCTGCACCATCCTGGACACCTCAGCGTGGACATCACCCCTGAGGCTCCAAACCTGACCAAAATCCCAACAGTTGGGGGATTTTTTCCCTGGAAAACCACGGCGTTGTGGGGATGTGCTTGCAAACACAGCACACACAGGATCGCCTCCTAACAGAGCCCTGAGTGAGAGCTTAATTGGGGATTCAATTAGAGCAGGAAGAAACATTCAATTAAACCTCCTGATGGCACGGAGATTCCCGGGCACGCAGCATTCCAGAGGAAAAATGGGAATGTGCAGAAGGCTGCTGGCCCTGGTGATGACAGAACTCAGGAGAGAAGCCAATTTTCCTACTCCTTGCTTTATAATTAAAGCAAAAAGAAAAATCCATTTCATTTCCTGGTATTTCAGCCTGATGAAGGTTCATGGAGTCACAGAATATCCTGAGTGGGAAGGGAGCCACAGGATCATGGATCCAGGTGCTGTCCCTGCACAGACACCCCAAAATCCCTGGGGCATGCCTAGGAGTGGTGTCCAAACCCTCCTGGAGCTGTTGGGAATGTGCCCATTCCCTGGGGAGCCTGGGCAGTGCCAGCACCCTCTGGGGGAAGAGCCTTGCCCTAAATCCATCCTGGCCCAGCTCCACAAAGGACAGGCTCCAAGTGCCTCCATTTCCTTCCAGAAACCCTGGGCAAGGTCCCACCTGGGCATCCCATGGCTCTGACCTCCTCCCCACGGGCAGCATCCTGCAGGAGCTGCTGGAGGGATGTCCTCTGCATGGCCTTGGGCCCACCTGGACCTTCCACACTGGGAGCTGCTGGAAGCAGGGCTGGACTCCTCATTTTCCCAGGATTTCCTCCCCGAGGTCACTGCAGCCATTCCAAAATCCCAGCCCTGCTCCTTGGTGGGATGGTTCCTCTGCAGCTGCCAGGGGACAATCCCATGGAAGATCCTCAGTCCTTCACAGGGAATTTCCTGCCATGGATTGTCCCAGTGCAGCCCTTTGCCTTGCAGGGAGCAAACCATCCCCAAAAATCAGCTGGAATTGACCTCAGGCCATTGTGAGGATGGACAGAACAAGAGGGTCAAATGTCCCAGGCCAGGCTGGACACTGGGCTTGGAGCAGCCTGGGACAGTGAGAGGTGTCCCTGTCCATGGCAGGGGTGGGATGGGAGGGGATTTAAGGTCCCTTGAACCCAAACCATTCCAGGATTCCATGCAGCAAACACTGCTTTCCCCCAGAGCTGCAAGGTCCTTTTGGAAAGCTTTTGTGAACTCTGTGGTGCTGAATAAATGCAGGAAAAAACCCCAAACCTGAGGGAAAGTCAAGCAAGACACCCTGAGAACACTCATTTCACTGCAAGCCTTAATTCCCCACCTTGATTCAACCTAAATATTTGGATTTACAAAGTCAAATCTTGGCTTTTACAAACCAAATCCACTGTTTCTTCGTCAAATGGCAGAACCTGAGAGCTGGCTGAGCTGAGCACCCTGATTCCAGCAGGGATGAGGCACAACCATGCCAGGGCTGCTGCTCTGGGGAGAGAGGGCTCAGCCTTTTATTCACCTGTCAAATGCTTAAACAGCTCCTGAGTGCTGCACAGAGGAAAATGAGAGCCCAGCCTAAGGAATAATCACATTCCATGACAGTAAGCTGTATTTTAGAAATTAATGACTCATGGCAGGATTGAGCTCATCCTGAGCTAAATTACTGAACCTCTGCTCTGCTCCTCTGCAGACACGATTTTTATCCATTTAATCAGTGCTGGATTTTGAGGAATGCCTGGATCACTGCAGGCTCCCACTGGAATGGACCCTGCTTCCAGCAGCTCCAGGGGTGACCAGAGTCCCCAGGTGATGCCCTGAGGAAAAGGATTTTGAGACCAAAAAATGCAAAATTCTGGGAAGAATTCAGATGCACCTTGAAAAGTTCATCAAGAAATGGTCACTGACCAGCACAGCCCCGTGGAAACAAGGCCACAAAACTCTTTTTAAAGATTCTAAATTATTTTGTCACAATGTCCTCAACCTTTGAAGTGTTGTTACAGCCTAAGAGCTGCCCTGATAACACAAAATGCTGCTCTTCTCTTCCTCTCAAGATTACACAGGAAAAATTACATTTAAAAAGGGGAAGCACAAGTGCTGCCAGAGATGCAGCACCAGGTGTAACTAAGTCTCAAAAGAAAATTGGCTTTAACCTCAACTATCTCTAAAGAAGCAGCAAAAACTTCCAGAAATAAACTGCACATCTAAATATAGTTTTGTGTGAAGTTGAATGTCCTTGGGCTGCTCAGGGACACTCAGTGGCTTCACTTGGGAGTCTCTGGCACAAGCTGGGAAGGATTTCCACTGATTCCTGTGAATGTTTCAAGGAGATTTTTTTACAAGGCCAAAAATCCTCTGGAATCATCGAGTCCAACCATCCCCAGCACTGTCCAGGCCACCTCTGACCCCTGTCCCCAAGTGCCACATCCACAGGGCTTTAAATCCCGCAGGGATGGGCACTCCAGTGCCATAGGCAGCTGTGAAAGGGCTGGGAGACCTTTTCCATGAAGGAATTGCCCCAAAATCCACCCTGAGCTGCCCTGGGCCAGCCTGAGGCCGTTCCCTCTGCTCCCGTCCCTGTTCCCTGGCAGCAGAGCCCGACCCCCCCGGCTGTGCCCTCCTGGCAGGGAATTGCAGAGAGGGAAAAGATCCCTGGGGATCCTCCTTTGCTGCAGGTGAGCCCTGCCCGGCTCCCTCAGGGATTCTCCAGCCCCTGCCCGGCTCCCTCAGGGATTCTCCGGCCCCTGCCCGGCTCCCTCAGGGATTCTCCAGCCCTGCCCGTCTCCCTCAGGGATTGTCCGGCCCTTGCCCGGCTCCCTCAGGGATTCTCCAGCCCTGCCCGGCTCCCTCAGGGATTCTCCAGCCCCTGCCCGGCTCCCTCAGGGATTCTCCAGGCCCTGCCCGGCTCCCTCAGGGATTCTCCAGCCCCTGTCCGGCTCCCTCAGGGATTCTCCAGCCCTGCCCGGCTCCCTCAGGGATTCTCCGGCCCCTGCCCGGCTCCCTCAGGGATTCTCCAGCCCTGCCCGGCTCCCTCAGGGATTGTCCGGCCCTTGCCCGGCTCCCTCAGGGATTCTCCGGCCCCTGCCCGGCTCCCTCAGGGATTCTCCAGCCCTGCCCGGCTCCCTCAGGGATTCTCCGGCCCCTGCCCGGCTCCCTCAGGGATTCTCCAGGCCCTGCCCGGCTCCATTCCCTTCCCTGGCCCTGCTCCAGCCCCTCAGCCCCTTGCCGTGAGGGGAAAATCAAAAAGTGGGAGAAAACATGAGGGGAGGAAGAAATGAGGGGAGTCTGAGGAAGGCTTTGATGCAGAGCTTTTTCCTCCTGGATCCTCTTTTTCTCCAGGCTGAGCCCCTGCCCGGCTCCCTCAGGGATTCTCCAGGCCCTGCCCGGCTCCCTCAGCCCCTCCTGACCCTGAGGTGTGAGGGAGAACATTCCGAAGGGAGACCCTGCCTGAGGAGGTGTCTCAATCTCACCTGCACGAGGGCTGCAGTTGGGTCAATAAAAAGCAAAATGTGTAAATATTCCTCTGGGAGATATTTGGAGAGGAGGAGAAGGAGTAAAATGAGGAGGAGAAAGGGAATTTCCACCCCAGCATCCCAAGAAGTGCTGGATGCTCTGACACAACCTCTGGGTGCTGTCCTGCACAGGTCACAGCTTTTGTCAGTGAAATGAATCTCATCAGAAATTACAGGGAATAAATTGATCCTGCCAGAATTCCACGAGAAAACACCAAATCCTGTGTCACAAACCCCCAGAAAACACAAGGAGGAGTTGTGCTGCCAGCGTTGTGTGGAATCACAAGCACATGTTTCCAGCTGCCCTAATTAGTGTCTAATAATTGACTCCTGTCCCTTAAGGGGGTTCTTGGCTCTAATTGAGCAGCACCTGCCACGTCAGAGGAACAGTTCTGTGCACCCATTCCTTGCTCAAAGGCCACATTGACCCCTTCTGTGCCAGCTCTGCTGCCAGCCTTGGCTGTGCCCGGATTTGGGGCCCGTCCCAGCAGCTGGGAATCTGCCTCAGGAGTCACTCCAGGACAGCAGGGACCCCACTGCCTCTGGGGGTGCTCAAACATCATCCCACTGATTCCCAGCACACCCCTGGGTGTTTCTGGCAGCACAGAACTCCCCCTGTGCCCTCCAGAGCAGCATCTCCCCCAGCAGAGAGGGCACTGCCATGGCCAGGCTGGAGCTGGGAGCTCTGTCCTTGTGGACACACACACACCCCACAGACCCTCTCTGCTTCCCACCACACGGTGTGGACAAAAAAAATGCAAATCCAAAAGCTCCTCCAAACGTTATTCCCTTCCTAAATTAGATTGAGCAATGGATCGAAACCAGAAATTAAATGCAACATAATGAAAAGTCGAGTAATGAGTTCAAATCCCAGGAGCTATGTCTCTCCTGGCACAGAAGGAAACCAAGGATGTCATTTCCATAGGTATGTCGGCTTGGGCAAGAAGCTGGTGCTCAGTTTTTCATGTATACAAGATCTACAATAGATTTAAACTCCTCTGGGACACTGATTACAGATCTCACTGACAGAATTCCCATTTGTTTTCAAATCAGACCCACAAGCACCACAGTGCTGCCTTGAAGCTGATCCCTGCTGGTGGGACTTTCTGTTCCACTTCTGCTCGCAGAGCCTGATTGTTCTGAGGGAGAACTTCCCTGTGGGAGGGCAAAGGACAGGGAAAACATCCCATCACCTGATTTTCCTGCTCTTAATTGGAAGGGCCCATCCAGTGTGGATGGGGGAATGACGCCCAGGGGGTCAGGAGGGACGTGAGTCCCTCAAAAGCAGACAGACAGAGGCCTGGCTTCCAAAATTCCAGGTCATGTTCTGCTGCCTTGGACACCAGGTGATGCCAAGGACCCTCTGCCCAAACCACCAAGCCCGAATTCCCAGGCAGCACAAATGCACCTCTGGAAGCAGCTCCCCTGCCAGGCTGAGAGCTGCTCCAGGACATCTCCCAGGAGCACCCACGGCAGCATCTCCCCAACCCTCCAGCATAACCCAAAACTGCCTTTCTGCTCCTCTATCCTTATTTCAACTCCAGCCTGCACGGCTCAGATCACCCTGAACATCAGACTCTTCCCGAGACTCTCACATGTCACCCTGGGAACGGGGACTGCCAGCCCCAAACGGCTGCTCCGGGCCGGGGCTGTGACAAGGAGGTGCCAGCAGGGAACTGAAACCTCCCAGGGTTATTGAAATCCCCCTCTGTGACAGAGAAACCTCCATGGCCTGAGCACAGCACGCTGCCATGCGTGGCAAGTGGCCCTGGATCCACCAAGGGCCCATTCTGCTTTCCCTGAGCCTCCTTCCATTCCTCTGGAGTCCCTGGGCAATCTGGGATGCAGGGTCATGCTCTGGGGAATGCTGCACACGCTGGACTTGGGAATGAAATTGATAATATTTACTGCAAACAGGGGTTTTAGCTGAGGGCGATGCTCTGGGGGGCTCGGGATGTCAGTCTGTGTCTGAGCAGGGACAGCTGGCAGGCAGAGTGGGGGACTGGGAACAGGAATGGAAAAGGGGAGCAGGGATGGAAAAGGGGAGCAGGGAAGGAAAAGGGGAATAGGGATGGAAAAGGGTGGCAGAGAAGGGAAAGGGGAATGTTAGCACGAGGCTCCACGCTGATGGCTACCAGTGCTCCTGCAGCGCACGGGGCTGCTGTGCAACCAGCTCTGAGCAGCCCAACCTCAGATACCGATGCTCTTGACACACTTAAAACCATTTTCCCCCCAGAAATCCTCAAGTCAGGAGATCACTAAAACCTCAGCTCCCATTCCCTACGCCAAGCTCATCTCCCGGTGTCCCGGGGAACAACGAGGAGATGCCCAGCGGGTCAGTCACCGCCGGGAGCCCGAGGCGGGGACGATCCGTGCGTTCCTCCGGCCGCAGCCGGGCTCTGGGGCCGCTCCCAGCCCCGAACTCCGCCGTGCCCGCAACTCCAGCGGTGCCAGCGCCGGAACCGGAGCCGGAGCATCCCCGGGGCAGCGGCACCGCGCGGGGGTCCGGCCCCGCCGGGACGGAGCCGCCCGAGCCCCGAAGCCCCCCGTTCGTGCCCGGAGCCCCCCGTTTGTGCCCGGAGCCCCCCGTTTGTGCCCGGAGCCCCCCGTTTGTGCCGAGCCCCGGCGCTGACCTGCCGCAGGATGAAGCTGGTGGAGGTGGTGCTGCCGTCCGAGCGCTTCAGGCGGCTGCGGCGCGTCGCGGTGCCCCTCGTCACCTGCCCGGGGACAAAGCATCAAGGTGGTGTCACGGCCCCGGCCCCGGCCCCGCCGCCCCCGGCCCCGCACGCACCGCGGCCATGGCTCCGCGCTCCCGCTGCCGCTCCCGCCGCTCCCGGGCGCTCTCCGGGCGCAGCGGAGCCGCCGCCGGGGCGGAGCGCGCTGGGGAGGGGGCGGCGGGCGGGGGGCGGCCCCGGGGCGGGGCTGGGACGGCAAAACCCCCGGAGCCCGGCCCCGGCACGGTTCCAGCCCGGGGGGCGAGCCCGGAGCGCCGCTGTGCGCTGGGGATGGGCGGGAGAGAGAGATGGGGGGGCTTACCTGGAGAGGGGAAGGATCCGGGGGTCCGGGAGAGCTGGAGGGGGACTGGGGACAAGGGATGGAGGGACAGGAGCCAGGGAATGGCTGCCAGTGCCAGAGGGCAGGGATGGATGGGACATGGGGAATTCGCAGAGCAGCTGGGGCTGCCCCTGGAGCCCTGGCAGTGTCCCAGGCCAGGCTGGAGCAGCCTGGGACAGTGGGAGTGTCCCTGGCATGGCAGGGTAGCACTGGATGGGATTTAAGGTCCGTTCCTTGGGGGATGCCCTGGGCAAGCAGCGCCCTCTGAGCCCACCGGGCCCCTCCAGCCGAGCCCAGGGCCCTGCCCAGCCCTTCCCACATCCACCAGCACCGACCGACAGCACTCCCAGCCCGGGAGAGAGCCCAATGCCCAGGGCACGGCAGAAAACAAACTAAAGCAGGAGATGAGGAATTGGAATAAAATCCGAGGAAGATTTGGAAGCGGAACCTGGATTTCCTTCCCACTGCCGAGCTTCACCTACAGGCACATCTCACCTCCCACCGGGATGAAGAGAGCAGCAATGGGCACATCCTCACTCACTCACACTGGGATGAGCAGGAGCAGCAATGGGCACATCCTCACTGACACTGGGATCAGCAGGAGCAGCAATGGGCACATCCTCACTGACATTGGGATCACCAGGAGCAGCAATGGGCACATCCTCAGTGACACTGGGATGAACAGAGCAGCAATGGGCACATCCTCACTGACATTGGGATCACCAGGAGCAGCAATGGGCAGAGCGTCACTGACACTGGGATGAGCAGGGGCAGCAATGGGCACATCCTCACTGGCACTGGGATGGAGCAGGAGCAGCAATGGGCACATCCTCAGTGACACTGGGATCACCAGGAGCAGCAATGGGCACATCCTCAGTGACACTGGAGTCAGCAGCAATGGGCACATCCTCACTGCCACTGGGATGGAGCAGGGAGCAATGGGCACATCCTCACTGACACTGGGATGAAGCAGGAGCAGCAATGGGCACATCCTCACTGACACTGGGATGAGCAGAGCAGCAATGGGCACATCCTCAGTGACACTGGGATCACCAGGAGCAGCAATGGGCACATCCTCAGTGACACTGGGATGAACAGAGCAGCAATGGGCACATCCTCACTGGCACTGGGATCACCAGGAGCAGCAATGGGCACATCCTCACTGACACTGGGGTCAGCAGCAATGGGCACATCCTCACTGCCACTGGGATGGAGCAGGGAGCAATGGGCACATCCTCACTCACTGACACTGGGATGAGCAGAGCAGCAATGGGCACATCCTCACTGACACTGGGATGGAGCAGGGAGCAATGGGCACATCCTCACTGACACTGGGATGGAGCAGGGAGCAATGGGCACATCCTCACTGACACTGGGATGAGCAGAGCAGCAATGGGCACATCCTCACTGCCACTGGGATGAGAAGGGGCAGCAATGGGCACATCCTCACTGCCACTGGGATGAGCAGGGATGAGCACATCCTCACTCACACCTGCACACCCTGAGCACATCCTGACACCTGCACACCCTGAGCACATCCTCACTCCCACCTGCACACCCTGTGCACATCCTCATCACACCTGCACACCCTGAGCACATCCTCACTCCCACCTGCACACCCTGAGCACATCCCCACTCACACCTGCACACCCTGAGCACATCCTCACTCCCATCTGCACACATCCTCACTCGCACCTGCACACCCTCACTCACACCTGCACACCCTGAGCACATCCCCACTCACACCTGCACACCCTGTACACACCCTCACTCACACCTGCACACCCTGAGCACATCCCCACTCACACCTGCACACCCTGTGCACATCCTCTCCCACCTGCACACCCTGAGCACAGCCAGCATCCTCCTGCCTCACCCCAGACACCAAATCCTTCCAGAATTCCTTGGCTGAAAGGAGCAGCCTGGTTTCTGTGGCCGAGGTGAATGTGGGTCACCGAGGCTGTGGTCTAAATGAGATTATTTCTATGTTGTTTCATCACTGAATTGGTCCTAGGAAGGCATTTCTGTTGAAACATTAACTGTGGGGTGGCTGATTTCCCAGGGAAAGATTCTCTCCAGAGAGCCCAGGGATCAGGCTGGGATTCAGAAGGGAAAGCAAGCCAGCATTTCCCAATAATTCAGGATATGATCTGGCTTTTTAAAGGTTGACTTCCAGCCTGAAGTGACCCTAAATCAACCCACTGGGGTCAGAAGGGCTGTAAAAAAATGGATGAAAACCAGTGATTGATGTGTAAATGACAAATTTTGGGGCTCTTTGCAGGCATTTTTGGTGTCCATGCACAGCCTCAGCAGCAGGGTGAAAGCCCAGGGAATCACCCTGATTTTTTGGGATGAGCAGAATTTTCAGGTGTTTTTGGTGTCCAGGCACAGCTTCAGCAGCAGGATAAAAACCCAGGGAATCACCCTGATTTTTTGGGATCAGCCAGAATTCTCAGGTGTTTTTGGTGTCCATGCACAACCTCAGCAGCAGGGTTAAAGTCCAGGGATTCACCCTGATTGTTTGGGATGAGCAGAATTCTCAGGTGGTTTTGGTGTACATACATAACCTCAGCAGTAGGATAAAAGCCCAGGGATTGACCCTGAATTTCTGGGATGAGCAGAATTCTCAGGTGGTTTTGGTGTCCATGCACAACCTCAGCAGCAGGGTGAAAGTCCAGGGATTCACTCTGATTGCTGGGCATCAGCCAGAATTCTCAGCTGTTTTTAGTGTCCATGTACAGCTTTAGCAGCAGGGTGAAAGCCCAGGGAGTCACCCTGATTTTTTGGGATGATCAGAATTCTCAGGTGCTTCTGGTGTCCATGCATAACCTCAGCAGCAGGGTGAAAGCCCAGGGAGTCACTCTGATATTTTGGGATGAACAGAATTCTCAAGTGTTTTTGGTGTCCAGGCACAGCCTCAGCAGCAGGGTGAAAGCCCAGGCATTCACCATGATTTTTGGGATGAGTAGAATTCTCAGGCAGGATCACAGGACTCAGCTCTTGCCTCTCAGAGCAGGGAATTCTCCTGGGTGTGTTTGTGAACAAACGTTGCTCATCCCACAGCCAGCTCTCACTGCAAGCAGGGGCAGTGCCTGGGAGTTCTTAGGAAAGATGCACAGATAAAAATAAGGGAAGAAAATAATCTCCATCTCAGGAAATGATCCCTGAGAGAGGCCACAGCATGGAGGGCCAGAGTCCCACATCCCCACCAAACCCTGCAGCACAAAGAACACACAACAGCACGTGGAAGGTTTCAATAATCTGATTTTTACCATTATTTCTGGAGCCAATTGAAGAGACAAAGCGTGGCTGACATCAGGGGACAGAGCACAAGCCCTCAGAGCACTCTGGGGTGACAAATTGAACAGACACAGCAGGTCCCCAGCTCACAGCAAAGGAAATGGATCTCACAGTGACATTCAACACCCATGAAACAAAAATACCACGTGGAAAGTCTCATTAGAAAGGTTCCTATGTTAAGGGTTTATATGAAAAAGCAGGAGTTCTCCACCCTGAATTCCTGATAGAAAACAGCAGGTAGAAACCTAAGGTAGAAATCTGGAGTTAGAGAAATCCTTTGGCAGCATGTTCAGTTACAATCAGGCCTTAAAAATAAATATGATCATGTCTAGAAGTATGAAGAGAAACACCAACCCCCTCTAAATACACTGGTTTAATAATAATTAAATTATTTTACACTATCTACAAGTTGCATATCACAGAGTTAGGAGTAGAAGAGGTGACAGAAGGACAAATCCTGCTTTTATAAAAGTTCAGGCATGTGTGGAGCTGTGTAGAAAATCTCAGACAAATGAGTATATACATTATTTATACTTAACAATTAACATCATCAAATCACATCTGGCTGGCTCAACTGAAGATTTCTCTTGGCCCAATGCTCAGAATCCAAAAAACCCACAAATTTAAATTTCCTAACAAACATGGAGAATTGATAGCAACGAGAGCAAGGTTTAGTTCTACCCCAAACCAACTTGGAACAAAGTAAACTCTGACAAATAAAAGCTCCAAACAAGAAGAATTTGGAAGAGCAGCATTGCAATAAATTCATTTCCTCAGAAGACACAAGGAACAAGTTATCAAAACACTTCAGTATTGCCACGTGTGTTATTTGTACTGAGCTACTTCCAGGGGAAGGATCAAGACAAATTAAAGTCACATCCAAAGGAAAGACAAAATCCTCCTTCCAATTGCACACATTTAAATAAAAAGTGATTTAAAGAGCACTTTCTGCATGAGCACGAGGCTGCAAATATAAGGTCAAGATAGCAAATAATTAAATAAAAGGAGGTGCTGAGCAAAGGGTGGGTTTGGTCACTCAGCAGCCTGGAGTTCCAGTCTGGGATGAAGTTTATACATCAAAAATGCTCATTTAGACATCTGGGAGCTTCCTGCATTTAATGGAGATGTTTTTATCAGTAATTTGCTTCCATTATTTCCCCAAACCAAGGATTATCACTCAGCAGAGGTGGTTAAAAGCAAGATAAATGTGACCATGCTCCAGTGAGGAGGTAAATAGAAGGATGAAGTGATTTTTTTTGTTCAGCAGTTGAAACAAGAAAATGAAAGAAATCCCACATTCCCACAGGATAATCCAGCTCATGTGCTCCCTTGGACAAACCCCACCCTTCAAAAAGTGCATCAGGGAAGAAATTCTTGGATTCCTTTTCTCCCCAGTGAAATTCTTGGATTCCTTTTCTCCCACTCGTGGCCAGCTCTGCGGCAATCCCTCCTGCAGGGAAAGGCTCTGGATTTCCTGTGCACAGCAGCCCAATCCCACCCCAGCACGTGGATGGCCTCAAATCCCCCTTTCCCAGTGGTGCACAGCTCCTCTGGGCTCAGGGCTGGCTCAGGCATGGACACAGGGGCAGAGAAAGGAAATCCAAGAGAGGCAGAGCCCCCTGGCTCCTTTAGGAGAGTTCCTGTTCCACTCAGCTCCCCCTGCAAAGGGAACAGATCCTCAGGGGCTTCAGCAGCTTCAAACATTCTCCAGCCCCTCCTTTCCCACAGGGAATTCCAATGCTCCTTCACTTCTACATCCATCCAGAAAGGAAAACTGCAGAGAGATCCTGTGGGTTCCTGGCTCAGCACCTTGGATCCACCTGGAGCATCTCCTGCCTGCCCTTCCCAAGGGGTCCCGTGCTGGCAGTGCCACCTCTGCCCAGACACCGGGCAATTGGAGGAAAACTTTTCCTCAAGAAAAAACACAGCAATTCTTTGTGTTTTCCAAACCACAGAGGCAGCAGTGTTAAAGCCCTCTTTTCCTCCTGTTTCCACAGGGATGTGGTGTCCTGAGGGGCAGAGTTTCCTCTTCCAGCTGGAGCCAGGGTCCCCTCGGATTGCATGGCGCGTCCTTCAGGAAAGGGACTCCAAAATGCAGAGGATCCCTAAAGCCACTGGGACAGAAGGATTACAGAAGACACCAGAGGAGGCAAAGCAACAGCATCTCAGCATCCTCAAGCTTCCAGAAACACATTGCAAAGAGAATTATTTTGGGACAATCTTTCAAAGATTCACAAGTGACGTTTCCCGAAAGCGCAGGGAAAGAGAGAGAGAAAAAAAAAGGGACTCGGAGGAACGGGGGAATTATTTTAAACCATCCCCTAATCTAGTTCAGGATGCAAAAATGCAAATAACCATCAGAGCTGGTGCCTATTTTTACTCTGCACCACCCTAACGCAGCGAGTTGGGCTGTTGGAGAGGAGGATGGACTTTGATATCCACGGCAGGGACTCCCAAAGACCGCCAAGCTCGGAACTCCTCCACCCCGGCTGTTCACAGCAGAGGCTGCTGATGGAAACTGGGCTGCTGCTGGAGCAGGGAATGAGCAGGAAGTGCCACGGGGTAACCTGGTCCTTGGCTGCTCTGGAACGCTGCCACGTCCATGCCCATCTGGTGCTGGGGGAAGGCGGCGCCGCCGGTGACGCTCGGGAAGGGCTGAGGCAGCGCGGGGTCGGGGCTGCGGGGACACAACACCAACCACGCTGACAGGGACACTCAGGGACACCCCAGGGACACCCCAGGGACACCCCAGGGCCAGCACATCCACCACAGCACTCCCAAAACAAGGAGCCTAAATATGTACATTTTCCTAAATACGTACATTTGACCAAAATGGTCGCTTTTTAAGCAATTTCATGTTTTGCGCGCTGCTAAAATGCAGTTTTTGACATGCACGCTCTCAACTGCAATCAGCTCTGGGCTTGCACTTTCCCTCCTGTTACTCCTGCATGTTAACAAACAGAGTTCCCCAGGAATTTCATACTATTCATGCCTCTAACATGGCAGTTTTCATGCCCTAAGAAACATTTTCACCCTCAAAATTCTTTCAGCAGCTTAGTAATTCTACCACATAACTTTTACTCTTACTTTTTTACTTACTTGTGCTTTTTAACTTACTCTTGCTTTTCAACTTATAAGTTGAAAGTTGAACTTAAAAGTTGAACTTACTCTTGCTTTTCAACTTACTTACTCTTGCTTTTCTGCTTACTTACTCTTGCTATTCAACTTGCTCTTTAACTTACTCCTACTATTTAATTTTCAATCTTTGGTGCTGGGTGTTTAAAGCCAAAGTCAGAGGTTCCTTTTCAACCTTTCTCTCTTAAAACCTCCCTGGGAAACCTCCTCGTGCAGGATCAGTTTTACCCAGAATAATGCTCTCATTGCTCCCTGGTTTCCTAAAATTGGTATTTTCCAAGGTCAGAGGTTCCTTTTTAACCTTCCTCTCTTAAAACCTCCCTGGGAAAGCTCCTTGTGCAGGATCAGTTTTACCCAGAATAATTCTCTCATTGCTCCCTGGTTTCCTAAAACTGGTATTTAGATGTGTTACTAAATGTAAATGCCACGAGAACGTGCAAAATGGCAAAATTCCCCCCAGGAAGAAGAAATTGCTGGGTCCATACCTTAAATAAGCAGCTGGAGGTGGCTGAGTGGCTGCAGAGTTGATGCTCTGGGGCAGGGATCTCACCTGGCCCACCTGCTCCGGGGCCAGGCTGTACCCTGGGGACATGGACACCCCCTGCATCAGGTAATTCCCACTGGGAGGCTGCACAGGATACGACTGCAAAGCAAAGCAAGGCCACCAGATTTGGTGCTCAGCACAGCTTTGGAGTGAACCCACCAGAATATTCTACAGCTGGAAGCAAAACCTGCACTTGCTGCCAATTCTGGTTGAAATAATGCAAGATTCCCTCCAAATTCAGGTGGCACGGGCTGGAGCTGCTGGTGGGGGGTGGATTTGGGATAAACAGGTTTGTCCCAAATAAAGCCCAGCATTATCCTGCATTTCTAGGCACCAGTCTGGGGAGGAAACAGCAAACTCCAGTTGCCTTTTGGCTTAAATTACTTTGTAACCTCCAAATATAATGAATTTTCCATCGTTACTGGAGTTAAGGACACGGAATTACTTTTAACTGACATATTTTCAGATCTAGCAGTTGCCATGGCAACTATTCTTTTCCCACTGAACAATTAACATGAAAGTAAAATTCATTTCAAGTAAAAACCCTCATTCTGTGCTTTTTGAAAATCTCTCCTTCCCCTCCATGTTTATTCCTTAAGCCATCATTAGGGACAGTGTAAAACAGTTTGGAGCACAAATACCACATGTTTAGAACTGATACAAAATGTTCATTTTTCTAAGGGCAAAAGGAGCTAAAAGCAGAGTGTTTCTATATTTAGCAAAAAATACACTTGGGGATTAATACACTGATATTCCAGTTCATTCCCATCCCCACCAGTAGATAAGAAGGGAACATTTGACTTGGAGATTGACATGACTCACAGCAAGAATACCCACCAGGCTGCTGCAACACCCAACCCCAACTGCAAGAAATGAATTATGGAAGGGATCTTTTGGAATTTTCAACAGTGGCCAAGCAAAACCTTCTGTTCTAGTGCATAAATCCCAATTTCTTGCAAAGGCAATATCAGATTGCTCGTGGGCTCCCTTTGCTTTTTGCTGGGATTTTTTTTAAACCAGGGATAAGCAGCAGGGAATTTCCAGATCCCATGGAATTTCCAGATGCCAGGGACACTGACCTGCACAGAGACTCCAGAGGAGGTGGGTGGGAATTGTGCAGGGTGCTGCAGTTTGGAGTAGGCTGAGTACATGGGGCTCTCATTCATCAGTTTGTTGTAGAGCTCCAGAGCTTCCAGAACCTTCACGTTCAGCTCGGATAACTCGGAATGTTTCCTGTTCCAAAACAAATGGAGAGGGCACTGAGCTGCTGGGACATCTTACATGGGGAGGAAAGATCAGTGCTGCATGAAATATGCAAGAAAAAGAAGCCCCTGAAAGGTAAAAGGTAATTTTTTAACTCATTAATAGTGAAAAATTGCTGTTGTGTGAGTGGAAGGAAAATACGAGAGCTGCACAACCATTGCTGGCACCAAACCAGCAACTCCCAGGTGGAATTCCCTGATCTTTCACCCTCAAATATCCCCAAGAGTCACAGAATCATGGAATGGTTTGGGATGGAAGGGAGCTCACAAGATTTCATTCCAACCTTCTGCCATGGGAACCTCCCACTGTCCCAGGCTGCTCCAGCCTGGCCTTGGGCACTGCCAGGGATCCAGGGGCAGCCCCAGCTGCTCTGGCAATTCCCAATTCCCAATGTCCCATCCATCCCTGCCCTCTGGCACTGGCAGCCATTCCCTGGCTCCTGTCCCTCCATCCCTTGTCCCCAGTCCCTCTCCAGCTCTCCTGGAGCCCCTCCAGGCCCTGCCAGGGGCTCTGAGCTCTGCCTGGATCCTTCCCTTCTCCAGACACCATCCACAATTCCATGTGCTGCTCTGGCCCAGCATCAGGATTTGGGAGGCACCGTGGGGAGAAGGCAGGGAGGGGTAAGAAAAGGAGATCTTTGGAACAATTCTTTTGCTGCATTTGTGTCTCTGGAGAATCTCCAGTTCTTGGAGCATCTCTGTGGCCTCCTCAGGACTCACTCCAGGGCTTCTCCTCCCAGCCAGGAATTCCCAATTCCCAATGTCCCATCCATCCCTGCCCTCTGGCACTGGCAGCCATTCCCTGGCTCCTGTCCCTCCATCCCTTGTCCCCAGTCCCTCTCCATTTTCCTGATCAGCCCCTTCAGGCCCTGGGCAGTCAAACCTGAGCAGGGAGAGGTGAGGAAAACCTGGAAAAATCACAAACAGACTGAAAATTCCAACCTCAGGACAGGCTGGGGAAGGCTACAGGCACAAAATGCCAAAGTGAAAAGCATCTCTGACCTGGGCAGGGAATTTTGGGAGAGCAGCAATCAAATCTCAGTGCACACACTCAGAACTTGATATTTCAGCATTACAAAATAAAGTTGGTCAGTTTTTCTTGCTAAGTTTTTCTTGCAAGGTTTTCTAGCTCAGGAGATGAAGCACCAAAGAAATCTCATTAAACCTGCCCAATTTGAAGGAAATGAGTGAATAAATTGAGCTCACCTATCTATCTCTTCTAGTTTTTCATCTATCATTGGACCCATCTGTTGGCAGATATCTGTGAAGACAAAGTGTTGAGGCAGTTGATGTCTTGCACAATTAAATGTTTAAATGCAGCCAGAAATATTTTATCCATCTACAGTAAAATTAATTTCTTATTTATTTTAGGGCTGGGACTGGGAGATGGATCTTGCAAAGCTCAGGCATTTTACAGAGCTGGGAGTTATGCAAATGACTCTGCTAAACGTGGAGCTGGCTTGGAACTATTAAAAAAAATTCAAATTATCCCCAGAGCCCCACACTCCCACGGTGAAATAAGTGTTCTCCAGCACTGTTAGTACAGAGCACAGCTCCCCTAAGCTTAAAATAAACACAAAGAACTCCCAGCTCAAGCCACAAAAGGTAATTGTGAGAAGAAGTCATAAAATAGAGCTCATTTAGTGCTGCAAGTACCTTCTGAGTTGAGAAGATCTGGAGAATCCAGCTTTAAATCTGTGGGATCTATGCTCTGAAGAACCTGCAGTGTTTTATCCATCTTATCCTGAAAGGGGAAGCCAAGATGAAGAACTCTGATTTCCCAGCCATGTCAAGATTGGTTTAATATTCAAATAAAAGTTCTTTATGGACAAAGAATCATCTGCCAACATTCAGCACTGAAGGGATGGAAAAGCCCAGCAATATTTTATTTTAAAGTGGCTTCATACCTCATCAATATAGACTGGTTCAGGTTCTGCTTTCTTAATTTCTTCTGCAGTGTCCTCAGGAACAGAGATTTTCTCCACAGCTGCTGCAAGAACAGAGATGAGTTTCTTTTCTCTGTGTTGCTGCCATAACTTCAAACAAACATTTGCTCCTTGTTATTTTGCTGTGTGAAAAGACACTGTGACATTTGAAATGGCAATTTGTTGGATTTGTAAATATGCTGCTGACAAGGAATTATGGTGAATCAAACCAAATTTCTGTCACAGAGAATGGTAACAACTTAAAAGAGAAATAGAGACAGAAATTTAGGGGAGTTATGGAGTGATCTGTGCTTGACTGTTTGAAACAAGGGCAGGATGTCTCTCAATTCTTTCCTGGGGCTGATAGAGGGAATTATTTAGCTGCTGGGTTAATTAGGATTGCAGCACAGAGCTTTGTGCCAGGATCCAGCCATCATTTCTGCAGTGACTCACCTGCCTCGGGCTCCACAGACAGGTCAGAGGTGACGAAGTTGGATGGGAACAGCCCCACTCCCCTGTGGTTCTCCCCCTTCCACCAGTTGGCATCACTGGGGAAATAAAGAAGGGTTGCACAACTCAGGGAGGAACACAGCCAGGGACAAATTTGGGGTTTTTACTGAAAATCTGAGGTACAAAGATATATTTGGTGGTTTTTTAACCAAAACCCTGTGATATCTAAAAGGGAACTTGCAGGGATTAGCACAAAGGGGCACAGGGGAGGGAAGGGAGGAAGAGGAGTCAGGGGATCACTGAAAACTGAACACAATCCATCAAATCTTTATATTGATTACTTGCCAGCCTTTTAAAGCTGTATATATCCCTAGAGGTGTTAACAACAATCATCATTTTAGCTATTTTTAATCAGTTTTATTCTTGGCAAATCTGATTCTTGCTAGCCAGAGGTTTAACAGCTGCTGGGAGCAGATGGAATGTGATGCCAGTGCATTTTCTTATGTCAGACAAGCAACTAAGATTTATCTTCCAAACTACAAATTGGATGAAATACTCAAGGTTCTCCCTGCACAAAAAAAGATTTGAGGTCAGAAACAAGGAATTTGGAAAGATAAAAAGAAGAGAAAGGGATGTGAGGGAGGGCAGAGTGACAATGCCATTTCTGTGAGAGGGGGGGAAAAAAGCATCAGAAGAAAAATGTGCTACCCTGAGAGAAATAAGAGTGGTGGAAACAAAGTCAGCTCCACCTGAGTGTATTGTACCTGTCATCCAAAACAAAAATAATTTCTCCACTTTTAAAGGTGAGCTCATTGTCCTCCACAGCTTCAAAGTCATACAGAGCTCGCACCTTCCTCAGGCTCGGGGGGTTTGGGGGCATTTCTGCAGCTGGGTACAAGGATCTGGTCTCCATCTGCTGCTGCTTCTGCTCTTGCAGAGACAATTCAATAGCTGCAGAGAGGAAGAGAACACGTTTGAGGGGTTATCCCTGGAGACAAAGCAGTTTGGTTGCTTGATTTAATAAAAATAGGATTTATTGGTTGATTTAAATAAGGTCTGTGTCTGCTTCTGTGGTGTTGAAGTTAACATTTCAAATGCTGTGTGATGGGGAGGAATGTGTCTTAGCCCAAATCCCCATGGATGAGGGAAACACCTGGAATGCCACAATTCCCAACCCACTGTTGGTTTCAATTCTGTGCAGCAGGAAAGAGCCCAAATTCCCATTTCCCTGCTTTTTAACCAAACTTCTGAGGTCCAACCCACAGCCACTCACCTTTAGCTATGTCCTCATCTTCTTTGGATTTACTGGATGAGGAGCCATTCTTAGCAGCACTGGTGGGAGCCTGCAAAGGTGGGACAACAGAGGGACAGATGACAATGACATCTCCATAATTTGGTATTTTTAAAAACTAGCACCCAGTTATTCCTGATCAGGTGGATTATGGAATCCAGGTGATCTCAGAAATAAAAGTCACCACCCTTCAGGCTTGTTTCTGTTTTCAGCAGGGAAAAAAAAAAAGTAAAAAAAATACTGAGATTTAATTGAAATAACTGATTTTACTGACATAATTATTTTAGTTGTATTTATTACAGTGAGACTACTCATTTAAATGACTCCACTTTTATCCTCCCTTCAAGAGAGGAGATGCTCCAGTTGGGAGCTGCTGACTTAAATCCTACAATTCTCCCCAGCAGCTCAGTGAAATCATCCCTGGAGTTTTCATTCCCACCAGGAGCTGGAATTGGGTGCCAGTGCTCAACCCTGCCATGTTCCTGCCATATGTTTTACACATAAATCAGATTTAGAAGTGAAAACATCTTTGTGGAGGGAGGAGGGATTGTAAAAGTTAAAAACTCACAGTGTTTGTAAAAGTTAAAAAATCCTCTGTGTTTCATATAGAGGAAAGTAAACTTTGTGTGAGGAAATAGTAATAAAAATTGTAATTTTAATTTTCAGGATTGAATAATGTGGAAATATTTAGAAATATCAGTAAGAGAAATCAGGAAAAAAACCAGCTGGTATGTCTGCTGTTAGATTGGGCAGAACAAAGCACCAGAAGTGAAAAATAAAGCACTCCAAAGCCAGGACAACTGCTGGGACAAACAGGAAAAGGGGATTTGGGAAAGGACACCAGAGTTTGGACCCAGCCCTGTCCCACCTGGGATCCTGCTGCAGGGAATGTGACCCCTTCTTCCTTCAGGGATTTGATGGTTGCAGATATTAAACTACATTGGGGATCTTTCTGGAATTCTTCTGACCACTCCACCATGAGGGTTTTCAGCTTTTCACTCACTTTTGGGTGAGCCTGGAAGACAAAATTGGATTAAAAGGGATGTTTGAGCCTCAAATGAACTGAAGGAGCTGTTACCAAACCCATTTTACTATCATTAATAATCCATTTTACAATTTTACATTAATAACCCATTTTACAATCATTAATAATTGTGTAGCTTGAGAAGATTTGGGGAGCAGAATGTGGAATATCTGACCTTTTATACCCTGATCTGATATTCCAGAGAACATGCTGAGCTCCTGGAGCACTAATTCTGGAGAAATTCAGGCTGCCTACCACATTTATCCCAAATTTCTGCCTCTCTGTGTTACTCACCCTCCATTTAACCTCAATTTTCTCTTCATTCCTTCTCAAGTGTGTTGTTTTCCCCTTCCCAACCACATCAACTGCTCTGACATAAGCTACTGTCTTTCCCTTCAAGAAATCCTCCAAGAAATCTTTCCCTAGAAGAAATCTTCCAAGAATTCTTCCAAGAAATCTTTCCCTCCAAGAAATCCTTCTTACAAGAAATCCTACAAGAAGTCTTTCCCTAAAAGAAATCCTTCCTTCCAATAAATCTTTCCCTCTAAGAAATCCTCCAAGAAATCCTTCCCTACAAGAACTCCTCCAAGAAATCTTTTCCTACAAGAACTCCCCCAAGAAATCCTCCAAGAAATCCTTCCTACAAGAAATCCTACAAGAAGTCTTTCCCTACAAGAAATCCTTCCCTCCAATAAATCTCTCCCTCTAAAAAATCCTCCAAGAAATCTTCCAAGAACTCCTCCAAGAAATCTTCCAAAAGCTCCCTGGCTGGGATCCCAGGATTCCAGGGTTCCTGCACATCCCTGGGTGGGATTTCAGGGTACCTCCCCATCCCTGGGTGGGATCCCAGGATTCCTCCCCATCCCCGGGTGGGCTTCTGTCCATCCCTGGGTGGGGTCCCCAGATTCCAGGGTTCCTGTACATCCCTGAGTGGGATCCCAAGATTTCTGCCCATCCCTGTGAGGGATTCCAGGATTTCTGCCCATCCCTGTGAGGGATTCCAGGGTTCCTATACATGCCTGGGTGAGATTTCAGGGTCCCTGCCCATCCCTGGGTGGGATCCCAGGATTTCTGCCCATTCCAGGGTGGGATCCCAGGATTGCAGGACCCCTGCCCATCCCTGGGTGGGATTCCTGCCCATCCCCATAAGGGATCCCAGGATGCCTGCCCATCCTAGGGTGGGATATCAGGATTCCTGCCCATCTCTGGGTGGGATCCCGGGATCCCAGGACCCCTGCCCATCCCAGGGTGGGATCCCAGGATTTCTGCCCATCCCTGGGTGGGATCTCAGGATTCCAGGGCTCCTGTACATCCCTGGGTGAGATTTTAGGGTCCCTCCCCATCCCTGAGTGTGATCCCCAGATTCCAGGATTCCTGCACATCCCAGGGTGGGATCCCCAGATTCCAGGATTCCTGCCCACCCCTGGGTCCCAGGATTGCAGGACCCCTGCCCATCCCTGGGTGGGATTCCTGCCCATTTCAGGGTGGGATATCAGGATTGCAGGACCCCTGTCCCTCCCAGGGTGGGATCCCAGGACCCCTGTCCATCCCAGGGTGGGATATCAGGATTCCAGGACCCCTGCCCACCCCTGGGTGGGATATCAGGACCCCAGGACCCCTGCCCACCCCTGGGTGCTGCAGATCAGTGGGAGCCCAGGATGGGCCCTGGCTAAGGGGAACACAGGCAGCACTTGCAGACCTATTTTCCCACAAAAGCCAGAAACACCAGAGCTGTGAACTCATTTTGCTTCCCAGCAATTTTATTACTTTCCTTAATTGCTTTGCTCAGCCTCCGATGATTGCAGGGATGTGAAAACTCTTTTTTAACCCATTAACCAGCTTTGTCTCCAACTGGAGCAGTAATTAGGGGAAAGCTGCTCCTGCTTACTCAATTCCTCACAGCCACATTTAGAGCCCAGCAGCTGCCTGACCCCAACCACTTCAATCTCCTTTTCTTGCTTATTTTCTCATTCAACATTCCCAAAATCTCTAAAAATTAAAAAGGATTGTCTGTAACTTCATCCTTTCCCTTGTACAAATGTTATTTCAATTCCTCACAATTTTCCCTTTCACTTCAGCCCAGGAATTTCCTTCAAGCTTAATAAAAACTCCTCAAGGAAAGCTGCACTTATCATGATCAAATTAATGGAGTTTAGGAACACAGATTTTAATTAAAATTGCTGATGTAATTTTATAAAAGTGTGAAGGATTATCAGCTGTCAGCTCTTTAACAGATTATTTTTTCAGAGTAAAAATGACACAAATTTCAGTGATAATAGAGAAAATTAACTACATTAATGTGCATTTAACTACAACATTAATTTGGAGAAATTACCAAAATAATCTTTCCCCAGGAAATTCAGGTTCTAAAACAATTACCTTGTTTATTATAGCTCGAGCTTCAGTGGCAAAATCCCTGGAACAAACCTCCAGGTGGAAGATCTTCCCACAGTTTGACACACAGGCTCCTAAAAGCTGACAGCAGAAACACAATTGGAAAATTCAGGGCAAAAAAAGTACAAATAATTCAAAAGAAGAAGAAAAAAAATGCAAATTTAAAAGAAAAGTGCAAATAATCCAAAATTTTTAAAAAGTGAAAATAAAAATCAGTGCAAATAATCCAAAATAAGGGAAAAGATGCAAAAAAAGGAGTGCAAATAATTCAAAATTTTAAAAAGTGAAAATAAAACAGAGTGCAAATAATCCAAAATAAGTGAAAAAGTAAAAATTTAAAAAGATTGCAAATAATCCAAAGAAAAAAAGTGCAAATTAAAAATACTACAAATAATCCAAAATTAGAAAAGTGTAAATAAAAAGGAGTTCAAATAATCCAAAATAAAGAAAAAAAAAGTGCAAAAAAAGGTGCAAATAATCCAAACTAAAGAAAAAAAGTGCAAATAAAAAAATGAATGCAAATTATCCAAAATTTTTAAAAGTGAAAATAGAGTGCAAATAATCCAAAATAAAGAAAAGTCCAATAATCCAAAATAAGAAAACAAAGTGCAAATAAAAAAGAGTGCAAATAATCCAAACTAAAGAAAAAAAGTGCAAATAAAAAAAGGGCAAATAAAAAAAAAAAGTGCAAATAATCCAAAATAAAGAAAAATGTGCAAATAAATAAGAGTGCAAATAATCCAGAATAAATTTTTAAAAGTGCAAATAATCCAAAATAAAATGTAAATCCAGCACGGACACTGATTTACTGAGGTTAATCAAGGTATTATTATTAATGAATTGCTCAATAAATATTTAATTTCTGCTTTTTGGGGGGAATTTGGGGATTTACTCACTGTGAGGGCCTGCAGAGCCACGTGGGGAACTTTGTGGTTCATTCTCTTCATGATGGCCTTAAGGCAATCCCTGGCTCTGCAAAGGAGCAAAAAATTCAGGAAAAATGAGAAAGGCAGAGCTGGGCAAGGAGGGAGCCCAAAGCTCCCCCAGACTGAACCAAAACTGCACCAAAACTGAGATTGTTGAGGGAAAATGGAACCAAAACTGAGCTTATTGAGGGAAAATGGCACCAAAATTGAGATTATTGAGGGGAAATGGCACCAAAATTGAGATTATTGAGGGAAAATGGCACCAAAACTGAGATTAGTGAGGGAAAATGGCACCAAAATTGAAATTATTGAGGGAAAATGGCGCCAAAAATGGCACCAAAATGGAGATTATTGAGGGAAAATGGCACCAAAATTGAGATTATTGAGGGAAAATGGCACCAAAACTGAGCTTACTGAGGGAAAATGGCACCAAAATTGAGGTTACTGAGGGAAAATGGCACCAAAATTGAGGTTACTGAGGGAAAATGGCACCAAAATTGAGGTTACTGAGGGAAAATGGCGCCAAAACTGAGATTATTGAGGGAAAATGGCACCAAAATTGAGATTATTGAGGGAAAATGGCGCCAAAAATGGCACCAAAATTGAGATTATTGAGGGAAAATGGCACCAAAACTGAGATTATTGAGGGAAAATGGCATTAAAACTGAGCTTGTTGAGGGAAAATGGCAACAAAACTGAGCTTATTGAGGGAAAATGGCAACAAAACTGAGCTTATTGAGGGAAAATGTCACTAAAGCCAAGTTTATTGAGGGAAAATGGCGCCAAAGCTGAGCTTGTTGAGGGAAAATGGCACCAAAAATGGCATTAAACCTGAGCTTATTGAGGGAAAATGGCACCAAAGCTGAGCCTACAGAGCAAAAACGGCACCAAACTGGAACTTCATGAACAAGTCACCAAACCTGAAACCACTGAGGGAAAATGTCTCCAAAGCTGAGTTTATTGAGTGAAAATGGCACTAAAACTGAGCCTATGGAACAAAAATGGCACCAAACCTAAACTACTGAGCAAAAACATCACCAAAACTGAAACTACTGAACAAAAATGTCACCAAAGTTGAGCCTATTGGAAGAAAATGTCTCCAAACATGAAAGTACTGAGCGAAAATGGCACCAAACCTGAGCCTCATGAATGAAAACATCACCAAACCTGAGTCTCATGAACCAAAATGTCACCAGACCTGAGCTTGTTGAACCAAAAGGTCACCAAACCTGAGCCTACTGAACAAAAATTGCACCAAACAGAAACTACTGAGCAAAAATATCACCAAAGCTGAGCTTAATGAAGATAAATGTCACCAAAGCAGAACCTATTGAACAAAAATGTCACCAAACCTGAACCCATGGAACAAAAATGTCACCAAACCTGAACCTATTGAACAAAAATGTCACCAAAGCTGAACCTATTGAATAAAAATGTGACCAAACCTGAGCTTACCAAACAAAAATGCCACCAAACCTGAACCTGCTGAACAGAAGTGTCACCAAAGCTGAGCCTAATGAATGAAAATGTCACCAAACTTGAACGTATTGAACGAAAATGTCACCAACCTGAACCCATGGAACAAAAATGTCACCAAACCTGAACCTGTTGAACAAAAATGTCACCAAGCTGAGCCCCTCAGGGCTGGGCAGAGTCTGTCTGCCCTCAGCTGGGACCTGGGTTGGCAGAAATTCCCTTTTTCCTGGCATTCCACACCCATTCCCAAACCCAGGCCAGGGAGGGAAGGAATCCCAAGGTTTGGGTCAGACAATGAAGGAAATGTCCCCAGAAAAGGAGAGGATTCAATAAATGGGTATTTTATGGAATTCATTCCCAGCTTTGGGTCCCCTTTCCCACAGCCTGAGGACACAAAGGTTTTCATCATTTGTTTCAGCACAGTCTGAGGTGAGAGGAGGATAATAAAGAGATTTTTAAATGGTTCTGCTGAGGGGTTTGCACACTTGAAATGAGCATTAATGGCTGGCAGGAGCTCAGGCACATCAAAGGCTTCATTAACTCTGATATTTGGAACATTTGAAAACATGAAATCCTGAAAAAAAAAAAGCTGATGCAGCATTTAAAAAATAGTATCACTGCCAGATATTGAGCTGCTCTTTTAGCAAAGCACAGAAAAGCTTCTGTGCCAGAAAAATACACTTTTAGTCCTAATATTTTCATTTCTTTTCATGTACAAACCATCCAACAAAGTCAACTCAGTTATTTTAAGTTGTATTTTTATTTAGGGTAAGTAAAAATCTTCATTATTCTCAAATGCAGAAAGGAAGAAAAAGACACAAAATTGAATTAAAAATAAGCCAGCAGCAGTGGCATTTAAAATTCAGAATTTGGGATTTCATTTTCTATACAAATTCATATATTTAGATTTAATTATGCATTTTATATACTTCTAGTTCTGCATCTGTATTTTTTTAAAAATCACAGAATTTTTTTAAAACATCCCTTCCTCCAAAACCAGATTTAAAACAGTTTCTTCTACAAAAGTCTTGTGGAATTAAAAAATTTGATTTTTAATAAAGGACTCAAAGGACATTTTTTTTTTTCCTTCAGGACTAAAGATTCCCAGACTGAAGAGATTTGCTGTTATTCCTTGTGGCAGGTAATCAATTAAAACCAAACCAAACCAACCAAAAAAACCCCAATTTTAATGTTAAACAAAACTGCTAAAAATTCTGAATTATTTAAAAACTCGAATTAATTGAAGATTAATTCCAGAATTAATCTTAAAAATTGAAGATTAATTCCAAATTTAAAAGATGTCATCACTCAAAAATTCAGCAAATATTTCTGGAATCATTGAAATTCCATTTATGTTCCACTCAGGCTAAACTGACTCCAAGTGATTTGTGCTTTTTCTCTGTTTTTTTCCCTTTTCTTTCCATTTTTCCTACCAACCAAGCACAGACAAACATCCTAAGAAGCCCCAGGTCCTTGCCAGGTGTTTTTCTGCACAGAAATTTTCATTTTCTCCTCCTGGCACAGCCCCTTGCCCACATTTATGCCAGCTCATTCAATATGGAGAACTCGCTGTGCTGTGCAGAACTCCAGGAAAAATCTGGGATGTGCTCAGCTCCTACAAATGCTCTGCTCCAAATCCTCCTGGAATGTTTCTTCCCAAGCATTTCCAAGGCAGCTCCAGGGATTTGGGAGGTTGGAGCTCTGCTCTCTGGGCCATTTTCCTCCTCAAATTCCAGAATTTTCTGGAATGCTGAGATCCTGCTTACCCATTGGGAGTGCTCCCAACCTTGTCACAAATATCCATGATGAGCCCCCAGTCCTCACTGGTGTTGTATTCATTTGTGGCTTTTTCTGGAAAAAAAAAGAAGATTTATTAAGTGATTGATGTCTTCAGTTCAGATTCTATCAATAAAATTTATCCCTAATTAATATTTCGTGGAATTATTTGGAAGGAACCTTAAATCTCATCTAGTGCCACTCATATATAGATTAATTAACAAGGTTTAATGGTATTTATTTGTGCTTTGAAGTTTTTATTAGCTAGCTTATTTAAACCCCATGTAAATATTGCAGTTCAAGTAATAAACAGTAAATTAAATATTTTATTGCATTTGCTGCTTCAAGATTAGGTTTTAACCAACTAAACTCCATTTTATTCTGGCTGCTCAGCAGAAAGATTTCCATAAAGGAAATCTTTTTCCACAGCACCCAGCAATGTCCCAAATTCCTTTTGCTATAGATGTACAAAAACGGAAATGTAGAATTTTGGCCATAATTTATCCTCACAGACAGGAATATTTACTTCAAGGAAGTAAATCACAAACCTTCTTCAAAATTAACCACAAAAATGATAGAATTGCTACATTTCCTTTTAAGTGCATCAATATTTTAGGGCATGAACAACAAATCCATGGATGGTGTGGAAAATAAATGAGTGCCTGCCATTTTAAATACTTTAAAAGAAAAGGAAAATTAAGTGAAATCAGCCTCTGGAAGCTGCAGCTTCCCTGGATATGCAATCCCTAAGGAGTGAAAAGATTCCCAAGGATATCCTGAAGTCCTTCCCAAGGATTCACTGAAATTTCCATGAGTGGAAATCACACCAGCCTTTCCTGCCAGGGCAGGAACAATCCCAACTCTCCCATGGCAACAGGAAGGTTTGATGATCACAGAATACACCAGGAAGATTTCACCTCAGAATTATGGAATTATTGAGGCTGGAAAACAGCTCCAAGGTGACACAGTCCCAGCTGTGCCCAATGCCCACCTTGTCCCCAAGTGCCACCTCCAGAATTCCTGGGACCCCTCCAGGGATGGGCACTGCAAACCTCCCTGGGCAGCTCCAATCCCTGAGCCCCCTTTCCATGGGGAAATTCCTGCTGTGCCCACCCTGAGCTGCCCTGGGCCAGCCTGAGGCCGTTCCCTCTGCTCCTGTCCCTGTTCCCTGGCATCAAATCCCAAATCCCCCTCCTGGCAGGGAATTCCAGACATTCCTGTCCTGCTGGGAAAGCCTGGCCAAACTGGGGTGTGACCCCAGATTTGCTGATTTTTAGGATGAGGGGGTTTGGATGGCTGGGAAATCCTGGGAATGCCCCAGGAGCAGAAGGGCAGGAGGACAAGGAGGGCTCTGAGCCCCAAGTGCTCAGCCCAGGCCCAGGGCACTGCAGGAATGCAGCCAAATATTCTCACTGCAAACCTGGCACTGACAGCCCAACACATCTGGGACTGCCCCGCTGGCCTGGCTGCTGTGCCAGGGCTGGAAATGGCTTTGCATGGAGGAATTGCCCCAAAATCCACCCTGAGCTGCCCTGGGCCAGCCTGAGGCCGTTCCCTCTGCTCCTGTCCCTGTTCCCTGGGATGATCCCAAATCCCCCTGGCTGTGCCCTCCTGGCAGGAGCTGTGCAGAGCCACAGGGTCCCCCCTGAGCTCCTTTTCTCTTTGTGATCCCTCACCCCACTCCATCCCCATCCCAACACAGCTCAGCCCCCAGCTCCCCACGCTCAGTGCTGCTCCCTCCCAGCTCCCAGCACATTCCCACAGGAGCCAATTCCCTCCCCTGCATCCCCCCTGTGTTGGGAACAGCTGTGGGATCCCAGCTCTGTCCTTCCCAAACTCTCAGGGATCTGGAAGTTTCCCTCCCTGCCAGCATGACAAACTGAGCAGCAGCTGCTGCTCTCCTTCCCTAAGTTCAGGAACAATTCTGAAGGATAACTCCCTCACAGATGCTGAGACAGAGCAGAAGCAGATGTGGGAGGATGCATTTTCCAGGAATTTTTCAGCACAGAGGGAATGTAACCTTTAAAAACATGGAATGACTTGTCCTATACAACCCCCAATTAATGAAGGAACATTAGACCTGAGCTGGCTTTCATGGAAATAATGATAAAAGCAAAATGAGCTGCTTGGGGTGCTTTGATAAAGAATTCCAAGGGCAAGGAATGGCTTTTCCCAGGGTGAGCTCCCTGAGCTGAGCTGCTGGTGTTTCCAGGGAATGCTGCCAGCCCAGGAGAGGGGAGAACACTCACAGGAGCAGCTGGGAACGGGCTGGGAATTGTTGCTGCTCCCACTGCCAAAAGGAGAAATGCTTGGAGAGCTCTGCCCCAAAGCACTGCCACAGAGCTTCCAGGAAAGGGGCTGAAAGGAAAGGGGAAAGGGGAAAGGGGACAAGGGGACAAGGGGACAAGGAAAGGGGACAAGGAAAGGGGACAAGGAAAGGGGACAAGGAAAGGGGACAAGGAAAGGGGACAAGGAAAGGGGACAAGGAAAAGGGACAAGGAAAAGGGACAAGGAAAGGGGACAAGGAAAGGGGACAAGGAAAGGGGACAAGGAAAGGGGACAAGGAAAGGGGACAAGGAAAGGGGACAAGGAAAGGGGACAAGGAAAGGGGACAAGGAAAGGGGAAAAGGAAAGGGGAAAGGAAAGGGGGAAAGGAAAGGGGACAAGGAAAGGGGACAAGGAAAGGGGGAAAGGAAAGGGGACAAGGAAAGGGGGAAAGGAAAGGGGACAAGGAAAGGGGACAAGGAAAGGGGAAAAGGAAAGGGGAAAAGGAAAAGGAAAGGGGAAAAGCTTTGCACTGAGTGAAAATTGTCAGGATCATCCCTGATCCCACAGCAGCCGGGGAGCAGGGAATGCCCAGGGTAACCAGGGCATGTCCTCACCCTGTCACCAAGGCCTGGAGCCCTGCAGGGCCTCTCCAAGCACTGCCAACACCTCCTGCTCCTGGAGAGGGGCAGCAAACAAACAGCAAAGGGAAGGAGGCTGCTCCAGGGCTGAGGGAGAGGAAGGACAGAGCTGGGAAAACGGCGAGTGCACGTGGAGTCTGAACGGATCCACACAGGAAATGTGAAAATTCCAAAAGTTTTGGGGGTTCCTGTCCAAGCAGAGCAGCCACACAGCCCCAGAGCTCCACAGGGTTAGCCCAGGGTGTGCAGCTCTGTCCAGGCACATCCCAAGGCTCTGCTCAGCTCCAGGGGCTTGGAACCACAGGAGAAAAGGCAGTGGGGCAAAAAATAATAATACTGGGAAAAAATAATAACGTTGGGAAAAATAATAATATTGGGAAAAAATAACATTGGGGAAAATAATAATATTGAGAAAAAATAACATTGGGGAAAATAATAATATTGGGAAAAAATAACATTGGGGAAAATAATAATATTGGGGAAAATAATAACATTGGGGAAAATAACAACACTGGGAAAAATAACATTGGGAAAAATAATAACATTGAGGAAAATAATAACATTGGGAAAAAATAATAATATTGGGAAAAATAACAACATTGGGAAAAAATAACATTAGGAAAAATAATAACATTGGGAAAAATAATGACATTGGGAAAAATAATGACATTGGGGAAAATAATGACATTAGGGAAAATAATGACATTGGGGAAAATAGTAATACTGGGAAAAATAGTAACATTGGGGAAAAATAATAATATTGGGAAAAATAATAATATTGGGAAAAATAATGACATTGGGAAAAATAATAATATTGGGGAAAATAATAACATTGGGAAAATAGTAACTTTAGGAAAAATAATAATATTGGGGAAAATAATAACATTGGGAAAATAGTAACTTTAGGAAAAATAATAATATTGGGAAAAATAATAATATTGGGAAAAATAATGACATTGGGAAAAATAATAATATTGGGGAAAATAATAACATTGGGAAAATAGTAACTTTAGGAAAAATAATAATATTGGGAAAAATAATAACATTGGGAAAAATAATAACATTGGGAAAAATAATAACATTGGAGAAAAATAATAACATTGGAGAAAAATAATAGCATTGGGAAAAATAATAACACTGGGGAAAATAATAACATTGGGGAAAATAGTAACATTGGGAAAAATGGTAACAGTGGGAAAAATAATAACTTTGGGGCAAATAGTAACATTGGGGCAAATAGTAACATTGGGAAAAGCAAAAAATAATAATAAAGATAAATACTAGAAAAATAAAAAAGAAAATAAAACCTAAGGGAAATGGAAGCCCTTGAGGGCTGGGTTGGGTAGGAAAAGGAAATTCTTTTTTCCCCACAGGTGTTCCAAAAAAGAGAAGCTCTGCATGGATCTGCCCCACTGCTGCAGCCAACAAAAGTCACCAAAATTCCAAATGCAGCACCTCCCCAGAGCATCCACATGTGATAATCTGGTATCTTCCATGCTCTAATTTACAACAAAATACTAATTTTTTAAAAAGCTTCTAATGACAAAGTTTTCCTGGCAAGGGACTCTAAGATTTAGCCTCAATAATTCAAGTTCCTATTCTGTTGCACATGCTAAATTTTAATAAGTGATAATAATAAATTATAATTTATTAGTTTTAAAGTACTAAAGTAAAAATACACTGAGTGAAGTTTAAGCAAACAGAGTCCCAGTTTTGAAGTTCTGCAGCCTGGGAGTCCTTGAAGCATTTCAGTTTGTTAAAGAATCCTGCAGAGTTCAAAAAAAATCCACTTGAACAAACACATCAGTTTGAGCCACGTGAAATGTGAGTGTGGTCAAACAGCAAACTGCACCAGGAAACTGAAATCAGAAATAATAAATAAAATAAGAAACCAGCTCAACTTATACTACAAACAAACCAGAGATTGTGTGGCAACAAGAGCATTCAATCTCTTCCATTCTGGCAGGGACAAAAATCCCAGGAATGTTGAATTCTTCTCTTTCCTAGGATCCCAGAAGAAAGCTGAGCCTGGTGTCTCATTTATTTCACTGCTTTTCTCAGTGCTGTTTATTTCACTGCTTTTCTCAGTGCTGCCATTCAAACAGGCGTTGTGTAACAAAGAAGTGACACTGAGCACGAGTTGAAGAAAGCACAAGTCAGGGCAGGACACAAAACAAAACAAGTGAGTCACCGTGTTCACCCCAACTCCAGGCAGGTTTTGTAATCATTGAATCACAGAATATCCTGAGCTGGAGAAGATCCATGAGGGTGATCCAGTCCAGCTCCTGGCCCTGCACAGCCACCCCAACACCCTCAGCGTGTGCCACGGGTGGTTCTGGGGAAGCTGCTGGGAAGGAATCCTCAATAAAAGGAGGAAAAGCAGCAGATCTTCCACAATTCCCTGGATCCCTGCAAACCCAGGAGGCACACAGACACCTCAGCCACGCTGGAAAAGCTGGGAAACTTCAGGAGTCAGAGAAAAACGGGACACAAACCATTCCATGATGCTGCTGAGGGGAAGGGACAGAGGGACCCAGGGATCCTTTCACTGCCAGAGCCCCCAGCCCGGCCAGGATGGGTCAGGAGCAGGCAGGGATCCCTGAGCTGCAGTGCCCTGAGCCCAGCACGGCCACAGGAGCAATCCTGGGATTATTTTGGGTGGAAAAGCCCTGCAAGGTCACAGAGTCCCAGCTGTGCCCAATGCCCACCTTATCCCGAGTGCCACCTCCAGGAATTCCTGGGACCCCTCCAGGGATGGGCACTGCAAACCTCCCTGGGCAGCTCCAATCCCTGAGCCCCCTTTCCATGGGGAAATTCCTGCTGTGCCCACCCTGAGCTGCCCTGGGCCAGCCTGAGGCCGTTCCCTCTGCTCCTGTCCCTGTTCCCTGGCAGCAGAGCCCGACCGCCCCGGCTGTGCCCTCCTGGCAGGGAATTGCAGAGAGGGAAAAGATCCCTGGGGATCCTCCTTTGCTGCAGGTGAGCCCTGCCCGGCTCCCTCAGGGATTCTCCAGCCCTGCCCGGCTCCCTCAGGGATTCTCCAGCCCTGCCCGGCTCCCTCAGGGATTCTCCAGCCCCTCAGGGTCCCTCTTGTCCCAGAGCTCTTCCCAGCCCTGGAGGTGCCCCAGCACTGCCCTGGGGCTGTGTCACACCGGGGCTGGCACAGCCGAGGGACCCCCGGCCTCTTGCCCACCTGGGCACCCCTGGGCTCGTGTTCAGCGATGGCACCAGCACTTCCCAGGCCTTTTTCCACCTTTCCAGACATTTCCCAGCCGGAGCATTCCCAGTGCTGGCTGTGACCCAGGAGCAGCACTCGGCCTCGCTGCCTGCCCAGCTGCCCATGGCTGCCGGTGCCTCAGGCCAGCCCTGCTCCCTCAGCACCCGGCCCGGGCCGAGCTGAACCGGCCAAGGGAGCACTCGGTCCTCCTCCGAATCAGCCACCGACAACCAACGGGACCAGGCCCGACACCGATCGGGAGAGCGGGGAGGGGAACAGGGAGAGAAAAAGAGGAGAAAAACAACGAGGAGGAAAAGGAAGCGGGAAATGAGAAGGAAGAGAAGAAGGCAGGGGACGGGAGGCCGCCCCGCCTGCCCTGCACCGGGCCCAGCCGCCCGCCCCGCCGCTCACCCACGTCCTGCTCGAAGGGGTTGGCGGCGAAGAGCGGCATCTCGGCCCGCGGTGCCGCCGCCGCTCGCCCCGCACCGACTGACCCGGCCGGAGCCGCCGCCGCCGCCGCGCCCGCCCTGCCTACAGCCGCCCCGAGAGCCGGGCTGCCCCGCCGCGCCCGACCGCCCCGCGCAGCCCGCGCTGCGCCCGCAGCGCCGCGAACCGCCGGGATGAGCGGCCGGGAGGCGAAACAGCGGAGCCGCCCCGCGGGCCGGGGGGGGAACGGGGCGGGCGGCGGCCCCAGGAGCGCGGCGGCGGCGGCAGGCACTGCGAAGGGCAGCCCCGCGGCGAGGGGGCCTTGCGGGGGCGGAACTGACGGAGCGCTGCGTGAACCCTGTGACGTCACGAGAGCGCCGTGACGTCATGCGCCGCCATGTCGCGGCGGTGGCTGAGGGCTCGGGTCATCGCTCAGGCTGTCCTCGGTTGTCGTTTTAATTAACCGGAATTAAATCTTAATTAACCGGAATTAAAGCTGCCTGAGGGCACAAACTGAGGGGGGAGTGCGGCTGAGGGGCACCTGTGGCTGAGGGGATGGCGGGCGGGCGATTCGCCCTGACATCCCAAGAGCAAGAGTTAAAAACCAAATAAAAACAGTTAACGTCGGAAATGCGGAACAATTTTCGCAGAGGGTGCAGGGAGAAGGGGGTCATGAGGCAGGTCCTGCCTGATTGCTGTCAAACGTGGAATATGTAAAGCTTTTCTTCAGGAGGGATGTTATTTGATGTTCTTTGTAGTTTCTAATTAAAATCAACAAGGAGGGCGATGGAAGCGGTGAGGCGGAGCAGCAGCGAGCACCCAGAGATGCAGGATTCCTGTTCAAGAAGGATTTCGTCTGGCAGTGGAAGCAGGGAATGCAGGATTCCTGTTCAGGATTTCCTCTTGCAGTGGAAGCAGGGAATGCAGGATTCCTGTTCAGGAAGGATTTCCCATGGATCCAGGGAATGCAGGATTCCTGTTCAGGAAGGATTTCCCATGGATCCAGGGAATGCAGGATTCCTGTTCAGGAAGGATTTCCCGTGGAGCAGGGAATGCAGGATTCCTGTTCAGGATTTCCTCTGGCAGTGGATCCAGAAAATGCAGGATTCCTGTTCAGGATTTCCTCTTGCAGTGGATCCAGGGAATGCAGGATTCCTGTTCAGGACGATTTCCCCTGGCAGTGGATGCAGGGAATGCAGGATTCCTGTTCAGGAAGGATTTCCTCTTGCAGTGGATGCAGGGAATGCAGGATTCCCAGGCCACAAAGACATCTGGCAGAATCCCCAGGGCAAGGAAGATCCACCCAACCCCAATTCAGCAGCTGTGGATAAATCAGCTGTGGCTGGATAAAAGG
The DNA here is from genome assembly GCA_009764595.1 of Geothlypis trichas. Taxonomy (NCBI): domain Eukaryota; kingdom Metazoa; phylum Chordata; class Aves; order Passeriformes; family Parulidae; genus Geothlypis; species Geothlypis trichas. The sequence goes on along the minus strand of CM019907.1, from coordinate 1,550,264 downwards.
GAATTCTGGCAGGGAGGAAGATCCCACCCCGGGAAACTGCCTGACCCAAAACAGGGGAAGGGAAGGGATTAATTAGCACGAGGAATGAGAGAATCATTAACCAGCAGGAGAGAGGATACTAATTAATAACTAACTGAGGAGATGGGGGATAAAGGGCTGTGGTGGGATGGTGGCAATCAGGGACATTGCTGGGGACATTCCATAGGGAAGGTGGCTCTGGAAGGGAGGGATGGCCCAGTGACAGCACAGATTTTGGGATGTGTGGCCCCCCAAAAATCCCCATCATGGGCACACCTGAGCAGCAGCTGTCCCCATCCCTGCTGTGGGATCAGCAGGAGCTCCGAGCCCCCGTTCCTGAGAGGAATAACTGGGATGAGTCAGGGGCTGTTCCCAGCACAGCACCTTTGGGACATGCCTGAGTCATCCCAAAGGGTTTGTGGCAAAGTGAGGCTGGGCAGCAGCACCGGGCCTGATCCTGGAGAAGGGCAGGACCTTGGAATTCCAACACAAATCGTTGTAGCATTCCTAAAATTTCCGGTATGATTCAGTGACATTTCCCTGCTCACTCACCTCCAATTTCAGGGGTCACATTCCTTTCCTCAGCTGTAATACCAAAGTGTAGATTCAGAGATACCAAAGTTTCACTTGCATGTGTGAAAACAGTATTTTCTAGCATCTTTTATACAGAGTTTTAATTCTTATATTGGAATTAAAAGAATTTGAATTATACATTTGAATATTATTATTATTATTATTATTATTATTATTATTATTATTATTATTATTATTATTATTATTATTATTGAAATTTGATTTGAAGAACACACTGATCTTCCTTCAAAAATCCAGCGCTTCATTTTTGTCATGATAAAAATTCATATTTTTTGACCATTTTGTACATTACAGCATTGGTTTTTAAATCAGCTGTGATGGCCCGGGGTTATCAAAGCTTTTTTATCGAGTTTTTTTATTCTGAAATTCCACCGGTGAGCGGATCTCCTGCCCGGCTGTTCCCTTCCCCTCCCGTTTTCCAGGGTTTTTTTCCAGGGTTTTTCCAGGGATTCCGG
>CM019907.1:1419703-1535140 GCA_009764595.1 Geothlypis trichas | reverse complement strand
AGGATTTGGGCACACAGGGATTGAAGGATTTGGGCACACAGGGACTGAAGGATTTGGGCACACAGGGACTGAAGGATCTGGGCACAGGGGGACTGAAGGATTTGGGCACACAGGGATTGAAGGATTTGGGCACACAGGGATTGCTCTAGCAGTGACTGAAGGATTTGGGCACACAGGGACTGAAGGATTTGGGCACACAGGAATTGAAGGATTTGGGCACACAGGGACTGAAGGATTTGGGCACACAGGGAGTGAAGGATTTGGGCACACAGGGAGTGAAGGATTTGGGCACACAGGGACTGAAGGATTTGGGCACACAGGGACTGTAGGATTTGGGCACAGGGGGACTGAAGGATTTGGGCACACAGGGACTGAAGGATTTGGGCACACAGGGACTGAAGGATTTGGGCACACAGGGATTACTCCAGCAGGGCCATCCCCAGCTGGGCAGGGCTCCCCACGAGCCTGCTGAGCACTGAGCTGAGACCACCCCAGCCACAACCAGGAGGCAGCTGTGCCTGCAGACGACACTGTGCAAGCAGATATGTCTGAGTGTTACCAAGATTAGGGCTTAATTAAATTCCTGCGAGATTCTTGGGCCTTCATAAATTTCCTTTGAGCTCTCTGCCAACTAGGATATGCTCGCTGGCTGTGGAATATGAAAGCAAGTGTTGTTGTGTTTTGCAAATATATTTTCTAATGCATGCAAGTGCTGACGATGCAAAAGTCTCCCAGGTTTCCACGATTAACAAAATTACAAAAGCACAAAGGGTAGCAGTTCTTCTTGTTTTTGACTATCCCTTAAAAACCAGGGATGGATCAAAGTGTCCTGTGATTAAGTTCATTAATCACACCCACACCATGAAAAACCATCGACTCTTCTGAACCCACTGCTGGCACAGGGAGGGCGTGAGCAGCTGCCCAGGGAGGATTCTGCTGTGGCTTGGGTGTTTATTTACTTGTGTTTTTCCCAAACAAGGCCCTGGCTGGGGTGGCATGGCCAGGGGGCAGGGATGGCTGTGGCCAGGAGGAGAGGCTGATCCCTGCAGGGCTTGGGATGCACAAAAACCTCTGCACTGGGAAGAAAATCCATAAAACCAGGGATTGAGCTGGGTGGGCAAAGGGCTCGGGATACACAAAATCCTCTGCACTGGGAAGAAAATCCCTAAAAACAGGGATTGAGATGCAGGGGCACAGGGTTTGGGATGCACAAAATCCTCTCCTGCTTCCTTTGCACTGGGAAGCACATCCCTGAAAACAAGGATTAAGGTGGGTGGGCAAAGGGTTTGGGATGCACAAAATCCTCTGCACTGGGAAGAAAATCCATAAAAACAGGGATTGAGCTGGGTGGGCAAAGGGCTTGGGATGCACAAAATCCTCTGAACATCCCTAAAACCAGGGATTGAGATGAATGGGCAAAGAGTTTGGGATGCACAAAATCCTCTGCACTGGGAAGAACATCCCTAAAGCAGGGATTGAGCTGCAGGGGCATGGGGTTTGGGATGCACAAAATCCTCTGCACTGGGAAGAAAATCCATAAAAAGAGGGATTGAGCTGGGTGGGCAAATGGTTCGGGATGCACAAAATCCTCAGCACTGGGAAGAAAATCCCTAAAAACAGGGATTGAACTGGGTGGGCAAAGAGCTTGAGATGCACAAAAACCTCTGCACATCCCTAAAAACAGGGATTGAGATAAATGGGAAAAGAGTTTGGGATGCACAAAAACCTCTGCACTAGGAAGAAAAATCCATAAAAACAGGGATTGAGCTGGGTGGGCAAAGGGTTTGGGTTGCATAAAAACCTTTGCACTGGGAAGCAAATCCCTAAAACCAGGGATTGAGCTGCAAGGGAAAGGGGTTTGGGATGCACAAAACCTTCTACACTGGGAAGCAAATCCTGAAAGCAGGAATTGAGCTGGGTGGGCAAATGGTTTGGGATGCACAAAAGCCTGTGCACTGGGAAGCAAATCCCTAAAAGCAGGAATTGAGCTGGGTGGGCAAAGGGCTTGGGATGCACAAAAACCTCTGCACTGGGAAGAACATCCCTAAAAAGAGGGATTGAGGAGGGTGGGCAAATGGTTTGGGATGCACAAAATCCTCAGCACTGGGAAGCACATCCCTAAAGCAGGAATTGAGCTGGGCAGGCACAGGGATACCTGTCCTGATCGCAGCAGAGGATGGATGGGCAGCAGGGCACTGTAAAAGCCTGCAGGGAGTGGGATTCCCTCTGCTGTGCTCCTCCAGGGTTTGCATCTTCCTTGATTTAATGCCGTGCTTGTCCCTGTCAGCAGAGCCCCGACCCAGCGCTCTGAGCTCTGATCTGTGTGTCTGATAAGGGAGAGCCTGGGGGGACACGCCGAGCTCAGCCCCCTCCTCACATCCCCTGGTCTGAAATGAGCTGCGAATGCTCCCTGGGGCTCGGAGCGTGTGGAGCACACAATCCAGCAGGAGCTGGCAGGGCTGGCAGGGCAGGGAGGGCTGGGGGCACAGAGCTGTCCCTGCTGAGGAGCTGTGCTCGGCCTCCCCGAGGGATGGAGCTGCAGCAGCTCCCAGCCTGCAGGAGATCGCTGAGCCCTGCAGGACACGGGGGCACCTGCTGCAGTTTGCAATAAACAGCTTATTTCCGTGCCTGGACACTGAGAGGGGCTCACGTGTTCTTGTGAGGGTCCTTCCCGTCCTGCAGACACAGAGTGAGCAGCCCTGGGCTCTCCAGGGACATCCCAGCTGTGCTGGACCTGGATTCTCCAAGGACATCCCAGGCTGTCCTGTCCATCCCAGCCGTGTTATCCATCCCAGTCTCTGCTGTCCATCCCAGGCTGCCCTGTCCATCCCAGGCTGTCCTGTCCATCCAGCAAGGGTTGGACCTGGGCTCCAAGGACATCCCAGTCTGTGTTGTCCATCCCAGCTGTCCTGTCCATCCCATCTGTCCTGTCCATCCCAGGCTGTGCTGTCCATCCCAGCTGTCCTGTCCATCCCATCTGTCCTGTCCATCCCAGGCTGTGTTATCCATCCCAGCTGTCCTGTCCATCCCATCTGGGATGTCCATCCCAGTCTCTGCTGTCCATCCCAGTCTGTCCTGTCCATCCCATCTGTCCTGTCCATCCCAGTCTCTGCTGTCCATTCCAGGCTGTGTTGTCCATCCCAGGCTGTCCTTTCCAGCCCAGATGTGCTGTCCATGCCAGCCTAGGTTGGACCTGGATTCTCCAAGCACATCCCAGGCTCTGCTGTCCATCCCAGTCTGTCCTGTCCATCCCAGTCTGTCCTGTCCATCCCAGGCTGTGCTGTCCATCTCAGCAAGGGTTGGACCTGGATTCTCCAAGGACATTCCATGCTGTCTTATCCTTCCCAGTCTGTCCTGTCCATCCCAGCTGTGTTGTCCATCCCAGGCTGTCCTGTCCATCCAGCAAGGGTTGGACCTGGGCTCCAAGGACAGTCTAGGCTGTCCTGTCCATCCCAGCTGTCCTGTCCATCCCAGCTGTCCTGTCCATCCCAGCCTAGGTTGGACCTGGCCTCTCCAAGCCCATCCCAAGCTGTCCCCTGGGCCACATGCTGCTCTTTTCCAAACCAGTCACAGGAGCTGTTTGCTGGAGGAGCCCAGTCCTTGTGCTCCCAGTCCTTCTCATCCTTTGGATGAGGATTTTGTCCGTGCTGAAAGAATTTCTCCAGCTCATCCCCACAAGTGTAACCACAGCCAGAGAAGAAAAACACCCAAATCTGGGTTTTAGATTTTCCCCAAACTGCAAATATTGCACAGGGAGGGTGTGCTGTGGCACTGCCCCACTGCCACCCCTCTGGATCTGCCTTTGCCAGGTGCAAATGAAACCCTGGCAGGAATTTTTAGGGTTCTGGAGGGATGCAAGGGCAGGGAGCAGAGCTGAAAGCCCTGCACAGCAGGGAAGGAAGGGGTTATGGTGAGCACCCAGCAGCTCCACGTGGAACAAAGCTGCCATTTCAGGGCCAAGACAATGGATTGTGTTTTCTGCCTGCATTTCAGCCCTCCACCCAGTTGGCACCAGGCTGAGCTCACCCACCCAGCCCTGCACTGCAGCATCTCTGTTCTGGCCAGCAGGGAGAAGCCAAACAAAGGGGAGCTGAGTCGGCAGGAGCAGGGATGGCCACGGGCTCAGAGCCTCCCTGCTGCCCTCCAGGACGCTGCAGATCCCTCTGAACAAGCGTTTTCTGTGCCACACACCCCAGCACTCTGCTCACACTCAATCCCTACTCAGTCATTGCTCCCCAGCAGTAATGAGGGGCCTGGCCTGGCTTTGTGGCTGGCTGATGATGAGATTTGCAATGCAAGCAGGCAGGCTCTGGCCAGAGGATGCAGCCACTGCTCTCCAGCTGTAAATATTTGCTCTAGCAACAGCTCCATTTCCTTTGAAGCATTTAAAAAGGTGGCAGGTCTCAGGTGGAGGCACCTGCGGGCACATGGCTTAAATACACACCAGGCACACACAGCAGGGCTTAGGCTGGGCTTAGGCTGGGCTTTGTGCCGGGTTTAGGCTGGGCTTTGTGCCCTGCAGAGGAGAGAGAGGCTCCATTTGCCACCCTGGCCTGTTTTCTGGGAAATGAGCTTTAATTGTGTTACCAATGACTGGGAAACCTGAGCTCTGTGTTGTGCAGTGGTGCTGAGAGTTCCTCTGCTCGTGCAGAGGTGCAATCCCAGCCTGGTTTGGGTTGGAGGGACCTTAAATCCCATCCAGTGCCACTCCTGCCATGCCAGGGACACCTCCCACTGTCCCAGGTGGATCCAAGCCCTGTCCAGCCTGGCCTTGGGCACTGCCAGGGATCCAGGGGCAGCCACAGCTGCTCTGGCAATCCCAGCCCAGCCAGGAATTCCCAATTCCCAAAGTCCCATCCATCCCTGCCCTCTGGCACTGGCAGCCATTCCCTGGCTCCTGTCCCTCCATCCCTTGTCCCCAGCCCCTCTCCAGCTCTCCTGGAGCCCCTTCAGGCCCTGCCAGGGGCTCTGAGCTCTGCCTGGAGCCAGGCTGAACTTTCCCCCAGCTCTGCTCCATCCCCATTGCTTCATCCCCATTGCACCACCAGCTCTGCTCCATCACCCCTGATTCATCTCCCCTGCTCTGCCACCCCTGCTGGCTGCAGCTGCCCCCACAGAAGTGCCCTAGGGCAGGGGGTGCCCTGCAGCTGCCCCCAGACCCCTCCAACCCACACCCACAGCGTTCTGGAGGGTTTGGGATGTGCCTTTCCCAGCCCAGCCATGCCCAGAGGGACAGGGGCTGGGGAAGCTCTGTCCCTGGTGTTCCCAAGCCCTCCCAGGGGTTACTGAGGGTGCAGCAGGTCTGGCTCTCCCTCCTGCACCCCCAGCATTTCCCTCCTGGCTGGGTTCAGCCAAAGGCAGCCAGGCTGCCCCTGCTGCAGTGAATAATTCAGGGAACTGCTGTTCTCCTTGTCTGCAACAGCACTGGAGATGTTCAGAGCTGCTTGCAAAGGGGAAATGTTTGTTCTAGGGGAAAACCTGCATCGTTGGCCTTCTGTTTAATTTAGCATGAAACAGAACCTTGCAAGTCTCTGGAGGAGAGAAGCTCTGGGGTGACCTAATTGTGGTTTTCCAGTGCCTGAGCCTGGAGGAGAGATGGGGAGAGAGTTTGGGCAAGGGTGACAGGACACAGGGATGGGTTAATCCTTCATGCCCCGTGTCCCTGGAGCACCCCAGGAGCAGCAGGGACATGGCAGCTCTGGGCTGAGGGGGATCTCAGCTCTGCTGGGAGCTCTCACCGTGGTGAGGCATCACTGAGGAGAGCTGGTGACACTCAGTGTCATCAAAAGTGACTGAAAAAGTGGCTGAAGTGATGGAAAAAGTGACTGAGAGGTCTGGAAAAGGTGTTTGCAGTGACTGCACAACTGCTCTGGGAACCCTCCCCTCCCTCTGCCGTGCTGGGAGGCAAACGTTGTTAATCAGCCCTGTAAATTGAGATCCATATTTTTCTCCTGAGTTCTGAAACCTATTTAAGGCCTCTAAACAGCTCCTATCAGCTGAAAAAAATAAAAAATCAAATTCCTTTTTTTGCTCCTGCAAAATAAAAATCAAATTCCTTTTTTTGCTCCTGCAAAAAAAAAAAAAAAAAAAAACAAAACCAAATTCCTTTTTTTTGCTCCTGCAAAAAATAAAAATCAAATTCCTTTTTTTGCTCCTGCAAAAAATAAAAATAAAATTCCTTTTATTGCTCCTGCAAAATAAAAATCAATTCCTTTTCTTGCTCCTGCAAAAAATAAAAATCAAATTTCTTTTTTTGCTCCTGCAACAAAAAAAAATCAAATTCCTTTTATTGCTCCTGCAAAATAAAAATCAAATTCCTTTTTTTGCTCCTGCAAAAATAAAAAATCAAATTCCTTTTTTTGCTCCTGCAAAAAAAAAAAAAAATCAAATTCCTTTTCTTGCTCCTGCAAAATAAAATCAAATTCCTTTTTTTGCTCCTGCAAAATAAAAATCAAATTCCTTTTTTTGCTCCTGCAAAAAATAAAACCAAATTCCTTTTTTTGCTCCTGCAAATAAAAATCAAATTCCTTTTTTTGCTCCTGAAAAAAACTAAAAAAAAAAAAAAACCAAATTCCTTTTTTTGTTCCTGAAAAAAATAAAAATCAAATTCCTTTTCTTGCTCCTGCAAAAAAAAATCAAATTCCTTTTTTTGCTCCTGCAAAAAATAAATAAAAAAAAAAACAAAACAAAAAACCCCAAAAAAACCCAAGTTCCTTTTATTGCTCCTGCCTGAGCATCCTGGGCAGTTCTTTGGGGAGAGCCTTTGGAGGGAGCCCAGTGGGAGCTCGTGGGGGCATTGGGAGGGAGCCCTGTGTGTCCTCTGCCTTGGGGACAGCGCTGCCACTGTCCCACTGTCCCACTGTCCCTGCTCCACTGCCCAGGACAGCAGGGCCAGCAGGGCCAGCAGGGCCAGCAGGGCCAGCAGGGACTGCAGGGCCAGCAGGGCCAGCAGGGCCAGCAGGGCCAGCAGGGCCAGCAGGGACAGCAAGGACAGCAGGGCCAGCAGGGCCAGCAGGGCCAGCAGGGCCAGCAGGGCCACCAGGGCCAGCAGGGACAGCAGGGCCAGCAGGGCCAGCAGGGTCAGCAAGGACAGCAGGGCCAGCAGGGCCAGCAGGGCCAGCAGGGCCAGCAGGGCCAGCAGGGCCAGGCCTCTCCTGGTCCCTGTTCCATCCAGCATCTCCTGCAGCCCTCAGTGCTGCCCCGCTCTCCCCTGCAGCCCTCGGTGCTGCCCCGCTCTCCCCTCAGCCCCGTGAGACCCTGACTCCTTCCCCAGCGCTGTTTTCTGCTCCACGATCTCCCTTTGCCCACGTTTGCAGTCCCTGGCCGTGCAGGGAGTGCCGGGGCTGTGTTTGGTCTGCTGCCTTCCTGCCAGAGATGGGGAAGGAAGGAGGGAGCTCCCAGCCAGGCTGGCTTCAATGAGCCAGCTCTGCTGCTGGCTCTGCTCAGTGGGGATGGCAGAATGTGGGAGCCAGGGGGAGCCTGAGCCTTCATCTTCACCTTCATCTTCACCTTCATCTTCATCTTCACCTTCATCTTCATCTTCACCTTCACCTTCACCTTCACCTTCACCTTCATCTTCACCTCCACCTTCACCTCCGCCTCCACCTTCATCTTCACCTTCACCTTCATCTTCACCGCCACCTTCACCTCCACCTTCATCTTCACCTTCATCTTCACCTTCATCATCACCTTCACCTTCACCCTCATCATCACCTTCACCTTCACCCTTCACTTCCACCTCCACCTTCACCCTTCACCCTTCACCTCCACCTCCACCTTCATCATCACCTTCACCTCCACCTTCACCATCACCTCCACCTTCACCTCCAGCTGCTCCTCTTCACACCCCTGTGCTCCTTGGGCATTCTCCATCCCAGCTCTGCATCTTGTTTTAATCTCAGTTTGCACCCGCAGGATGTTCAGCCTGGAGAAGGCCCCAGGCAGAGCTCAGAGGCCCTGGCAGGACCCAAAAGGGCCCCAGGAGAGCTGGAGAGGCACTGGGGACAAGGCATGGAGGGCAGGGTCAGGTGGGACATTGGTAACAGTAGCACACCTGGCTCTGCTGGAGCTGCACCTGATCCACCCCAGTGCTGGCAGTGACACCCAAGGACATCAGCAGGGCAGGAGCAAATCAGATCCAAATTAATCATTTAATTTCCAGCACACTGGAATTTTAATTTTTAATTTCCAGCACACTGGAATTGATTTTTCTCAGAGAAAACTGAGAGGGCTGGATGGATATGGACCTGAACTCGCTGTGCTGGCACTGAGCATTTCCACCCTGCAGCTTCTGCAGGAGCTCATTTTCCTTGGGAAGGCTCTCCTCAGAAGGCAGCCTGTGATTTTTATATATTTTTTAATTTATTACAGGAAACTCCCTGTGCTAGGCAAGCTCAGCATTCACAAACTGCAATCAATAACCTCTCCTGGAGTGAGCCTGCTCAGCCCAGGGATGGACTTTATGGGTGCTGTACATCTTTATTGTGAATGAACCATCCTTGGCCACTGCTGAGCCAGGGTCTGGCTATTTGTCAAAGCCTCTCCAGCTTTATCACATCACCTGGAACCTCACTGAAATGGCAGCTCAGGGTCCTTCTGGAAGGGCTGAGCATCAGGGAAAATCAGGGCTCACAAATCAATCTTTTCCCTTCAGAGGTTCCTCTTGGATATAAAAAGGCACAGACTGGTTCAGGGGATTTTAGGAATGACTCAGCCCCAAAGTTCCAGCTCTTTATGGGGAGATTTTGGTGACAAACAGAGCAGTTGGGTCAGGGGAATTTAGGAATGACTCGGCCCATAACTTCCAGCTCGTTATGAGGAGATTTTGGTGACAAACAGACCTTGGGGAAGGGCTGAGCAGTCTCGTTCTCCAGTGAAATTCCACACACGCTCATGGCACGGAGCCCTTGCAAAGCTGGTATGGCCATTAACCCCTGGGCACACCAAGCATTCCCCGATGGCATCACCAGGTGTGAATCACCTGGGATGAGCTCTGGGAACTGCACATTGTGTAGCTGCTTCTTGGATTTGAATAAATAACTGTGAAAACAAAGGTCTTGTTTATTAGTTTTCATCCCAGAATAATTTCTTTACCTTGCACGAGCCCGCTAAGTCCCTTTTTTCACTTACCCACACTAATTTTGGCATTTGCAAATGTCGACATCCCGGTTAGAGACAACAACAAATTGCTTAAAAATCATCTCATCCTTTAAAAGAATTCTCCTCTTTGCTCTGCTGCATTGATGTTAAATGCTCGCTGCGTGCAAGGATGCCTAAACTCATTAAACATTTTGCAAGGCCGGTTTTGACCTGAATATGCCTCATAGCAGGATTTAGAGCTGCCTTTGACTTCTTGCTGAAACCCAGGAACCCAGTTTATCCTGCAGTTTTCCCAACCTGTCCCAGGTATTTGTGGCCAGCAGCATCTCCCCGTCCCCTGAGATCTCCTGGTGTCCAGAGGGATTCCCCTGACCCAACTGCTCTGTTTGTCACCAAAATCTCCCCATAGCGAGCTGGAACTTTGGGGCTGAGTCATTCCTAAAATCCTCTGAACCAGTCTGTGCCTTTTTATATCCAAGAGGAACCTCTGAAGGGAAAAGATTGATTTGTGAGCCCTGATTTTCCCTGATGCTCAGCCCTTCCAGAAGGACCCTGAGCTGCCATTTCAGTGAGGTTCCAGGTGATGTGATAAAGCTGGAGAGGCTTTGACAAATAGCCAGACCCTGGCTCAGCAGTGCCCAAGGATGGTTCATTCACAATAAAGATGTACAGCACCCATAAAGTCCATCCCTGGGCTGAGCTGTGCTCACTCCAGGAGAGGTTATTGATTGCAGTTTGTGAATGCTGAGCTTGCCTAGGAGAGGGAGTTTCCTGTAATAAATTAAAAAATATCTAAAAATCACAGGCTGCCTTCTGAGGAGAGCCTTCCCAAGGAAAATGAGCTCCTGCAGAAGCTGCAGGGTTCAGGGAATCCCAGAAAATGCTGAGTGGGAAGGGACACACAAGGATCATCAGAACACTGTTGAGTGCTTCCACGGTGGGAATTACTGACTGGGAAAATCCTGGCATTCCTGACATTGCAGTGAGTTTGTCACCACAGGTAATGAACGAGAAGCCCGGCTGGCGATTTGCTGCTGGGACAGAGAAGGATCCTCAGCTGGGGACTGTCCCCAGCCACTGCTCCCTGCCCTCCTCTGTTATCAGTGGCACTCTAACACTGCCTTATCTCACAGCACTCTTGTGAAGCTTAATTAACTAATTAATCTTTCAGAGAATTGTGATAGTCATAGATAAAAGACACGGGGCAAAGTATCTATTACCGCTTCCTTGGCTATTGACAATAACGTCGTTATTAAATGCCAAGAGCTCTTCAGGATTCAAACCTTTGTTTACTGAGGATATTGCCAGATTTTCAGGCTTTTAACGAAGCAGTTTGTGAAATTCTGAGCTGCTCCTGGGGCCTGCAGAGTGGGGAATCCACACCTTTGGCATCACTCGGGATCCCAGGGCACGTCCTGGTGCTCCGTGGGCAAGGTGGGCAGTGAGCCAGGACAAGGTGTTCCTCCCCATCCTGTTATGGATGTGTGACACCGTTTTGTTTAATTGCAACGAGCACATGTAATTAGTAGTGGGTTTAGGGAGAAGAGCTGCCTGTCACTTGCATGGGTTTCCCTGCAGGACTGTGTGTGCTGCCACACAGGATTCCCAGCACGTCGCTTCTGCAGCCCTGTGCCTCTGGCACAACCCTTATCCCAGAGAATGGAAATTAAGGAATGGTCATTTTCCAAACTAGGATGCTTATCCTTTTGCTTTTGCCCCCAAGTTAATCTCCATGTGGGCAGTTTCCATGGCCAGGAGAGGAGGCAGCAGCGTGAGTGTTGTCGTGAAGGTGAGAGCTGAGTGAAAATCGTTCTTCCCTGGAAGGATAATGGGATGCTAATAGAGACAGTGGGATATGGATTGGTGGGGCTGACAGGAGGGAATGAGGTCTTGGGTTTGGGATTAAATCAGATGTCAGTGAGGACAGCAGTCACCAAATGGGCTGATGGCATCTCCAGGGTCAGGGCTCCAGGCTCCTGTTTCCTGCACAGCCCTGCATTCCTGGGATGCTGAAACCCTGCCTTGGAGAGAACTTGCAGGGAACGCTGAAGAAATGGGGGATCACACCTGAGGAACGGGCAGGTTTGACATGCTGGGGAGGATGAACCTCCTGAGCACACCCAGGCAGCTTCAGCTCGGGTATGGACGTGTCGGGTGGTGAATTCAATCCCCGTCCTGATTTCAGTGGGGACCAGGTCCTTGGGCACCTACAGCCTTTGCGGCGAGCAGCAGGACCACGGCTTTCCACAGCAAAGGTCTGGAGTTAATCCCAGCATCCCAGACCAGTTTGGATTTAAAGGGACATTAAAGCCCACCCAGTGCCACCCCTGCCATGGCAGGGACACTTCCCACTGTCCCAGGCTGCTCCCAGCCCCGTCCCACCTGGCCTCGGGCACTTCCGGGATGCAGGGCAGCCCCAGCCGCTCCGGGCACCAGTGCCAGGCCTGCCCACCCTGCCAGGGCAGGATTTCTCCCGAATCTCCCCCTGCCCTGGCTTTTAACCATTCCCCGCGTCCACTCACTCCCGGCCGCTGCCAGCGCGGCCGCCGAGGCAAAATGGAGGCGGCGGGGTCTCGCCCACCCCTTTCCCCCATTTCTCCGCTCTTTTCCACCCTTTTCCAGGCATTCCCACCCCCGGCCGGCGGCGGGGACTACGAGTCCCATGGCGCCGCGGGCCGGGGGCGGAGCGGGGCTTTGTGGCGGGCGGCATGCGGGGGAGCCGCAGCCGGGGCTGGAGCCGGAGCCGGAGAGCGAGCCCGCCCCGGGGGGAGGAGGGCGAGGGCGGCGAGCCATGACGGGCGGCGGCGCCGCGGAGCGCCCGCCGTGGTAGAGGGCGAGCGCGGGGCGCGGAGCCCGCCCGGGCCGGCGCGGGGCGCGGAGAGCGCGGAGCGGCCGCCATGGGCAACGCGGGGAGCGTGGACGCGCAGCAGACGGAGCTGAGGGCGCACAGCGTGCCCCTGAAGCTGCCCATGCCCGAGCCCGGAGAGCTGGAGGAGCGCTTCGCCGTGGTGCTGGTGAGCGCCGGCCCCATTGTCTGCGGGCAGCGCGGAGGGGCCGCCGGGGAGGAGCGCGGCGGGGGAAGGGGGGAGCGCCGCCAAGTTGGCTCGGGAGCCGCCGGCCGGGCACAGGTGGGCTCGGCGGGGCGGTGCCGCAGCCCGCGGGACGGGGCCGCGGCTCCTCTTTGTCTCGGCAGCCCCCCGAGGGCCGCCGTGCCCCGGCCCGGGCGGCTCCCGGGGCTCCCGGGGCCGGGCAGCGCCGGCGGAGCGCAGCCCGCGGGGAGCGGAGCGGGAGCGGCTGCTCCGGGGACACCGCGGGGACACCGCTCCTGCTCCGCCGGGGACACTGCGGGGACACCGCTCCTGCTCCGCCGGGTCACCCCGCTGCTGTGCCCCCCGGGACACCTCCGGCTCTCTCCTCCGGAGGACGCCGCCGTTGTTTTTCCCCGGGACGCCCCGGTCCTTGTGCCCCGGGCCAGCGGGGGTTTCGCTCAGCAGCACGGACGGGTCGCTGCCGTGTGAGATCGGCTCTGCGGGAAGGAAGGGCTGCGCTTTTCCCTGGGCAGAGCTCCCGCTGCCTTTGGGGTGCCCGGGCAGCGCGGTTCCGTCTCTTTTTCTGCCGTGGTTTTTTCACTCGCAGCCACGTTGCGTGTGGAAGGGGAGCTGGGGGAGCGGGGCAGCGGCTCCATGTGCGTGCCATGCCCTGCGCTCGCTGTGGTGCCACGGGGAGCCCGGAGCCGCCGGGGTAATTCCCGTCCCGCATCCAGAGCCGCCCCCCCGCTCCCCGCAACGCTCCCGGCGCTGGGAGAGGATTCACGACTGGTGTGTGTTGGGGATTATTTCTGGTTAGACCCAATTAGATTATCATGTCTAAGAAAAGAATAAGCCTATTCAGTCAGGAACCCCCACTGACGAGCCAAATGGCGAGTGAGATGTTACGATTATTAGGCACAGTGGAGAAAAGCCTGGTGTCGCGGTGCTCTTGTCGGGGTCGTGGTGGGGATGGGAGATGCTCCCACAGGCAGCACATGGCTCAGAATCCGCTCCGGATCCGTCTGTGGCTCCCACAAGGGCTCCCGGCTCCGTCTGCCTGTGGTCTGCGGGAGGAAATCGTTGGGTTTGGGTTCGGGGATGGTGATGGATGGCATCGGTGAAGGGCAGAGACGTCATTTGGGGCAGCCTTAGAAACGTGAAACGTAAATACACGGGGGACAGCAGCACCCAGGCTGTCATTTCCTGAGGTGCTCGGAAGGTTTTAGAGGATGGGCTTCAGTTAAGGCTGGGAGGGTGAGTGCTGCAGCTTGGCTGGAGGGAGAGGCTGCCCATGCAGGTGGGCAGGCTGTACCAGTGTGGTGTGGCATGATTTCCCCCCAGTGATCTCTTCTCCCACTGGGAAAAGCTGCGAGATGGGACTCAAACAGCCCCAAAAATCACCTTTGTAAATGAGACTCAAACAGCCCCAAAAATCACCTCTGTGCTGTTCACCAGGGGTGACTGGTGTAGCTGCAGCTTCCTGGAAATCTCTGACCAGCTCATGAATAAATTGCCAGGCTGTGATTATTTTGTTTTCTCTGTGGCTCTGAGGGAGAGATGACTGTGCCACTGGTCAAACCCAGAATGGGGTAGGCTGGAGAAGTGCAGGGATTAACAAGAAAGGAATGATTAGGGGAAAAACCATGAGGAATATTTTCTGTGGGGAGAGAGGATTAGTCAGGAGCAGGGAGTCTGAAGAAGGAGATGCTGAAGGTTATAAGACTGAATCTCACCTTCTTTATGTGCTGTCTTAAGAAATTAGCCTGGCACAGGCGTTGCTGGCACACTCAGAGCCCTGGTGAGCTCCCGGGGGCTGTGCTGACAATACCAATTTCCAGATCTCTGATGAAATTCCCAAGGCTGATTTGGACGTTGATGAACACGGTGAGTGGCTGTGTGCCGGTCTCCCTCTCACACTGGGGGGGTTCTGCCCATTCCTGTGTGGGAGAGGTCCCTCCATCCTTCCCTCCTGTGTGTTTGGAAGTTTTGTCTCTGCCCTCGTGCAGAGCAGGGAGTCCTGGCCCTCCAAACCACGAGCAGAGCACACTTGGCCATGATTTCACCGTGCCACCAACTGCTTCATTTTTTCCCCCTCAAACACGCTGTCCTGAGCTGCTCCAGCATCTCTGCAGTCCCTTCAGCGAGGGGATGCTGTGCCTGGAGCTGATGGATGTGAGCCAGATTGTGTTTGTGGGGCTGGCAGAGGGTTTTGTGTGGAGAAAGGGCTCTGGTGTGGTGGCTTGTCCACCTCGGAAACACACCTGGTCACCTTGAGCACACACTGTCACCTCAAACACACACTGTCACCTCAAACACACACCTGGTCACCTCAAACACACACTGTCACCTCAAACACACACCTGGTCACCTCAAACACACCCACCCAGTCACCTTGAACACACACTGTCACCTCAAAGACACCTGGTCACCTCAAACACACACCTGGTCACCTCGAACACACACTGTCACCTCAAAGATACCTGTCACCTCAAACACACACCTGGTCACCTCAAACACACATTGTGACCTCAAACACACACCTGGTCACCTTGAACACACACTGTCACCTCAAACACACGCCTGGTCACCTCAAACACACACCTGGTCACCTCAAACACACACCTTGTCACTTCAAACACCCACCTGGTCACCTCGAATACCCACACCTGGTCACCTTGAACACCCACTGTCATCTCAAATACCCACCCAGTCACCTCAAACACACCCACCCAGTCACCTTGAACACCCACTGTCACCTCAAACACACACTGTCACCTCAAACACACACCTTGTCACCTTGAACACACACTGTCACCTCAAACACACCCACCCAGTCACCTTGAACACCCACTGTCACCTCAAACACACACTGTCACCTCAAACACACACTGTCACCTCAAACACACACTGTCACCTCCCTGCCTCCTGATCTGCATAAATTGTTGGTCACTGCTCCAGGTCACATTTTTTGGGTGAAGTTCTCCAATCTTGTGCTCCCTGTGCCCTCGGTGTTCCTGAGGATGTCCTGAGCCAACGGAGGGACAGGGATGTCACTGGCTGTGTCACTCCTGGTGCTCTGCTGGGCAATAATCAGGGTTTTGCTCGTGGGTCTCTGTCTCCTGGTGCTGTTTTGGGCACTGCTGTAGTAAATGTGCTGCTGTGGTCACTGGTTGAGCCTGTGCTGGTGGGCACTGGGCTGTGTGTGTGCTTGATGGGATGTGCTTCAAGGAGGAAAACGTGGAGGACAACCCAGGAGAGATCCAGGTGTCTGTAAGCTGAGTGCTGTTCCTCCATCCTCTCAAGCTGATGTGAATTCTCCCCTTTTCCTGTGAGCTAATTCCCTTCCTCTCAGGGTTACACCAGAATGTGAGCTCCAGGGAAGCAGTGCTGTGGTTTTGCCACCAAGTTCCCAGTTTGGCTGTGCTGGCTCTCAGCTCTGGCTCTGAGCTTCCCAGCACTGGCACATCCCCTTGGGGACATCCCAGCCTTGTCCCTTCCCCAGTGCTCTCATCTCTCAGCTGTGTGGGATCTTCCTCTATGGACACTTGGGCACAAATCCTGAATTCTGGTGACACCCCATGTCTGCTGAGAGCAAAGCCCAGTTCAGCAGCCCAGGTGAGGGTACCAGAGGCATCCCTGGGCATAAATCCTGAATTCTGGTGACACCCCACCTCTGCTGAGAGCAAAGTTCAGCAACCCAGGTAGGGGTACCAGGGGCATCCCTGGGCATAAATCCTGAATTTTAGTGACACCCCATGTCTGCTGAGAGCAAAGCCCAGTTCAGCAGCCCAGGTGAGGGTACCAGGGGCATCCCTGGGCATAAATCCTGAATTCTGGTGGCACCCCACCCCTGCTGAGAGCAAAGCCCAGCTCAGCAGCCCAGGTGAGGGTACCAGAGGCATCCCTGGGCACAAATCCTGAATTCTGGTGGCACCCCACGTCTGCTGAGAGCAAAGTTCAGCAGCCCAGACTGGGATGTCAGGGGCATCTCTGGGCATAAATCCTGAATTCTGGTGACACCCCATGTCTGCTGAGAGCAAAGTTCAGCAACCCAGACAGGGGTGCCAGAGGCATTCCTGGGCATCAATCCTGAATTCTGGTGGCACCCCACGTCTGCTGAGAGCAAAGCCTAGTTCAGCAACCCAGGTAGGGGTACCAGGGGCATCCCTGGGCACAAATCCTGAATTCTGGTGACACCCCACCCCTGCTGAGAGCAAAGTTCAGCAACCCAGGTAGGGGTACCAGGGGCATCCCTGGGCATAAATCCTGAATTTTAGTGACACCCCATGTCTGCTGAGAGCAAAGCCCAGTTCAGCAGCCCAGGTGAGGGTACCAGGGGCATCTCTGGGCATAAATCCTGAATTCTGGTGGCACCCCACATCTGCTGAGAGCAAAACCCAGTTCAGCAACCCAGGCTGGGATGTCAGAGGCATCCCTGGGCACAAATCCTGAATTTTGGTGGGCACTCCACCTCTGCTGAGAGCAAAGTTCAGCAACCCAGACAGGGGTGCCAGAGGCATCCCTGGGCACAAATCCTGAATTCTGGTGACACCCCACCTCTGCTGTGAGCAAAGCCCAGTTCAGCAGCCCAGACAGGGGTGCCAGGGGCATCCCTGGGCATAAATCAGCCCAGGTGAGGGTACCAAAGGCATCCCTGGGCACAAATCCTGAATTCTGGTGGGCACCCCACATCTGCTGAGAGCAAAGCCTGGTTCAGCAGCCCAGGTAGGGGTACCAAAGGCATCCCTGGGCAGGGTGACCCTGGAGTGGGAGCTGTGGGAGCAGGTCCCAGGTCCCAGCTCCTGCAGCAGGGTGGTCTCCCCAAGCCCAGCACGGGTTTGCAGATGCCACGTGGTTTGGAGGAAGCAGCCAGGCCGGGCTTGGCAGGGGAAATCGCTGCCTAATGAGCTGTGATTGACATGATTTGACTGCAGGATTACAAATCTGCGCTGAGGTTAACAGGAAATATCCTCTTCCCCCTCCCTCAGCGGGGTTGGGGTGCACAAAGGGCTCCTCTGTGGCCCGTGGAGGGCTTGGCCAGAGGGTGAGGGAGGTGTTGCTGCCATGCCCAGGTGAGGCACCCACCTGGTCCTGCTTGGCCACAGGAGCATCTCCCTTCTGCTGGAATTCCCTTCTTGCCCCTGGATTTTGTCCCAGCGTCGTTTCCATCCCAGGGAAGGCAGCTTGAGTGTCTCCTGCTGAAGAATTTGGAAGCTCAGTGTGAAAACTCTTAATGTTTCCCAGCTGTTTGTTCCCCTTCCTCATTGTCTATCAGATATATTAGGCATTGTTTTAAAAAATACATATATATATATATATATATATATATATATATATAAATATATAAAAATATATATATTATATATAAAAATGTATTTGGAAGCTCAGTGTGAAACTCTTAATGTTTCCCAGCTGTTTGTTCCCCTTCCTCATTGTCTATCAGATATATTAGGCATTGTTTTATAAAATACATACATATATATATATATATATATATATATTTATATATATATATATAAAATATATATATATATTATATATAAAAATATATTTGGAAGCTCAGTATGAAAACTCTTAATGTTTCCCAGCTGTTTGTTCCCCTTCCTCATTGTCTATCAGATATATTAGGCATTATTTTATAAAATACATATATATATATATATTATATATAAAAATATATTTGGAAGCTCAGTGTGAAAACTCTTAATGCTTCCCAGCTGTTTGTTCCCCTTCCTCATTGTCTGTCAGATATATTAGGCATTGTTTTATAAAATACATATATATATATATATATTTGTATGGTTTAGGGTCTGCAAGTCATTATGGGGCTGCAGGAGATATCTGTGGGATAGGATCACCCTCTCTGCTTTGGTGGGGGCGCTGGATTCCTTCTTGTGATCCCTAAATTTAGCAGGATTTCTTTGGCATGGGTTTGAGATCCTGGAACACCTGATGCAGGTGGAGTGGTGCAGAGAGGTGAAGGACACTGGGGTGGCTTTAGGAATCTTGAGGAAAATGAAATTTCTGGAAGGCAGATCCCAAACAGACCTGTGGGCTTTCTTTGCCCAGGCCTGAGCTCTGACAGGCTCCTGCCAGTGGGGATTTTCCTCAAGGACTCGTGAAGTGATTGGGGCAGTGACACTGTTGCTTGAAGAAACAACCTCCTAAATCACATGGTTAAATATATATATATATATATAATTTCACAGGGGTTAAATGCACAGCAGTGCCTGGTGGTGACACTTCTGCCCAGCTGCTTTGTCACTCAGGATGGCATTTGTAAGTTTTTCCACCCAGACATCACCAGAGAACATTTTTGTAAAACTGATTTTTTCCTTTGAGTGTCTGGAGTATGAGGGTACTGTGGTGGGTATTTAGCTGGTGGTAAACCCTGCTAAAATGAATTTCAGCTCCTGAAACCTGGAAGAGTTCTAAAATGGCTGGGCTGATGTAATTGCATGTATTTTTTGGTGTACCATTTTTCCATGCCAAATAATCCCATTAATTTGGGTGATGGTGGAGGGATGAACCCTTCAAATTACACATTAAATTTTGTTTAAAGTGAACAACAACAGCTCAGGCAAACCCTCTGCCTTTACCTTTAACCTATCCCACCCTCTTTCCTCAGAGCATTGAAGCTTTATCAAATATCTCTATCAATTCCTTCACCTTGTGTAGGAGAAATAAAGGGGTTTTTATGATTTTTGTTTTGTCTGCACAAGCGAGGTCGTGCAGGAGTTGGCCCCGAGGTGTGAAATGCTCTCTTGTGAGCCACTCCATGGCCTGGGTGATGCTGAGGAGAGAGCAGAGAGGTGCAGGATGGAATTCAGAGTTTACAAGGTGATCTGAAATCAATCAGTGGCCCTCGAGTGGTTTCTGATTGGTGACTGAATGACTTCAAGCCACGGGTGGCTGCCCTCAGTATTTCATTTTCAAATCACTTCAGCTTTTCCTGCTGCATGAGGAGGTGTTAAAGTGCACAGAAACTTCTCCCCTGAACGGCAAAACTCAGCAGACAACAAACCCAAACCAAGATGTTTGATCTCCTCCTGTGCTTCCACAAGCACATTGCTGTTTTTATTGCATTTTGGGATTGTTGGACAAAGATTGTGAATCATTCTGGCAACTTCTTCGAGACTCCAACCCCTTTTGGAGTAAAACATCCGTGTGAAGGTGTGCGTGTTGATTACCAGCCCTGTGCTGTGTTTGTGTGGCTGCATTGGGGAAGGAGAGTGGTTTTCCCTGATGGAATTTTGGGGTTTTCCCTGCTGGAATTTTGAGTTTTCCCTGCTGGAATTTTGGGGCATTCCCTGATGGAATTTTGGGGTTTTCCCTGATGGAATTTTGAGTTTTCCCTGCTGGAATTTTGGGGTTTTCCCTGACGGAATTTTGAGTTTTCCCTGATGGAATTTTGGGGTTTTCCCTGCTGGAATTTTGAGTTTCCACTGATGGAATTTTGGGGCATTCCCTGATGGAATTTTGGGGTTTTCCCTGATGGAATTTTGAGTTTTTTCCTGCTGGAATTTTGGGTGCTCCTTCCAGCTGCAGAAGGGATTGGGAATCCATGGGTTCCATGTGGGATCAGCACCAGCCCTGTTTCCACAGGGTCCAGGCAGTTTCCTGCTCCCATTTTGAGTCCAGCACCTGATGTAGAAATGATTTTTTCACCCCAGTTTGTCAGAAGTGGTTTCAATCTGCCCCCTTGCTCTGGAGCTGAGGGGGTGAATGACTCTGGTTTTATTTTCCTCATTTCTTGCTCAGGATCCATCCTAAAACGAAACCAACCTTTGGCATTCACTTTCTGATTTTAATTTGCTCACTGAGGGACAAACCTTGTGCCATCCCTGCCTTTCCCCCAAACCCATTTTGACTTTGGAGCTTTCTGCTCATTTTTTGCAGGCTGTTGCTGTTCTGGTAGCTGGAAGGGGGAATGAGCACAGCCCAGTGCTCCTCTGGAGGTGGGAAATCCCTGGGACTGTTGTAGTTTTGCTTTTGCTTTCCTTTGCTGACCCAGCCGTGGTTTGTGATGGTTGCAGTGGGGAGGTGGCTGGGGAGGGTCTCTGGGCAGGTCTCAGGGGCTCCAGGGCCACCAGCACTGCTGTGCCCAGCTGGAAGGGCTGGCACTGGTGCCCACTGTGGGTTTAGGGCACAGGGAATGTCAAATCCCCTGGGTTGTGCTGCAGGTTCTGCTGCACGAGTTGGGGTTGGGGTCAGTGATGTTCAGCAGGAGAGTTTGGTGCCACTTTTGCACCAAAACCATCCCAGGATGCTCCAAGCCCTGTCCAGCCTGGCCTTGGGCACTGCCAGGGATGCAGGGGCAGTGTCTGTGGGAACAGCCCAGATTTCTGGGGTTCTGTGATGCAGTGTCTGTGGGAACAGCCCAGATTTCTGGGGTTCTGTGATGCAGTGTTTCTGGGAATAACCCAGATTTCTGGGGTTTTGTGATGCAGTGTCTGTGGGAACAGCCCAGATTTCTGGGGTTCTGTGATGCAGTGTCTCTGGGAATAACCCAGATTTCTGGGGTTCTGTGATGCAGTGTCTGTGAGAATAACCCAGATTTCTGGGGTTCTGTGATGCAGTGTCTGTGGGGTTGTGTGATGCAGTGTCTGTGAGAATAACCCAGATTTCTGGGGTTCTGTGATGCAGTGTCTCTGGGGTTCTGTGATGCAGTCTCTGGGAATAACCCAGATTTCTGGGGTTCTGTGATGCAGTGTCTCTGGGGTTCTGTGATGCAGTGTCTGTGGGAATTGCCCAGATTTCTGGGGTTCTGTGATGCAGGGCCTGCCCTGCCTGTCTCCTGGGCTGGCCTGGCTCTGGCAGGGCAGGCTGGCACCCGGCTGTGCCCGCAGTGTTGGAGCCCTGGCACCCTGACCTGCTCTGCTCTGCTCTCCCCAGCACGAGCTCATGAATTATGCACGGCATGCTAATGAGGCAGCACTTCAGCACCAGCTGATTTTGAAGCATCTGGGCTGCCTCTTGGCTTTGAATGAAACACTTTCTGATCAGGATCCAAGCAGTGCCCTGTGCAGGAGGGCAGGCATGAGGAGGAATCGCTTTTCCTGCTCCCTCTCCATGTCCTCAGAAAGTGTGAGGACACCATCAGGCTGGAGCTGTGCCTCTGGAGGGTTTTTCCTAACTGCTGGGAGGTGTAAATGGGATTTTTCTTTGCTCAGCAGAAGATCAGGGTTTAAGAGCAGCAGAGCAGTTTGCAGTGTGCTTGCAGGCAGTGCTGCTGAGGATTTCTGTGGTGAGCAGTGTGCAGCCACATTTGAGACCAACTCAGCTGAATTATTGTTTTCTTTGTTTGGGAGAGTCCATTTGGGAGTTTGGTATGGGAAATAAGTGACACCAGCTTGTTCCATTTGATTTATATTCGGGTTAGAGAAAATCTCTACCCCGGGGCCAAAGGGCTCAGGCTGGTCAGGTAACAGCACTGGGAGCTGCTGCTGCTTAAAAAGTGGGAATTTCCCGTTTATCACATCCTGGTTTCAGTTCTGGAGGGTTGAGCAGGTTTCCATCACTTTGTGTGCTCTCACCAGCTGGCCCCAGGGTTGTGCTCTGCCCACGTGGTTGCTGGGAAATGCCAGTTAGTTCTGCTCCAGTTTAGGATGGATTTCAGGAAAAGGCTCTTCCCTCACAGGGTGCTGGGCACTGAGAGCTCCAGGGGCATTTGAACACTGCTCCCAGGGATGCCCAGGGTGGGATTTTGGGTTCATGATCCTGTGGGTCCTTCCAGCTCAGGAGATTCCCTGACCCTGTGATTTGTGTCTGGTGAAAGGTCTGTGATGTTTTCACTCACAGCTCCTGATGCTCTCTGTAGCTCCCAAAATGCAGAATTCCCTATGGATGTATAGAAAACACAAGCATTAATCTGTGCAGGCTTTGCCTCTTGCTAAAGTCAGGCCTTTCTGGAGTGTTTCATGGCCCAGAGGCTTGGCTGATGTATAACTTGTATACTCTGGGCTCTCAGTGCCATATTGCAGAGCTGCAGCGTGTGCTGGGTTTCAGGAGATTCCCTGACCCTGTGATTTGTGTCTGGTGAAAGGTGTGTGGTGTTTTCACTCACAGCCCCAGCCCTGATGCTCTCTGTAGCTCCCAATAATCAGAATTCCCTATGGATATATGGAAAACACGAGCATTAATCCGTGCAGGCTTTGCCTCTTGCTAAAGTCAGGCCTTTCTGGAGTGTTTCATGGCCCAGAGGCTTGGCTGATGTATAACTTGTATACTCTGGGCTCTCAGTGCCATATTGCAGAGCTGCAGCGTGTGCTGGGTTTCAATTCAGGCCGGGCTCTCTGGAACAAAACAAGTGTTTGTCTGCGGGGACTGCGCAGCCTTAAACATACATTTGGGGAGGATATTCATAAAGCACCAGAATGGGGGCATTGTCCTGCCCATGAATGCTGCTCACATGAGAGCTGGGCTCTGCTGGACCTCCAGCACTCTGCCTCAGCTCTGTGTCCTGGCTTGGGGGCTGGAGCTGCGCCCGGCGCTTCCCGACCTGGGGACACCTCGGGAACTGGGAGCTGTGCTGGGAACTGGGGACTGGGAATGGCCCTGGGAACTGGGACAGCACTGCCAGGCCTGGGCTGGGCCCCAGGGAGGGATCCCGTGGCAGGAAGATCCACAGGAAAGCTCCCAGAGGTGGTGACTTCCCTCGTCACGTTGAGCAGCGCCGAGCGGGGTTAACCACGGACAGGACACGGGAGCGGCGTCCCACAGCGATGGGATTTTGGGATTTTGGGAAGGAATTCCTGGCTGGGAGCATGGGCAGGGGCTGGAATGGGTTTCCCAGAGAAGCTGTGGGTGCCCCTGGATCCCTGGAGCTGTTCCAGAACAGCCTGGAGCAGCAGAAGGTGTCCCTGGCCATGGCTGGGGTGGCACTGGGTGATCCTTTGTGTCCTTTTCACCCAAAACCACTCTGGGATTCTGTAGCTCCTTTCAGAGGTGGCCCAGGGGCAGAAGGGGTTGGTGGTGGCAGCAGGAGCCCCCAGGGCTGCCCCTGGTGTCCCCAAAGCTTGTGGGCAGCTCTGGCCATGATCCTCATGTGGGTGTTGGCCAAGGGCAGGAGCTGATCCAGCACAGAACATTCTCGAGCCTTCCAGAATCATGTGAGGAGATTTTAGATTGTGTTGTGTGTGTCTGGCTGTTGTGAGAGATACCTTAAAAAGTATAAAAATTGTTTTTTCCCCCTCTTTTTTCTTTTTAACATATATTGTTTGGCCTGAAATCCTTTACTATAAAAGGACTTGGGGCAGCTCTAGAGTGTACATCTGTTCCTTGTTTGTCTGCAGAATGACTGTACAGTGGAGGCCAAAAGCAGAGAATAGAGGGTTGTACAAATTGGCAAAGTTGCTGAAGTCTTTCAGAAGCCAGTAATTACAATGAAGAAGCAAATTGTTCACTCCAGAAACCCTGGCTGTTCGTGCATCCAGCATCCTGGCATGTCCCCCTGGGGCTCCCCTTGTCCTGCTTTCCAGAGGACAGACAGACACCCCAGCTCCACCTGGGCCAGGTTTGGGCTGGCTGGTGGCACCGTTATCCAGAGGGCCTGGGAAGGGATGGGAATGGCTTGGCTGAGTTCATCCAGCACTTTTGTGACAAAGGTTCCCAATGATTTACTGTGTTTGGGAGTGCTTCAAAGGCCTCTCTGCCCAGCTCCGAGCCTTGCAAGTGCAGATGATCAAATAAATTAACTATCACAAATATTTAACTTAAAGCCTGCTCAAACAGGAGCTTTGATGTTGAGTGTGTGTGTGGGAGCCTCTGTGTGGCTCTGCACTCTCCCAGGGATATTGGGTGAACATTGAATTCGTCTCTTCTCTCAGATACAAGAAGCCTAAAACTGGAAATGTAAATAATAATGAATTACATTTATTATTCCCCCTCCATGGGCAGCAGGTTGGAATACAGCACTGAGTGGCATGGGGATGAATTATGGCACAAGGATTTTCCTGGGAAGCTGATGGAAAAGGGATTGTGAGCAGGGCAGTCCCACTTTTGAGGACTGCAGGGCTGGCCATGCCATCCCTACAAAAACTTTGGCTCAGGGGTGAGTTTTCATTGCACTGGTGCCAGGTGTTGCTCGGTGGCCACAACTCTGCAGGTAACCAGAGTCCCTTTGATGTCAGGATAATTATTCATGGATTGTTGGGTAATTAATTTAATCCTTGTGATAGAGCAGCTGCTTACAGGTAGCTGGGCTGGATGGCTGAAAAGTGCAGCTCCCTGGCATAGCCTGGGAGTTGTCAGATCTTCCCAGTGATCAGCTCACAGGGAATTGTGTCTGAGAGCTCAGCTCTGCTCCGTGGCACAGCCTCAGCTGCACGTCCCTGTTCCCTTGATCATCCAAACGAGGATCTGAGTGAGGCAAATGCACAATGTGCTTTTTGCTAAATGAAACAACAACTTTGCTGCTTGACGGGCGTTTTTGCTCCATGAATTTTTCAGGAGCCTCTGGTGGTGCTGTGGGGGAAGGAGAGGAGTGAGAGGGGCTTGGAGCAGCCTGGGGTGGTGGAAGGTGTCCCTGCCCTTGGGGTGGGATGGGATGGATGGGATGGGATGGATGGGATGGGATGGGGGTGGATGGGATGGGATGGATGGATGGGATGGGGTGGGATGGGATGGATGGGATGGGATGGATGGGATGGGGTGGGATGGGATGGATGGGATGGGATGGGATGGGATGGGATGGGATGGGATGGGATGGGATGGGATGGGATGGGATGGGATGGATGGGATGGGATGGATGGGATCGTTGGGTACCACGTCCCAGCTGCTGCTGCTGTGCCAAAATAATTCACAGAAAAGATGTAGAGGGAGAAAAGCACTTCCTGTTTAAACTGGGAGAA
Organism: Geothlypis trichas; assembly: GCA_009764595.1. Lineage (NCBI taxonomy): Eukaryota > Metazoa > Chordata > Aves > Passeriformes > Parulidae > Geothlypis > Geothlypis trichas. The sequence goes on along the minus strand of CM019907.1, from coordinate 1,510,161 downwards.
TTCAGGTGTGGATTTATTCCATCCCAGAACCAGTGGGTTTGGGAATGCCTTGTCAGGAAGATGTTCCTGCTGTGACAGCTCAGGCTCTGTCCCAGGGCCACCCATCCCTGGGATGGGGTGGGATGGGATGGGATGGGATGGGATGGGATGGGATGGGATGGGATGGGATGGGATGGGATGGAATGGTCTTTAAGGTCCTTTCCCACCCAGTCCATCCCTGTTTTCCACAATTCTGTGCCTGAGCAGACAATCAAGTGCACAAAACACCGTGGGGAAAACGCTTTGCTTTCAAAATTTTGAATTTTATCTCCTTTAATACCAGACCCTGTGTTACCTGGGGTAGTCAGAGGTGTTTTCCTTGTTGTGCTGACCACTCTCAGGAGCAGTGAGAGATTGAGCTGACCCAGATCAAGTGGCAGAAGAGTGGGGCAGGAGGAATTGAGGAAGCTGAGCCTCAGGCTTGGTGTGGATTAGAGGGCAGTGACCTTTCAGCTCAGCCCACGCTGAGGTTTCCAGGGTCACTCAGGGCCTGGTGCCCTTTTCTCTCCTGTCTCAGGCCTCTCTTGCTCCCTCTGAGTCTGCAGGAGCTCTGGGGCCATTCCCAGCTCTCCCATCACTGCCTGTGGGGGCAAGAGGTGTTTTCCAGAAATAAATCTGTGAGTATTCCTGGAAGTGCAGCCTGTTCTGAGCAGAAGGCAGGTGGGCTTTCTCCCTGCTAGGCACTGGTTCTGCCACATTTAAGTGCTTCAATGAGAGCATAAAGAGAATTGTGCAAGAGTTCCCATCAGCTGAGTGCTTCCCTGTTGGTCCCCATTCAGGATCCTTCAGCAGCCAGGGGGATGCAGATCAATTCCTAAATGTCAGAAAAACTCAGTTTTCTCCTGCATCCTTGGGTGTGGCAGATCCAAGGTGACCTGAGCTGGGTTTGCAGGGCAGAGGAGGAACTGGGGTACCTACAAACACCAGCGAGGCAAAAATTGATTAAGCATGAAATTCTTCTCTGGCAGTGAGTTCTCTGCTGGCTCGGGGACAAAAGGTTGCACAACTGAAAGGGAAAAGGAATTTTATTTGGAAAGCCCAGAGCTATTGTTTGTTTGGTTTTGCTGGTGTTTATTTTCTGTCTGATGGCAGATCTTTGTTAAAGGTGAATTATCCCTTCTGTTTAGCAAGTGGAGTGAAAACGGCCCCGATGCACTTGTGAGGCATTCAGGGAATTGTTGGAATTGTTCGAATTGTTCGAGGTGCTCCGAGGAAGTGCTTGGGGGTACTTGAGGTGCAAGAACCCGTGTGGAGCAGAGTATTACTTGTGTGCCTTGTTCTGGTGTTGAAATAGCCCAGACAGCACATAAATAAATGTACACATGCACTGAAACACCACAATGTTGTGATATTTTGAGTTTAACTTACAGGCTCGTTGGGTACCACATCCCAGCTGCTGGTGCTGTGCCAAAATATTTCACAGCATAGATGTGGAGGGAGAAAAGCACCTCCTGTTTAAACTGGGAGAATTCAGGTGTGGATTTATTCCATCCCAGAACCAGTGGGTTTGGCAATGCCTTGTCAGGAAGATGTTCCTGCTGTGACAGCTCAGGCTCTGTCCCAGGGCCACCCATCCCTGGGCTCACATTTTAACTCTTTTCAGCCATGGTTTCCTGCTCAGGGCCTTTTCCCACAGAGATACCAGGCAGACAGGGAGGCCTTCACTGTGTGTAGCCAAAACACTGAGCCAGGGCTGGCACGGGTCTGCTCTTATCCCACTGACCTTGTGCTGGGGATGGCACAGCCATGGGCACGGCTGCTGCTCCTCTGGGAGCTCAGCTCTGACCCACTTTTGTTTTCCAAGGTGCCTCAATTCTGCCTGTTTCCCTCTCTTTTCAATCAGCAAGAGATTTTTTTGTTGTTTTCTGCTCATTCCCTCCATCAGCAGATTTTGGGTGAAAACTTCCCCTTTTCCTCTGCAGCATCCCAGTGCACCACGAGGATGACAGCAACAATAATAATAACAGTGATAAAAGCTTCAGACAGCGATTAAAAGAGCAGATTTATGGATTTTTCTGGCCAGGGTGGTGTTTGTGGTGCTGTTCCAGCCCCATCCCTGGCTCCCTGGACATTCCAGGACGTTTCCAGCCAGGCTGTGGGAGCTCAGCCCTCTCCCTGTGCTCGTGGCTCTCTCGGAGGCATTTGGAACTTTCGTGGGAGGGAATGTGGCTGGAGAAATATCAACATGCCACGAGCAAATCCACCTCATTAGGGAGCAGGGTTTAACATTTTTTTGCATTAGTGGGAGGCTGAACTGTGGTGTTTGTGTGCTTGGGGTGGAGGAGGAGGAGGAGGAGGAGGGATCTGTGTGCTGTGTTGGGTAATGGGGGATGGAAACCCATCAGAATGGGAGAGATGGGCAAAAGGAAAAACCCCAAAGGTTGGGTTTGCTGTGGACAGCTGGAGGAAAACCTGGGATGCACAGGAGTGGCTGTGGGAGGTGATGCCAGTGGCAAGGACAGCTTTAGGTGGGATTTTGGGAAGGAATTCCTGCCTGGGAGAGGCTGAGATGGAATTCCCAGAGCAGCTGGGGCTGCCCTGGGTCCCTGGCAGTGCCCAGGGGACACTGGAGCAGCCTGGACGTGTCCCTGTCCATGGCAGGGATGGGTTTGAGGTCCCTGTGACCCAACCCAGTCCCTGGCAGTGCCCAGGGGACACTGGAGCAGCCTGAGAGGGGTCCCTGTCCATGGCAGGGATGAGTTTGAGGTCCCTGTGACCTAACCCAGTCCCTGGCAGTGCCCAGGGGACACTGGAGCAGCCTGGGACATGTCCCTGTCCATGGCAGGGATGGGTTGGGATGGGTTTGAGGTCCCTGTGACCCAACCCAGTCCCTGGCAGTGCCCAGGGGACACTGGAGCAGCCTGGACGTGTCCCTGTCCATGGCAGGGATGAGTTTGAGGTCCCTGTGACCCAACCCAGTCACTGGCAGTGCCCAGGGGACACTGGAGCAGCCTGGACGTGTCCCTGTCCATGGCAGGGATGGGTTGGGGTGGGTTTGAGATCCCTGTGACCCAACCCAGTCCCTGGCAGTGCCCAGGGGACACTGGAGCAGCCTGGACGTGTCCCTGTCCATGGCAGGGATGAGTTTGAGGTCCCTGTGACCCAACCCAGTCCCTGGCAGTGCCCAGGGGACACTGGTGTCCCTGTCCATGGCAGGGGTGGGTTGGGGTGGGTTTGAGGTCCCTGTGACCCAGCCCAGTCTGGGATTCTGGGATTCCTCTCCAGGGAGAGCTGTGGTTTAAGGAGGGGGCATTTCCCTGTTCCATCATCCCACAGTTCCCGTGAGGATTCCCAGCCTGTGCTGAGCCAGTGTCTTGCAGCAGGTTGGGATTATTTATTGGGATTATTTTCCCTGGTTTTGACTGGAGCAGCCTTTCCCAGCAGCTGGGATCTCGGAGCAGTGTCTCCTGTTCTGCCAGGGGAACCCAGGGTGTCCTCACGTTGTTTCCTGCTGTGTTTTGATGCCATTTTCCTGCTTTCATGTCACATTTTGACCTCTGGAAATGTCACCTATCCAGGTGTTAACCTAGTCCTTCAGTTTCCATGCAATGCAGGAACTCCTGTAAAATAAAAAAGGTTTTATTTTACTCCAAATAAAACAATAGCTGTACTTACAAACCATTCTGAACAGATTGTTTAGGTATTTTTTTACACTGGATTCTTCCTTTCCTTCCCTCAGTGCTCAACTCCTCAGCTCATATGAAAATAGAAACTTTCTTCTTTTTTTTTTTATTAATTTAATTTTATTTTAATAGACAACATCTTTTTCCCAGAGTCCCTGGGTTGTGGTAGCACCATATTGAGCAGGGGTTTATGTTACATGAACAACCATTTCACTTGGTCATACCCAATTTCAGTTCTAGGCAGATTTTTACTGCCCTTTCACTTAATAGCTAAATCATCTGGAAAACAGATTGGAGTTTTTTATGTTGTGTGGGGTTTTTGTTCCTGAAACCAGTTCTGAAAATCACCATAAGTGCTCTTCAGTGTGCAGGGCTGGGAGGATGTCCCACCTCAGTGTGGGATACAGCAGGAACAGTTTTTAAATAGTTTTTAAAATGAAATAATTTTAAAATTAAATAATTAATTTTAAAATGAAAATAATTAATTTTTAAATTTAAATTTTTAAATTTAAATAATTAATTATAAAATTAAATAATTTTAAAATAGTTTTTAAGATAGTTTTTAAAATTCACTGTAATCAGGGCACTGCCTTGGGTGATTAAATGCCATAAATTAGTATTTTTTACCTTCATAGAAGAGCTTCCCTTCCCTTAAAACAGCATTCCAACCTAAAATAGGATGTTTTCAAATCCCATTCATCAAATCCTCAAAAATCCCTTTTGAGCATCAAGCAATTCCTGGTAACTTGTGAAGCAGCACGCCAGGAAAACCCTCAAACGAGATTGAATCAACTCCATTATCCCAGGATTTGTGCATAGGATGAATGGAATAATGGGAAAAGCAGAGCTTTGTGCATGGATCCCATTTCTTCCTAGGAAATGAGTTGGGAGGGTGGATGGGTGGGATGGAGGCAGCACTTGCAGCAGAATTGATGCTCATTGACAGCTCATGGATCAGCAATTCTCCAAACAAAACTGGGGAGCAGGCAGCCTCACATTCTGCTGCCATTGGATCATTTGGAGTAGGAAATCCAGGGATTTTCAAAGCAGGAGCCCATTCAAGGACAGGATTTATATATTTCTATGCAGTATTTAGCACTGGAGTGCTAAAAAATCAGGGGGTGTGTAGGGTTTGGTGATTTGGCAGGTCCATGTGGGATGATGGTCAGAGATGCTGCTGCTGAAAAATCAGGGATTGAGTAGGACTGGGTGGTTTGGCAGCTCCATGTGGGATGGTCAGAAGTGCTGCTGTCACGATTCTCACCCAACCAAAGGGATTTTTTTGTCCCTGGAAATGTCTCATTTCAGGGGTGACCTCAGCTCTCCAAGTAAAGTGATATTTTTGTCTTTATGTGGGAATATTAGAGCTGGAATTCCAGCAGAGGTGTTGAGATTCATGAGGGATGGATGCCTGGAGTGGGCATTAAATGGAGATGCTTTTAGCTGAAATGTTGGTATTTAGGGGGGAGTTGTGTAATCTGATTTTTAGGAGGTGATGCAGGATAAGGGAGTGATGCTGGGGATGAAACCAGTTTTCCATGATCCAGGGTTTTTTTTGGGGAGCTGGGGAAGAGCAGATCTCCTTGTGGGGTGCAGTTTGCCAGGTTTTGTGTGCCAGGGGGCTGCAGAGTGAAAAAAGTTCCTGCTGAGCACAGAAAAGGCCAGAGAGTTTTAATTTTGGATTTTGTGACACTGATAGAAGCTGGAGCTTGGAGCAGCCTTTGCTGTCACCCTGAGGTGACAACCCTGAGGTGACAGCCCTTCCTCAGTGCAGTCCAGAGGAAAAATGGAATTTTTTCCCCAAAATCCCCAAAATTCCTGGAGAAATGAATTTATCCCCCAGCCTGGCTCAGGGATCACCCAGGAGCTCGTGGATTGTCCTCCCCAGGATGGGGATGCAGCAGCACCATGGCTTTCCCCTGAACTGCTGCTGGGGATTTTTAAGGCTGGTAAAACCAGGGGAAAAAGGGAATTCTGCTGGTAAAACCAGGGGAAAAAGGGAATTCTGCTGTTCCCAAGCACTGGATAACCTGGCAGTTCTGTGTTGTTTAGTGCTCACATTGTTCTTCACTTGCTGCACAACTTGAGCAGGTTATTTTGAGGTTTGGGTTAGAATAGATTTGCTGTTATCTCATCCTGCATGTTGAATTTCTCAGATTTCTTGGTTTTAGACGCCCTCTTTTCATTCTGTTCCTTTGGTGTTTGGGAAAGGATATTTTCCTTCCCTTTTTGTGTGGCAGTGCATCCCTCCCTTCCCTCATCTTTTCCTCACCTTTTCAGGTGCTCAGGACTCTTGAGTTGTAAATATTTTGATGCCTGTTTGGTTCTAGTTTGTGAATGCTGGAATAATTCATGTTTAGTGTTATTTGTGGCACCTCTCATCTCTTCATTTTCTCCATCCCAGCAGTTTATAGATTTTTATTCTTTTATGCTTTAATCTGAAGCTGGAGGAGTTTAATTTATCCAATCTTGGTGTAGTTTGAGGTGTTTGGTGTGCCCAGTATGGCTCCTGAAAATGCTCCTTTATTTTGTGTATTCCTTTCCCATATCCACCTCCCTTCCAGTGGTTTTTCCTCTTCTTTCTCTCTGTGATTCCATCCGCAGCTTTTTATTTTGTTGCTGTCTCCTTTGCTCTGGCCTGAGCTTCTTTTCCATAACTTAATCCTCCTCTGCCAAAATCAATCTAGTTTTATTTATTTTTTTTTTTTTTGCTTGCAGACAATATTATCCCTGCCTGTCTGTGCTCAATATTCCACAGGTTTGCTTGCATGGCCCTTAAGTAGCTTAGGGATAAAAACAAGGATCATTTTCCAGTAATTTCCTGGGTGACTCAATTAAGTTTTAGTTGTTGCAGTAATTCAGTGCCAGGGTTATTTATGGCACAATCAGCCAGGGAGTCTCTGGAGGGTTCCTGGAGCTTCCCTTGCTGGGAAGGGATGGCTGTGCCCTGGGATCATGGAATGCTTTGGGTGGGAAGGGATGTCAGGATTTCCCAGTGCTGCTCCCTGGGACACCTCCCACAGTCCCAGGCTGCTCCAGCTTGGCCTTGGGCACATCCAGGGATCCAGGGGCAGCTTCTCTGGGAATTCCAGCCCAGCCAGGAATCCCTTCCCAACATCCCTCTGGCAGTGGAATCCATCCCCTGTGTCCTGTGTGTGTGTCCTGTCCCTCCATCCCTTCCCCAAAGTCCTCCTCTGAGGGATCTGCATCTTGGATGTGCATCAGGAAATCCAGGATATTTTCCCATTTATAGCCAAGCCTCCCCAGGCTGTGTTTTCCCACTGGGCTGGGAGCTCACAGGGGGCAGCTCAGGCAGGCAGGGCTGCTCTGCCTGCACCATTCCTGTGGGATGAACCCTGGGCTGTCATTCCCTTTTTTTGTGTTGGAAACCCACTTCAGCAAGCCCAGTGTGAGGAGAAGTGGCTCTGGCCCGCAGATGTTGAGCATGAATCATTCTGCTTGTCTCTATTTCTCAGCTGGGGTTCACTGCTGGGCTGAGGAAAATAAAAATGGGCTTTGGTTGCTTCCTTGGGGATGGCTGCAGTGGGAGCAGTGCTGGAGCACCCAGGGGCCTGCATCCCAAGGAGATGAACCCAACTCTGTGCTTGTCCTGGGTGCTTTGGACAGAGCTTTTCCTCCCCAGCATTCCCAACAATTCCTACAGATGGGGAATGGCTTGGCCAAGCACTCCCAGCAAGGCTCTTCACTGCTCTGTGTGCCCTGGGTGCTTTGGACAGAGCTTTTCCTCCCCAGCATTCCCAACAGATGGAAATTCCTACAAATGGGGAATGGCTTGGCCAAGCTCTCCCAACAAGGCTCTTCCCTGCTCTGTCTTTGCCCTGGGTGATTTGGAACAGGGCTTTTCCTCCCCAGCATTCCCAACAATTCCTACAAATGAGGAATGGCTTGGCCAAGCACTCCCAACAAGGCTTTTCCCTGCTTTTTGCTTGCCCTGGGTGCTTTGGACAGGGTTTTCCCTCCCCAGCATTCCCAGCTGATGGAAATTCCTACAAATGGGGAATGGGTTGGTCAAACTCTCCCAGCAAGGCTCTTCCCAACTTTGTGCTTGCCCTGGGTGCTTTGGACAGGGCTTTCCCTCCCCATCATTCCCAACTGATGGAAATTCCTACAAATGGGGAAAGGCTTGGCCAGGCACTCCCTGCAAGGCTTTTCCCAGCTTTGTGCTTGCCCTGGGTGCTTTGGACAGGGCTTTTCCTCCCCAGCATTCCCAACAATTCCTACAAATGAGGAATGGCTTGGCCAAGCACTCCCAACAAGAATCTTCCCTGCTCTGTGTTTGCCCTGGGTGCTTTGGGCAGGGTTTTTCCTCCCCAGCATTCCCAACAATTCCTACAAATGGGGAATGGCTTGGCCAAGCACTCCCAGCAAGGCTTTTCCCAGCTCTGTGTTTGCCCTGGGTGCTTTGGACAGGGCTTTTCCTCCCCAGCATTCCCAACAGATGGAAATTCCTACAAATGAGGAATGGCTTGGCCAAGCACTCCCAGCAAGGCTCTTCCCAGCTTTGTGCTTTTCCTGGATGCTTTGGAACAGGGCTTTTCCTCCCCAGCATTCCCAACAATTCCTACAAATGGGGAATGGCTTGGCCAAACTCTCCCCAGCTTTGTGCTTTTCCTGGGTGCTTTGGACAGGACTTTCCCTCCTCAGCATTCCCAACAGATGGAAATTCCTACAAATGGGGAATGGCCTGGCCAAACTCTCCCAGCAAGGCTTTTCCCAGCTCTGTGTTTGCCCTGGGTGCTTTGGACAGAGCTTTTCCTCCCCAGCATTCCCAACAATTCCTACAAATGGGGAATGGCTTGGCCAAGCTCTCCCAGCAAAGCTCTTCCCTGCTTTGTGCTTTTCCTGGATGCTTTGGAACAGGGTTTTTCCTCCCCAGCATTCCCAACAGAAATTCCCACAAATGGGGAATGGCTTGGCCAAGCATTCCCAGCAAGGCTCTTCCCTTCTTGTTTTTGGAGGAAAAATCTCCAGAAATTGCTGGGAAGGCAGGAGCTCTGATGGCACATGGCAACTGCAAAGCAGCAATAATCATCTTTCTGGGCATTCATTTAGGGGATGGATTGGAAAAACTGAAATCCAGGATGTTCCCAGGCTCAGCTTTCCCATTTGTTTGGTGGTTTTAGGCCTCACCTGGTCCTTAAAGCAGAGCTTTGCCAGGTCTAGACTGGTGCAGGAATAGGTGCATAAATATAAGCACCTATTATATATGATATAATATTAATATATGATTAACAATTGATTGTTTGATGCTTTTATTATGGCAGTATTTGGAATACTAACAGATGAGGATAATTAATCCAATTGAACGGGTGTCCTTACAAAAATAATCCCAGCAAATGTTTTTTTTCATGTAGCCTGAAACACAGCAAAGCACATGAAACCAATTTTAGTTTTTCAATTCCTTAAACCTCCTCAACATCACCCCCAAATTTAGGCTTATCAGGGCAAAATGCTCCATACTGAGAGCTGCTTATTGACTCTGCACTGGAATAAATCCTAACAAATTGTAATAAATCCCAGGGTTTGGCATTGTTGTGTAGACCCAGCTGTACAGCAGAGAATTGGCACCACAGCCTTGGTTTTGGAAGCAGTTTTTGGGAAAGATGGGACACAAGTGGTTAAGGACAAAATAAGAGAGATTCAGGGAAAAAGAAGGCATTATTTGGAGTTGTATTTATTTATTGAGGCCTTGTGTGGTTTGGCCTGTTTGTAGAAGTGGGGCTGCTGGAGGGACACTTCCCTGAAGGCTGCTTTTTGTGCCTGTGGAAGGTGTTAATCAGGGAAGTGGAACTTGGGAAGGAAATTAATTTAATTGCTGTTCAGATTTTTGGCGGGGTGAGGGGAATAATCACAATAATTCCACCCAGCTGCAGCCCCTGCATGGCTTCTCTTGGCAGGGAACAGGTTGGGAGAGCACCTCAGCTCAAGGACCCCCCACCCTCAGCACTCTGGGGCAGATTTTGCTGGGCTCCAGCCACTTTGGGACAAAAATTCCCCCATAATTAGGTTTATTCTCATCTGGCCATCTGTTGATGTGCTGCAGAGCCTCCTCCCCTGGCTCTGAGCCCTTCTGGGAGCTGACACAGAGCTCAGGGGGGTTTGGTGCCCTGGACCTGGGAGCAGCTCCCCCAAGGGCTTTTGGATGGGTTGAATTCCCTGTGGACAAGGAGAGGCTCCCAAGACACCCAGACAGGGAGTTGGAAACAGCTCAGGGAGACAAAGGAGCTTTTCCAGCCCCAGACTGCCTGGCTCTGCCTCCCTGGGCTTTTTGGGGATGCCAGGGCTCTTTTCTCTCCCTCTGCCACCTTTTAAGCTCTGGGTTTTCTGTCATTCCCAGCTCCTAGGCAAGGGGTGTTTTTGGGGTTTTAACCTAATCCCATTTTTCCAAAAATGTTCTGAGCTTGGGGTGGAAATGTCTGTGCTGGTATTGCTAAAGTAAGGAAAAACAGGAATTTGGGAAGGTTTCACCTTCCTGATGTTCTGTGCCAGCCCCTAAACCCTGCTCAGTTTGGGTGGGATTATATTCCAAGGGGCAGGAGTACCCTCTGCACATCCCCTGCCTGTCCAGCTCACACAAAACTCCCTGTGTGGGTTCATTTTCCTGGCAAATATTAGGTCTGAACGTGCCTGGAAAACTCCTGTCCCTGGGAGCCCAAAGATGTATTTAATAATTGTATTAAAAAAAATACATACATAGTTGTCTTTGCCATTGTTACAGAGACATTTTATTCTCAACTTCCAGCTGCAGCTGAGCAGGGATGGATGGGATTTTGGGATTTTGGGATTTTAGGAAGGAATTCCTGGCTGGGCTGGAATTCTCAGAGCAGCTGTGGTCCCTGGAAGTGTCCAAGGTTTGGAACACCCTGGGGTGCTGGAAGTGTCCCTGCCATGGCAGGGATGGGCTGGGATAATCCTTGATGTCCTTTCCAACCCAAGCCAGTGTGGAATTCCATGATGGAACGTTTGACAGTGCTGTTGTTAATTCATGGTGAGGAGCAAATCCTTCAGGAGCTGAATCCTGCAGGCTGCTCTGGGGTGAATTTTGTTGGGAGCTCTTCCTGTGTTTTTGAGGGAATTCTCACAGCCTGAAGGCTGATCCCAAACCTCCAGCATTCTTCCCTTTTCTTCCTTTTTGTTTTTAGCTGGAACTTCTCAGTTTCTTTCATAATCCCTGCAGTTAAAAAATCAGGGAAAGAGCAAAATCAGGAGTTGTGTCCCCAAAGGTTTTTTAGACACAGTGGTAATAATTATGGGATCGTGGAATGGTTTGAGTTGAAGGAATCTTACATCCCATGGGCAGGGACACCTTCCACAATGCCAGGTTGTCCAAGCTGGCCTGGAGCATTCCCAGGGATGCAGGGACAGCCAGAACACGGCTGTGCTGTCACCTTCTCTCATCAAACAGGGACCTTATGGCTTCCAAAAGCCACATTCCATGGAGGGCTGCTGGGCTCAGTGCTGGAGCTGCCTCCTGCTGCCTGGGGTTGGGACCAGCTGGGGCAGCCACCTGCTCTGAGCCTGGGGCCAGCTCTGGATTGTCAGCCATCCTTGAGATTGTGAGCTATCCTTGGGATTGTGAGCTATCCTTGGAATTGTCAGCCATCCTTGGGATTGTGAGCTATCCTTGGGATTGTCAGCCATCCTTGGGATTGTCAGATATCCTTGGGATTGTCAGCCATCCCTGGGATTGTCAGATATCCCTGGGATGAAATCATTGTCAGCTATCCTTGGGATTGTCAGCCATCCCTGGGATGGGATCATTGTTATCCATCCCTGGGATTGTCATCCATCCTTGGGATTGTCAGCCATCCCTGGGATTGTCAGCCATCCTTGGGATTGTCAGCCATCCTTGGGATTGTGAGCTATCCTTGGGATTGTCAGCCATCCTTGGGATTGTGAGCTATCCTTGGGATTGTCAGCCATCCCTGGGATTGTCAGCCATCCCTGGGATTGTCAGCCATCCCTGGGATTGTCAGCCATCCTTGGGATTGTCATCCATCCCTGGGATTGTGAGCTATCCTTAGGATTGTCAGCCATCCCTGGGATTGTCAGCCATCCTTGGGATTGTCAGATATCCCTGGGATTGTCAGATATCCCTGGATTGGATCATTGTCAGCCATCCTTGGGATTGTCAGCCATCCCTGGGATTGTCAGATATCCCTGGGATTGGATCATTGTCAGCCATCCTTGGGATTGTCAGCCATCCCTGGGATTGTCAGCCATCCCTGGGATGGGATCATTGTCAGCCATTCCTGGGATTGTCAGCTATCCCTGGGATTGTCAGCCATCCCTGGGATGGGATCATTGTCATCCATTCCTGGGATTGTCAGCTATCCCTGGGATTGTCAGATATCCCTGGGATGGGATCATAGTCAGCCATTCCTGGGATTGTGAGCTATCCTTGGAATTGTCATCCATCCTTGGGATTGTCAGCATCCCTGGGATTGTCAGCCATCCCTGGGATGGGATCATTGTTAGCATCCCTGGGATGGGATCACTGTCAGCCATCCCTGGGATGGGATCATTGTCATCCCTGGGATGGGATCATTGTCATCCATCCCTGGGATGGGATCATTGTCAGCCATCCCTGGGATGGGATCATTGCCATCCCTGGGATGGGATCATTGTCATCCATCCCTGGGATGGGATCATTGTCAGCCATCCCTGGGATGGGATCATTGTCAGCCATCCCTGGGATGGGATCACTGTCAGCCATCCCTGGGATGGGATCATTGTCATCCATCCCTGGGATGGGATCATTGTTAGCATCCCTGGGATGGGATGGGATCATTGTCAGCCATCCCTGGGATGGGATGGGATCATTGTCAGCATCCCTGGGATGGGATCATTGTCATCCTCCTTGGGTTGGGATGGGATCATTGTCATCCATCCCTGGGTTGGGATGGGATCATTGTCAGCCATCCCTGGGATGGGATCATTGTCATCCATCCCTGGGATGGGATCATTGTCAACCATCCCTGGGATGGGATCATTGTCAGCATCCCTGGAATGGGATCATTGTCATCCATCCCTGGTGCCACATTCCTGGGGGTCCTGGTTCCATGCCCCTGTCACCCCTGTGGAGCAGCAATGGTGGTGATGCCAGCCCAGAGCACTGCAAAAAAAAAATAAAATCCTGTATTTCCAATTTTCAGGAGAAGCAGCAGGGCTTGGCATCAGTAGGGAATTAAAGTACTTATCCTAAATGAGTTCTCTCTCAAAAAAAGTGAATTTAGGACATTTTGGGGGTTTTTCTTCTTGCTCCCACTCAACAAGAGGGTGAAAAGCTTCTGTTAGCTCAATCTGATCTGGTTTTAGTGATTCTTGATCCAGAACTGGTTTTACCATGGGATGAGCTTTGCTTTGGCCACCTTTTGTTTGTGACCATCAAGGAGTAAATTAACACTGCCCAGGGAGTCCAAACAAATTTTATTTTTCTTATTCTTGCTACTGTTGGTATCATCATCATCATCATCATCATCATTATCATTATTATTAATATTAATAGTAGTATTATTATTGTTATTATTTTGTTTTTGTTTTTGTTGTTGTTGTTAATAATGACTAATGATTATTATATATTCAGTTAATTTTGGGGGGTCTCAGCAATGATTTGAGGTGAACCTCTCTCTTTCCCCAGGCTCTTGCTGCACTCTCCCATTTTTTAGGACATGACAGATGATGGCACAGCACAATCCTTTTTTAATTATATCACTGTGTGTCTTAAAACTCCAGACCTCTATAATAAATATTTTAGGCATGCATATGAAAGCTTTCTATATTCTAGCCCCAGAGTCAGATTTGTGTACATGCAACTCCTGATTTATTTTCAGGAAGGATGGAAATTCGGTCCCTGTGGTAGCTCCTCTTGAGTAATCAGCCTCATCCTGCATATTTCCTGTGTTTTCTTTTTTAGAAGAGCTCAATTTACATTTAATTTGTGCTCAGCTCTGTGTATATTCCTGGTCAGATTCTGGTTTGAGTTAACTTATGGACAGCTTGGCTGACGTCAGGAGGAGCTCTCCCTGGCTTGATGCATTTCTTGCTGTCAGTTTTGCTCACGGGGGCAGATCTCTGCTGTTTGCCATTACAAAGAACAGATGCCCCTCATTTCAGACCCAAATTTATTCCTGTCCCACACAGATCTGCTTTATGTCCTGTTATTGTTGCACTCCCTGCAGATGCATTTGTGGTGGGAGGTCAGGAATCAAGAGCTCGGGCAGCTCTGTGTGTTTAAATTTTGCACTCCCATAATATTAACAATTTCTTACTTTGCTCTTTCCATATTTTGCATGTGGGGTTCTTAAACTTGGGAGAGAGCTTGGTTCAGCTTTGTGTGTTTGGGTTGGTTGGTCAAGGAGAAGGGGGAATGGGTTGAAACTGGCAGAGGGCAGGGATGGATGGGACATTGGGAATTGGGAATTGCCAGAGCAGCTGGGGCTGCCCCTGGATCCCTGGCAGTGCCCAAGGCCAGGCTGGAGCAGCCTGGGACAGTGGGAGGTGTCCCTGCCATGGCAGGGGGGTGGATGGGATGAACTTTGGGGTCCCTGTGTCCCAAACCATTCCATGATTCCACGTGGTGAGGTATTTTTGGGTGCTGGGACACATTTTGTCACTTTGCAGAGAAGTGGCTTTACAGCATGGACTGAAGGCTGTTCCTGGCTGGGGCCAGATTGCAGGGGTGTGAATGATCCTGGAATTTCCAGCTTTGATCCCTGAATTCCAGCCTGGAATGAGCTGTGGATACTGCCTGTGTGCCCATGGGGGTCAAGGGGATTGGGGTGCCCTGGGCAGGGCCAGGAGCAGTGGGATCCTTCTCTCTGTTTTTGGGGATGTGCCACCTCCAAACCCGCTGGCCCTGGGCTGAAATCCAGCTGGGATTCTGTGACCTGTGAAGGGCCAAGCCCAGAAGGAATAACTCCTGAGTTGGGAGGGTATCAACTCCCATAGCAGGGATGGCTGGGCCAAACACCCCAAAAAAACCCCAAAAAGACCTTTTTAACTCTTAAAAACAACGAGGGGCTGCTTTGCATCTGAGATCCTGCAGGAGGGATTTGTGCCCTTGTTCTCTGTGCCTGTCCTGGAGCTGCTGGGCTCTGTCCTGGCTCGACCTTTCCGTGATGGCTGCAGGGGCCCTTTGGGTTCCTGGCACGTGCAGCATTGCTGGCAGGGCTGGCTCTGGGGCCGTCTGTTGTGCCATTGCTGTCACCAGTGTCCCCAGCCGAGGGGTGGCACCGTGCTGGCTGTGCCCTGGGGGCTGGCACGGGGCTCTCAGCAGCCTCCCAGCACCTCCTGGCCTTGGGATGGGGAGAATGGGAATTCTGGAGGGAGCAGCAGTGATCCTGCCCTGGGGGATGTGTTATAATTGTGGGATCACAGCATGGTTTGGGGTCTCCATGACTGAGTGGAGACCCAGCACTGCCAAGGCCACCCATGTCCCCAAGTGCCACATCCAGAGGGCTTTGAAATCCCTCCAGGAGTGGGAATTTCCCATGATATGTGCCCATATGTG
Organism: Geothlypis trichas; assembly: GCA_009764595.1. Classification (NCBI taxonomy): domain Eukaryota; kingdom Metazoa; phylum Chordata; class Aves; order Passeriformes; family Parulidae; genus Geothlypis; species Geothlypis trichas. Next base: position 1,494,966 of record CM019907.1, on the reverse strand, counting down.
AAATTCCCATTGGAATTTCCCAATATGTGCCAACAGCTGAATGGCAGCATGGGTGAAGCACCTGCATTCCTTTGGTGGGATGGGGATGAAAATTGGGCGCTGTGGGGTCGTGGGGGTGCCAGGAGAGCCCAAAGTTCCTGCTCCACTCCTTCCCCTTGGACAGGGATCCCAGGAATGCTGTGTGGGAGGGGGTTCTCCTTCCCTTCTCTTCATCACTGCAGGTAATTTATAGATTCCAATACAAAAGCTCCCTGTTGAAGCCTTGTTGGGTTTAATGAAGTGACTCTGCCGAGCCTGGAAATGAAATAAAAACCCTCCCAAGTCAGTAACCTGCACATGAGCTGGTGATTAAAATGCTTCTTTCCAAATTGCCTGGGATTCTGAGCCGTTTCCCAGATAGGCTTCCTGATGAAAGGAAGTCATAGTGAAAAATTAAGGATGAGGGCAAAAAAAATAAAGTATTAAAATAAATAATCAAAAAGGATAATGATACCAGCAGGATAATGTTTCTCCTGAACCACTTTTCCAGGCTTGCAGCATAACCCTGCTGGTGCTTCCAAGTCAGACCACATGTCTGAACAGATAATTTTTGCATTTTTTGTGCTGGGATAACTGTAAATACCTGCCTGCATTCAAGGAAGGCGTTTCACAGGCACTTCTTCCTTCTGTGAAATTACAGCTTCAGCTCTGGGCTTGCCTCAACAGATTCGTGTCCCCAGAGCTGGGGGTGCTGCTGGGGCAGGCTGGAAATCCAGGCTCTGGGTGTCTGATTTGGGAAATTAATCTTGTGGTACCCTGACCTCAGTTACACCTGAGAACTTTTAAGATGTTGGGAGCATTAAAATGCTGATAAATTATGGAATTACAGAATGGTTTGGGTTGGAAGGGACCTTAAATCCCATCCCATGCCACCCCCATCCACTATCCCAGGGTGCTCCAAGCTCCATCCAGCCAGGCCTTGGGCTCTTCCAGGGATGCAGGGGCAGCCACAGCTTCCCTGGGCAACAAATCTCAGCTGTAAAGGTAAAACCAGCTGAGCTTTCCCTGGTTTTCCTCAAAATTAGAAAATTCTGCAATGTACAGATCCATCTCCATAGAAGATGTAGGAATTTGGGGCTGAAAAGTGGATTGAGTGCAAAATTACTGCAGTAGAGGTAGGTGTAGGCCTTCCAGAAAATAATGGATTTTGTGGAGTCATTAATAGCCAGCTCAGGAATGTGAATTTCTGTATGTTTGCCATGGACAAGGCATATTATCTGGGATAATTATGTGGATTGCACATCCAAACACGCCAGCAAAGAGCAGGAATAATGTGAGCCCAAAAGTGAGCCAGGCAGGCTCTGTTTCACTCCCTGAGCAGGACACAGGCAGGTTTAAACTCTGCAAAATGGGCAGCTGGCCTCAGCTCAGGCTCCTCCTGCATCCCATGGAGATCCCTGGTTCTGGGGCTGTTCAGGCAGTGGAAAATGCATCAGAGCTGGGGGTGGTTTTGTGAAGAGGCTCTGAAGCACGAGCTGCTTGTAAAGAGAGAAGATCTCTGAGTGACTTGAAGAAATTGAAACCACTTTGATTTTTAGGGACTTGAAACGAGTTTTGTGAATGCTTCTGTTTCTCCCAAGGGTTTTGGCTGGCTGGAATTCTGGGTGTCCTTTGGGATGGTGAGGCTCAGAGGGGCTGTGACGTGGTTGCAGGGGCACAAGGGCTCAGGGTTTGTTTTAATTGTGCTTTTGGAGAATTTGGAGTGAGAGGAGGAAGGGGAGCCTGGAATTGCTGACGGTCAGGGCAGACGCGTGGGCAGCTGGCTTGGATTTCCCATTGGACATCTGGAAAACCCCTTTTGCAATGGGTTTCCAGTGGGGCTGGCCCTGCTTTGGGGGCTCCAGGGGATGTGAGTTTGGCTTCTAGCCCAGGCTGGTTGATGGATGAACTCTTGATCTAAAACCAGTCAGGAGGTTTGCAGCAGCAGGCTGCGGAAATAGAAGTGAAAGAAAATCACAAACCCTCCTGGTCTGGAGGAAAAAATCCTCTCAGTGGGATCAGGGAAGAGAGGCAATAGATCTCCTCAGCTTTGTGATCCTTGTGGGCACTTTGGAAGACCTTGGGATGAGCTGAAGGTGTGCACCAGCCTCGCTTTTCCTCCTTTCCTTTGCTTGGCTGTCAGAGGCAGCTGGAGGTTGAGGAAGGATTTTTAGGGTTGCTCATCCTCTGTCCCCTGTCAGAGCTCCAAGTGGGGAGCACCTCCTGTGCCACCCTCCCAGCACCTCCCCGGGGCTCAGTGGGTACAGAGGCAGTGGCCAAGGTGTTGCAGAGTTCAGCATCATCACTCTCACTTTTGGGATGCTCTCTGTCCCAGCTCTCTCTGGACAGGAGGAATTTCAGTGCCAGGAGGCTCCTGACAGCTGATGGATGAGGCCCTTGGTGGGGAGCTGTGCTGAGGGAGGGATTTCAGCTGATGAACAAAGTCGGTTTTGGGTGGAAATCTGTTGATGTTTAGAGGTTGTTGCAGTTAAAGTCCCCTGTGTTGTCTGCCATGATGATTAGTGAGTGACTTAATTACCTCCCTCCCAGGGCTCATTAAACTGCCCAGTGCTCCCAGCTCCAGGTAAGCCAGGCTCCCAGGAGCTGCTCCAGGGAATGTGGGGTGGCTTTGCCACATCCTCTGGTAACTGTGGGACGAAATTATTAATTATCTGTTAATCAGGGAACCTTCCTTGCCCAGTGCTGTGCTGCCTGTGCAGCCATTGGAGTGATGTGGTTTGGTTTCCCCTGTCTGAGGGCAGAGCAGAGGGACAGACAGAGGTTTTCCCATGGGATGGGTCCAGTCCTGGCTCATCCATGGTCCTGCACCCCTTCAGGATCTGGCAGGATCAGGAGACAACCCCAACCTTGGAATTGGCATGAGGGAACTGGAGAAAGCACAGCCAAGGGAAAAGGCCCAACATGAACTTTTCCATCCCCAATTTTCCTTCACGTTTCCTTAAGGTCAGCCCAGAGCTGCAGCAGCTCCAGGGGCTTGGGAAGAGCTTGTCATGGAGAGCAGAGGGACGTTCTGAGGGTACCTGAGGGATGTTCTGAGGGTACCTGAGGGATGTTCTGAGGGTACCTAAGGGACGTTCTGAGGGTACCTAAGGGATGTTCTGAGGGTACCTGAGGGATGTTTTGAGGGTACCTGAGGGATGTTCTGAGGGTTCCTGAGGGACGTTCTGAGGGTTCCTGAGGGACGTTCTGAGGGTACCTGAGGATGTTCTGAGGGTACCTGAGGGATGTTCTGAGGGTTCCTGAGGATGTTCTGAGGGTACCTGAGGGATGTTCTGAGGGTTCCTGAGGATGTTCTGAGGGTTCCTGAGGATGTTCTGAGGGTACCTGAGGATGTTCTGAGGGTACCTGAGGATGTTCTGAGGGTACCTAAGGGACGTTCTGAGGGTACCTGAGGGATGTTCTGAGGGTTCCTGAGGATGTTCTGAGGGTACCTGAGGATGTTTTGAGGGTTCCTGAGGATGTTCTGAGGGTACCTGAGGGATGTTCTGAGGGTACCTGAGGATGTTCTGAGGGTTCCTGAGGATGTTCTGAAGGTACCTGAGGGACGTTCTGAGGGTTCCTGAGGATGTTCTGAGGGTACCTGAGGATGTTCTGAGGGTACCTGAGGGACGTTCTGAGGGTACCTGAGGGATGTTTTGAGGGTACCTGAGGGACGTTCTGAGGGTACCTGAGGGATGTTCTGAGGGTTCCTGAGGGACGTTCTGAGGGTACCTGAGGATGTTCTGAGGGTACCTGAGGGATGTTTTGAGGGTTCCTGAGGATGTTCTGAAGGTACCTGAGGGACGTTCTGAGGGTACCTGAGGGACGTTCTGAGGGTACCTGAGGATGTTCTGAGGGTACCTGAGGGATGTTCTGAGGGTACCTGAGGGACGTTCTGAGGGTACCTGAGGATGTTCTGAGGGTACCTGAGGATGTTCTGAGGGTACCTGAGGGATGTTCTGAGGGTACCTGAGGATGTTCTGAGGGTACCTGAGGGATGTTCTGAGGGTACCTGAGGATGTTTTGAGGGTACCTGAGGGATGTTTTGAGGGTACCTGAGGGATGTTTTGAGGGTTCCTGAGGGGTTCAGGGCTGTGCTCAGGTCAGAGGCACCCCGGCCTTGGCACGCGAGACGTCAGAGCGGCAGGAGCACGCCTGGATTTTCTTGTTGTTTTGCAGCTTATGTTAAGTGCTGCTTAAATGAAAAGGCTTTATTTTCTTACACCCACGAGCGTGTTTACTTCCTTGTACCTTCTGGAGTTGAAAGGGCTCTTTCATTAAAAAAAAATTCCCCTTCAGACGGGCACTTCTGTTGTGGTTGTGTGTGCTGAGGGCCCGGTGCTGTCTGGCTGTGCTTCCGAGGGGAGCTCCTTCCACACGCGGCTTTCCAGGGAAAACTGGGGGCACCCCGGTGTCCCTTTCTGTCCCTGTGGGTTCCTTTTTGTCCCCCTGGGCTCCCTGCAGTCCCTGTGGGCTCCCTCCTGTCCCTTTGGGCTCCTGTCTGTCCCTGTGGGCTCCTTTTTGTCCCTCTGGGCTCCTTTTTGTCCCTGTGGGCTCCCTGCTGTCCCTTTGGGCTCCTTTTGGTCTCTGTGGGTTCCTTTTTGTTCCTGTAGGCTCCTTTTTGTTCTTCTGCGCTCCCTCCTGTCCCTGTGGGCTCCCTCCTGTCCCTTTGGGCTTCTTTGTGTCCCTGTGGGCTCCCTGCAGTCCCTGTGGGCTCCTTTTTGTCCCTCTGGGCTCCTTTTTTTGTCCCTGTGGGCTCCATCCTGTCCCTGTGGGTTCCTGTCTGTCCCTGTGGGCTCCCTCTGTGGTCTCCTTTTTGTCCCTCTGGTCTCCTTTTTGTCCCTCTGTGCTCTCTTCTGTCCCTGGGGGCTCCTCCTGTCCCTTTGGGCTCCTTTTTGTCCCTGTGGACTCTCTCCTGTCCCTTTGGGCTCCTTTTGGTTCCTGTTGGTTTCTTTTTGTTCCTGTAGGCTCCCTTTTGTCCCTCTGTGCTCCCTCCTGTCCCTGTGGGCTCCTTTTTGTTCCTCTGTGCTCCCTCCTGTCCCTGTGGGCTCCCTCCTGTCCCTATGGGCCCCATTTTGTCCCTGTGGGCTCCCTCCTGTCCCTTTGGGCCCCTTTTTGTCTCTGTGGGCTCCATCCTGTCCCTGTGGGCTCCTGTCTGTCTCTGTGGGCTCCCTCTGTGGTCTCCTTTTTGTCCCTCTGGTCTCCATTTTGTCCCTCTGTGCTCCCTTCTGTCCCTGGGGGCTCCTCCTGTCCCTGTGGGTTCTCTCCTGTCCCTTTGGGCTCCTTTTTGTCCCTGTGGGCTCCTCCTGTCCCTGTGCCATGCTGTGCTGGTTCCTATGGGAACAGGCTCTGGATCCTCCCCAGAAGGAGGAGGAGGAGTGGGCAGAGGGACAGAGCTCCTGCTGAAATGTGGCCGGGATTTCAAGGAAGCCATGAGGGCACTGAGTATGTGTTGGTGCTTGTTGGTGCTGGTGCTGCTCCCTTTTCATCCAGGTTGATGCTCACATCCCTGGTTTGGGATGAGATGCCAGCTGTGGCTGTAATGTGGGGTGCAGCACACATTGCAGCTGGGTTTCCAGGGGGGATTTAGGACATGGAACAGTGTTTTGTGTTTGTCAAACCTTTCCTGGTGAGAGTCTGTGCTGGCTTCGTCCAGGTGAAAATGCCTCATTAAAACCTGGCTGTCACCCCTGGGATGTCACCACACTCTATGCTTGTCACACCACTGCTGCTGGGGTGTCTGCATTATGGTTTTATCCTTCCTAAATGCCTGAGGAGACACAGGGATGCCCTTGGCCATGGGGTGGGAGCTGGGACGTGCTTGGCTCCCTCTGCCACATCAGCACCGTGGCTTGTTGGAGCTCCCTCCTCTCCTGCAGGGTCTCCTCCTGTGGAGTCCCCATCCCTGGAAGTGTTCCAGAGCTGTGTCCATGTGGCACTTGGGGACATGGGTTAGTAGTGAACACAGGTAAGGCTTGGGCTCGATGATCTCAGAGGTGTTTTCCAATCTCAGTGATCCTGTGATTCTCCACCTTGTCATCTTGGCAAGGGCTTTGATCCATTTCCATCCATGAGTTTTGGCAAATGAGAAAACGATGATTTTATTAGTACAGGTGTAACCACTCAGAAGTACAAGTCCCATTCCCTAGAATGTCTGCTTTTATGTTGTTTCACAGAAATTAAAATAAACCCTGGTCAGTTTGGAGGGTTGGCAGTGTAAAACCTCTGTCTATAAGTTATGTTCCTGGGATTTTTCATCCTAAAATGCGAGGAAAAAATCAAAGGCACAAAGCATTTATCTGTGCTTATGCTGCAAATAAACTCTGCGAGAAAACAAGGGAGAAAGCAGGTTGGTGTTGATATTACTGTGGAGACAGTTTTGTCATTGTGGGTGTGGGTGTGTCTGTTTTTGTTATGAACAAGTTTCCTATTTTAGGGATTATGTCAGCAAACAGAGGGAAATGGCATTGTCTGAGACTGAGCGAGGCCAAGGGCTCAAACCTGGCTGCCCTCCTGCACAGGATGCTCAGGAGGGTTTGGGGAGCATTGCCATGGACTAACCCAGGGTGGGATGGCAGTGTGGAGCTGTGCCCAACATCCCTGTCACATCAGGCAGGGAATGTGAGCTCCAGCCTGCTGTGTCCTTGTGCTGCAGTCCTGGGCATGTGTGGAAGGGTTGAATCCTGGTGTTTGCTGTTTGTTGGGACACTGGAGGGACTGGCACAGGGGATGTCCCTGATCTGCCAGCTCCAAGGCTAAACCCAGACCCTGAGCTGTTACTGAGCAGGAGAAGGGCACTGCCCTGCTGCTGGGTTCGATGGTATTTCACAAAGAATGCAAACAGGGAGGGCTTTCCTAAAACCTTATTTCTAATTTATCCCCTTTGGCCCAGCTCCAGGTGCAGCTTTGGGGGCTTGGTGATGCTGCTTCTCCTGCAGTTGTGACTGGGGCTTTACTCTGCTGCAGAGGATGAAAAGCTTTATTGTAAATGAGCCAGCAAACACATTTCCTTTTTAATATTAAAAATAGATGGGATATGATTGCAGTGGATAGAAAGGGTTTTTTTCTCTGTTTTCTTTACATTTCTGTCTCCCTTTCCCTTTTCGCTGTTGGATTCCCTTTCCCAGAGTGCAGGAGCATCTGCCAGCACGGTTTCCCTTGATTCCTGATTTGGTTTTACCTGCAGGAGCCCCTGGCACAGCCTGGCAGCACCGAGGTGTCCCTGGCAGCTGTCTGGTGCCAGCCGTGCCCGCAGTCACTGTGTCACTGGGTCAGTGGCACATCCATATCCTCTCCTGGCACCGGCGCCAGGCTGCAGAGTTTTAAGATGGTTTTGGAGAGCTGAGCCTGGCCCTGGGCCATGTTTGTTCCAGGCTCAGCTTGGGAAGCTCTGAGCACAGAGAGCTTCCTGCAGGGCGTGTGGAGGGAGTGGGCAGGCGTTGGTGGCACAGGGATTGTCCCTGGTTCACCTGGGCTCCTGAGGGGCAGTGCCAACCTCTGCGCTCTGCGACAGCACCCAGGGAATGCCTGTTATTAGTGGATGTTTAGAATAGAGATTTGACAAGGTAAAGGCCTTGTCAAGCCTCTAAAGGGGGGAAATGATGCCTCAGGTTTTACATTTATATTTTTCAGACTCTGTGCTGCTTTAGTGTGCAGCTCTGAGCTTCACATTCAGCGTTGCTGAGCTCTGTGCACAGAGCAGGGAGACAAAACAATTCCTGCTCCAGCTGGGCACCAAGGACAAATGATCCAAATCTCAGCCCAGGAGCACAAATACCGTGGGCTGGAGAGAGAAAAACAAGCAGGGTGGGACTGCCTGGGCTAAAGCTGGGATGGGACAATGAAGTGCAAGATGCAAATGGAGCAGAACTGATCCCAGGGACAGACCCTGGGAGCTCTCGTGCATTTTGGGGCCATTTTGGTTCATCTTGGGTGCAGCCCTGACTGGGCTCTTGTGCTGCCCGAGGTGCATCCATGGAGGAGATCCTTTGGATAAATTCCTGCTTTATTCTTTATTCTGTAACTCTGTCCAGCCTTCTCAAGGCATCAGCATGATCCCTCTGCAGCAGCCGATGCAGGAGGGGCACACTCAGGAATCCTGCAGCATCCCGGCACGCTGGGGGTGACAGAGAGGGCAGAGCCAGAGGCTGCTCGGCTCTGAACATCTGAGGAGGTCAAGCCAACGTGCTGGAAGAATGGACTAGACATTAATGCTCCTGCCATTGAATGCAGCTCAGAGTACCTGAGGAAAAAATTCCAGCTGAGCGCTTCCACGGAGCGCTCCTGCCTTTGTTCGGTTCTGGCTGCTCCCTCCCTGCCTGCCCGGCTCGGGTTTTAGGGATTTGGAGATGGGAAATGCTGCCTGGGAAATGCTGGAGCCTCGAGGGTATAACACACATCAAGGTTTTCCATGTCAGCTGCACATCTCTCTCTTCCTTGCTCTTAAATCGCTGGCGATGCACTTTCGTATGGCTGTTACGCCTTTGGGATAAAACGGGAAACAATCGGAGGTCAAGTGAAAAAAGGAAGAGTTTTGCTGAAGGAGTGAAGAATCAGGGATGTAGGTCACACAGCCCAGGACTTTAAAGGCTTTTTCCTACAGCTGGCTTGGACGTGGAGGCTTTTTGAAGTGCACATCTGGTGAGCAGATTGAAGGTACAAACCCTGGGGTTTGCCTTCGCTCGCTTCCCGAACATCTGACCCGGAGACCTCTCCTTTGGGGGAAAGGTTCGGGATCGTGCTGGGCTCCTCTCCCTTGCACTGCTCAAGGGGCTATGCAAGCTCCAGAAAAGCAGAAGGCAGATTAAGCCTTTCTATTTTCAAATTCCCAACCACCTGCTGCTCGGATTTTGCATGTCCAACCCCGGATGAGGGATCTCGGAGCATCCTCAGGGATATAGGATTGTGCAGTGTTACCTCCCCATGACCCAGCCTCACAGGAGAGCTGTGAGACAGACACAGGCACGGGGATTGGGGTGAAGCTTTTGGGAGGAGAGGAGTTCTGGGACATCATGAGCGTGGGTTATGCCCAGTCCTTCCCTGCCTCTGGTGTTTGATGTCGCTGGAGTCGCTCCAGGCTTGCGTCAGAGGCAGCCCCAGCGCTCCTTTGCTCCGACAGAAATCTGGAAGAGCTCTGCTGAAGGAGCAGAGCAGCAGAAAAATATTTATAGACAGGAAGGGGATCTGGTCTCCCCCCACCCTTTGGCAGGATAACTCTGAGTTTCCTGAAGATACACGCTTGGCAGCGGCGGGACCTCATTCATCCCAGCGAGCGCTGCTCCTCGGCATTCTTCAGATGGAAAATGTCATGGATTTGTCATGTCATTTAATTTCTTCCATTTGGATATATGTTAGGAATGAAGTCAGCTGAGGAGATCACAAAAGCAGCATTGATGCTGTGGTCCCTGTGCATATTTCCATGGGAGGGATGAAATGCCAGGGAGTTGGCAGCACAGGCCTCTTCTCCGGCCACATCTGCCTGTCCCCAGCTCCTGGGATGACCCAGGGACCCCCCATGGACACCCCAAGGATTGGGAGGTGCAGCTGGCTGTGCTCCTGTGAAGGGAGAGCTGTGTAGAAGCCCCATCCCAGCATCTCCACTGTGGGAAATGCTAGGAAGGATCAATAAAAGCACCCTGCTGATTTATTGGATTTTGGAAATTGCCACGTTCCTCCTGTAAACTGCAGCTGTAGGTTCATGTTTTACTCTGCCTTTGCACTCAAGACAGGACAGGCTGTGACTTGATGGTGGCTCTGTCACCACTTGTAACATCTGAGGAGGAACCCTGTGTCATTTCCTCACTTTTAATAGGAATATTATTCACGTGGGAGCGCTGGCAGTAATCACTCCTTTCAAAGCAGGTGAGAACAGAAGTGACTTTATGGGGAGTGAGAGCAGTGAAAATGCTGTTTTATGTGTGACAAGGATCTGGTTTGCAAAGGGAGATGTTGCTGCATCCTTCGTGCATGGGAATTCCTGTCTGCGTGGAGCCCGGGGAGCTGGGTGTGGTGTTCTCCATCAGCTGAGATCTGTGTGGTGCCAGAGGGAATTTTATCTCCCGGCCTCCAGGACTCCTCCTCCAGCTTGTCTCCACCCAGCGAGTGCCAGCCCTGCTCCATGGGCTGGCAGGAATGTTTCCAAGCCCTCGAGTGGGTGATTCAAATCTTTTGGAGAAAGGATTTGAGGCACAAACAGCCCAGGAGGAAGGGACAAAGTGAGACACAAAGTTGGGATTTGGGTGTGTGGCTTGGGGAGAGCCCCATCCTGCACCTTCCATGGGGGACAACACCTGCTGGGAATTGCAAACCAGACCTCGGTGTTCCTGTGGGTTTCCCAGTCCCATGGAGCTAATCCCAAAAAGGATTAAGGGGATGAGTGTGGGTTAGTGATAGGAACAAGCTGTGGGTCAGGGAGGGATCAATGGAAAACTCCAAGGAAGGGATTTGCTTTCCTGCCTCAAAGGAGAGGCAGCAGAAGTTGTGAAAGCCTGGGATGCTGAGGGATGGGACAGCCTGGGATGAGCCAGGGATATCTGTGCATTTATTTATGTTTGTGGTGCTTGGCTTAAAGTTGTGTTTCTGTATAAATAATGGGATTCACATGAAGGCAGAACCCACATAATCACCACAGGCTCCTCCGTGCCCACTTGCCACTTAGCTGGATTATTTCTGGAGTCACTGCCAAATGCAATTTGGGCTTGGGCACTGCCTGGAGGGGGGAATTGCCTGGAATGGGCTGTGGAGGTGCAAATAGATCCCTACTGTATTTGACAAAGCAAAATCTGGCCTAACCTTCTGGGATGGATCATGATTTGCTGGGAATTTTTGCAGCTGCATCCATCCAAGTGCATAATTCACTGATAAACCTGGGAGCCATGGTCAGCCTCAGGATATTTCTTTGGAGTGGCACTGTAACAGTTAATTGATGGCTGGTTTGTTGTTATTCCTGGTGTTGGGAACCACCTGGCTGTGAGGAAGAAGCAGGAAAAGCTTCCTTTCCCGAGGATGGGAGCCAGGGGGATGGCATGGCTCTCTGAGTGGGAGCAGGGTGATGGGAAAGGAGAACTCCCAGCTGGGGAGTGTTGCAAGAGCAGCCTCCTGGACAGGGAAAGTGATTCCAGCTGTGGGCTGTGGCCAGGGGATGTGGTCAGGGCTGGACACGGGGCCACAGCTCCCCCAGACAAGTGCAGCCCTTTCCTCAGAGCCACCCCTGAGAGCCCAGGCTGCCTGATCCTGCCTGGGAGTTGTTTCTCCTGTGGGGAGCTCAGTTCCAGAGGGATTTTTGTGCCTGGGAAAGGGAAATGCTGGGAGTGCTGGTGCAGGGCTAACCAGTCTCCCCAGTCCCTCCCTCATCCCTGCTTTTCCCTCTTCTTGGGAAGAGCTTTCAGTCTGTGCCAGAGCGTGCAGGGATTTTGTGCCTGGGATGTTTCCCCCTGGGATTAACTGAAGGCTGTTTTATTGGTGCCCTAATCCAGATCTGCATCCAGGCCCTGGCTGGGGGATGCCCTCCCACCTCAGCCAGGGTTTCTCCTCTCTGCAGCTCTGCTCTGGGAGTCAGGACACTGGTGGGGATGGCTGTGGTATCCACACCTCCAGCCAGGCTGAGGAATTCAGGGAATACTGTGGGAACTGGGATCAGGAGACTCTGTCTGACCCTGTGCCTGCAGTACCCATGACCATGAAATAAGAAAATACCTGATCTCTTTTCCATTTGGGTGTCCCCCTTGACTTTTTTGGGGGTATCCCACAATTTTTAAGCAATTCCTTTGTGTCTGTCACCGAGGAAAATCTTGCACAATCCTTCCCAGGATGGGAAAACCGATGGAGTTTACTTGAGAGTCTCAGTGGAGGAGGTTTATATATTAAATACCTTTTAATTAAAGGTGAGGAAACCAAGATGTGGTGAGATTAAGGACCAGTTTTCAGCAGAGGCTCAGTGGCTAGTCAGGACTGGATTTTCAAACGAGCTCAGCTCCTCTTGAAGTAATAAATGAACAACCGGATTTTCCAAGCATCCGATCACGTTAGAAGCTGAGCCCTTCAGCTGGGCTCTAATTGCCAGTGGGAAGTGCCCACCCCGGGCACAGGGAGGTGTTCCTCTCCCTCTGGAGTGGCTCATGGAGTTGTTTACAGCAGAACTGGATCCCTGTAGCACGAGGAGGAACAGGAGCTCGGGGCTGGGAGTGTTGTGGCCATGGCAGTTCTGCAGGGCAGTGCTGGTGATGCCTCAGGTTCAGCTTTTCTCTATTTCAGGCTCTGTGCTGCTTTAGTGTGCAGCTCTGAGCTTCACATTCAGTATTGCTGAGCTCTGTGCACAGAGCAGGGAGACAAAACAATTCCTGCTCCAGCTGGGCACCAAGGACAGATGATCCAAATCTCAGCCCAAGAGCACAAACACCGTGGGCTGGAGAGAGAAAAACAAGCAGGGTGGGACTGCCTGGGCTAAAGCTGGGATGGGACAATGAAGTGCAAGATGCAAATGGAGCAGAACTGATCCCAGGGACAGAGCCCGGGAGCGCTCGTGCATTTTGGGGCCATTTTGGTTCATCTTGGGTGCATTTTGTGCATTTTGGGGCCATTTTGGTTCATCTTGGGTGCAGCCCTGGCTGGGCTCTGGTGCTGCCCAAGGTGGATCCATCCTGTGAATAAATCCCTGCTTTATTCTGGGACTCTGCTCTAGGGCTGCCTTCTCAAGGCATCAATGGATGTGCTCGTTCCTCTGTGTTGGCCACAAAGTTCTGTGACCTCAAGAGGGGCAAAAAGTGTCCCAGGCCAGGAGAAGAGCCCAGATCCACAGGGAAAGGAATCCCCCATCCTTTCTGTTGTGCTCCATCAGCATCAGTGTCATCAGTGTTGAGGTTCAGCATCATCTGTGTTGGACCTGGCCAGGAAGATGAAGGGTTTGGAGAGTGAATCGTATGGAGAGAGGATGAGAGAGCTGGGAAAGGGAGAGAAGGGGGATCAGGGGGGCCCTTGTGGCTCTGCACAAGTCCCTGCCAGGAGGGCACAGCCGGGGGAACAGGGACAGGAGCAGAGGGAACGGCCTCAGGCTGGCCCAGGGCAGCTCAGGGTGGGCACAGCAGGAATTTCCCCATGGAAAGGGGGCTCAGGGATTGGAGCTGCCCAGGGAGGTTTGCAGTGCCCATCCCTGGAGGGGTCCCAGGAAATTCTGGAGGTGGCACTTGGGGTTAAGGTGGGCATGGGCACAGCTGGTACTCCATGGTCTTGCAGATCTTTTCCAACCTCAGTGATTCTATGATTCCATGGAATTCTCCATCATCTAAGCTGGAGCTCCTGAGAGCTCCCTGAGTGACAGGGCTGTGTGGGTTTCAGCAGATGGTTAAACCAAGGATGTGCCAAAGAAGACGTTAAAATTATCAAGAGAAAATTATCTATTTTGGTGCCTTTATTGAATTGGTGCTGGAAGAGTTTTCTGTTTTCCCTGAAAGCTATTGGATTCAAAGGGCATGGAATAATATGTGGGTGGGGTGTTGGATTATTGCAGGTAAAAATACTCAGTTTGAGGGGCACAGAGTGACTGAGACATCACCAAAGGAATTGTCCAGTTTGGAGTGGAAGCTCCAGTGTAGCAGAATGCCCTGGAAGGATGAAGGAAGGTGTTTGTTATCCCTTTATATTCCAGGAAAAAAGCTGTAGGAAATGTAACAAAATGTATTTTCCTGTGGAGATGCTGAGATTCCCGCTGTGTGTCCCTGAGAGGTGGCTGCAGGAAGCTCAGTGTCACGGGGAGTGACAAATGGGGAACATTTTGCCATAATGCTCAGAGCTTGTATCCATATCCTGCATTCCAGCACCCTGGGACAGTGCAAGGTGTCCCTGCCATGGCAGGGGGGGGGACTGGGTGGATAATCCTTAATGTGCCTTCCAACCTGAACCATTCTGGGATTCTGAAATATGATTCCTTAAGGGTTGGAGTGCCTGGAGTGGAAGTGAGCAGGGCTGGCTCCCCTGGGAGCCCAACCTGGGACATGGCACGGCATTCCCTGCTCCAGAACTCAGGACAGGGCTGAAACCCAGAGCTGCCTCGTTTCATCCAGGTGGCTCCTGGTGCCACTTGGCCCAGAGTGGTGTTGGAAAGGAGCAGGACAAGGGGATGGAGGGACAAGGAGGGGCAGTTTGGGCTGTGACAGGAGCACAGCAGCGCAGCTCCGGCCGCTGCCGTGGGCAGCGCGTCCACAGAGCGCTGCCAGGGCCGGGGGAGCTGAGGTAACTCTGCATCCTCTGCCAGATGTTTCCCATCAATATTCCTGTGGCTGCTTCCAAGAATTATCTGGTGTGAGCTCACCGTGAGGAGGAACAGCGGCGGCTTCACCCCGGGCGGGAAGCGCGGCGTTCCAGACCCCGGCCGAGAGCAGGGAGCGTGGCCCTGCCTTGGGGATGCTCCAGAGTCCTCCCCGAGACAGTCATGGGGGGTTTTAATGATTCCTGCTGGTTTGGGATGCTCCAAAATCCTCCCTGAGACACTCATGGGGGGTGTTACTGATTTCTGCTGTTTTGGGATGCTCCAGAATCCTCCCTGAGCCACTCATGGGGGGTTTTACCGATTTCTGTTCTGAGGGTGCTGCTGTTTTAGGATGCTCCAAAAACCTCCCTGAAGAAATCATGAGGGATTTTACTGATTTCTGCTGTTTTGGGATGCTCCAAAAACCTCCCTGAAAAATCATGGGGGGATTTTACTGATTTCTGTTCTGAGGGTGTTGCTGTTTTGGGGGATGCATGCCATGGATTGCTGCTCCCAGAAATCCCAAACAGCCAGGACCCATTTCCCTGGATGGGAATCCCAGCAAATCCTCCAAAGAGTGCAGAACGCAAGGAAAAGAGGGAATTATCCAGGGAATTAGAAGTTAACTCCAGGTTATTGCAGATTTGTCAGAAGCAAGGTGGTTTTTTAAAGCCCTTTTTATGCATTTCTTCCCTCTTACTCCCAGAGATGCCAACATTTTATTTTAAGCAGGTGCACAGCCAGCAGGGGCCTGGCACAGAGGGACAGGAGGGATTTGGGTCTGTCCAACCTGGCCTTGGACACTTCCAGGGATCCAGGGGCAGCCTCAGCTGCTCTGGGCACCTGAGGGCCTCCCCACTCTCCCAGGGATTCCTTCCCAATATCCCATCTAATCCTCTTGTTCCTTGTCCTGCATCAGTTTGTTGGATTTGTGGATACAATAAGAATTTTCCCCACTTTGCAGGGCACTATATTTTTTTTTATTACTATTATTGTTGCACAACAGCTTTTAGATGCCACAACAGTAAGATTTTAACCAATTAACATGTCAGGCCAGTCCACAGGAATCATTTTCCTGGGGTGGAGGGGGAGATGAGGGGATGGAAGAGCTGAAGTGTCCAAGAGCTGAAGGCCTTGGACACTTCCAGGGATCCAGGGGCAGCCTCAGCTGCTCTGGGCACCTGAGGGCCTTCCCACCCTCCCAGGGATTCCTTCCCAATATCCCATCTAATCCTCTTGTTCCTTGTCCTGCATCAGTTTGTTGGATTTGTGGATACAATAAGAATTTTCCCCACTTTGCAGGGCACTATATTTTTTTTATTACTATTATTGTTGCACAACAGCTTTTAGATGCCACAACAGTAAGATTTTAACCAATTCACGTGTCAGGCCAGTCCACAGGAATCATTTTCCTGGGGTGGAGGGGGAGATGAGGGGATGGAAGAGCTGAAGGGAGGGCAGTGGATGTGTGCTCATCCCTCCCTGCGTGCTGGGAAGGGCTCTTGGCTCGAGCTCCTGCCCCAAAGGAGTGGGTGTAGGATGGGCTGGAGTGTGCAGGAGCCTCCAGCTTCCTGCTCTCCTCTCTTTATTTGTCTCTGCTTTGTACACAACCCCTGCTCTTGCCCAGCTTTCCCTTCCCAGCAGGGTTTCTGAAGGTGGGCAGGGGGTGTTGGAGGCATCCAGGAGTTAAATGCTGCCTAGAGTATTGAAGCACTGGGAGTTTTCCATAGACAATAAAGGGGAATTAATCACAAAAATATCTGTTATTAAAGACAAACTGCCAGGGGATTTTTTTGGTATCTGATCAGGGAAGTCAGGAGATAAAATGTCAGATGCAGGCAGCGAAATCTTAACTTGATTTAGGCTGAGAGGATTTATTGCTGTTTTCTTCTCTGTGAGCAGGATTTCAGTTCTCTACTCAGACTTTTTAGAAATGTCCAGGCTTGGTTGTGCTTCCCATGTTGTGTAAGGCCAGGGAGGACCCCAGGGAGCAATTCCTGTGTCTGTGTCTCACAGGAAGAGAGAGGTCCCTGCCTTGCAATCCCACACAGGGAAAATTCCCAGTGACATCAAAAGGAAGGGGATGGGGAGCAGGGAACACGAGATCAAACCCCAGAGATGGTAATTCATGTAAATCTGAGCCACTGAAACACCTGAGAGCTACGAGCTGCCTAAATCACCTTTTTTGCATATGGCAAAAAATATTTATTTCTCCCGTAGGTGGCTCAGCAGCAGGCAAGGAGGGCTGAGTTTCAAATTAATTCCTGTTAATTGAGGTTGCTCCAGTTGCTCTGTCCCCTCTCCTCACCTTTTGTCATGCTGGATGGCAATTTAATTGGGTCACAAACACTATTTTTGGCTTAGCTGGGGACACAGTGAGCTCAGGCAGCAGCAGCAGCAGCACAAATAATGAAAAGCCGAATTAATTCCTGGTGAATTTGGATCAGCTGAGGTCTGGCTCTGACCCATCATGGATGGATGGGGAAAGCAGGGATGTGACCACCACAGGTTGGACACCTCCAGGTGCTCCTGCCATCCTTCTGCACTGCAGAATCCATGGACATCTGTGGTGGTCAGAGCTCAGTATTCTTAAAACTGCAACAACTTGACTTGAAAAAGCTTTTATTACTTTTCCTAGTCCTGTCTCGTTTTCCACAGTCATTTTCAACCACAGATTTGTGGGTTTGCTGCAGGAATTGCTGAAGGAAACGATGCCAAAAGCCTCACTTCAAGTTGTTATTCTAATTTTTGTCCAAAAAATTTGTTGTTTACTTCATTGCAGATATGTACACATGGCACCAGCAGCTGGATGGAAGGATTTGGGGCCAGATTCTGCTTTCACTGAGTGGTGTAATTCCAGAATAATCCCTGTTCCTGGGTTCTCACTAAGGCTCTGAGCCCAGCAGGGTTGTAGGGCTGTTTATATACAGAATTTTGGAGTTAATATATGGTGAGCCAGCAAGATGTTTTGTTCTCAGTTTAAAGTGGGTTTCTCAGCATTTTTCTGGTATTTTACTGAAAAATAGAACAAAACAAGAGACACACAAAAACCTCTGTGTCTTCTCTTTGACCCAAATGCCTGGATTGGCTTTTTGGGCTGCCAGGGAGGGTCAGAGAGTTGACAGGAATTAGCTCAGGGAGCAGCTGGGACACAGAATTCCGTGTACTCCACACACAGCATGTAGGAAAAACTGGAATACTTCCCTTGCACTTCCCTTTAGCAGGGTGGAGATGAAATGGTGGGGATCAGGCTTGATGGGAATGAGGGAATTTGTTCTGGGAGTGGGAGCTGGAGTTGGGCTGGAGTGTTCCAGAGCAAAACTTTGAGGTTTTCTGTTTTTTTGGGAATTTGCCTCTCCTGAGCACATCCCAGGTGAGGAGCCTGGGTGTACCCAGAGTTACCTGGATCACTGGGGCTGCAGCACCGAGGCTCTGACACCCCACAGGAGCTGCTCCAGCTGCCTCCCAGGGACTCTGGATTTCTTGGAAGACCACCCAGGAACACCGAGTGTGTTACAGAGCTGTTTTTTCCCCTTTTCCCCAAACTCCCTGTGGTTTTCCCTTTATCTCTGCCCTGGTGCAGGGGTGGATGCTCCACTCTGAGCTCCACTTCCAGCCCTGCTGGAGCTGCTGGGGTGGGAGCTTTGGGCAGCAGCAGAGGCTGGCAGGGATCTGTTCTGGAGCTGCTGTGGTGCCCAGCGTGCATCCCTGGGGGAAGCAGAGCCCTCCACAAACTTCCCTCATGTTGGGTTTTTTATTCCCCTTTACTTTTTCCCCCATTTTTTTATTTTCCCCACATGACAAAAAGGACACTGAGGGGCCTGGAGTGTGTCTAGGGAAGGGAACGGAGCTGGAAAAGGGCTGGAGAATCCCTGAGGGAGCCGGGCAGGGGCTGGAGAATCCCTGAGGGAGCTGGGAAAGGGCTTGGTCTAGAGAAAAGGAGGATCCAGGAGGGAAAAGCTCTGCATCAAAGCCTTCCTCAGACTCCCCTCATTTCTTCCCCCCTTCATGTTTTCTGCCACTTTTTGATTTTCCCCTCATGGCAAGGGGCTGAGGGGCTGGAGCAGGGCCAGGGAAGGGAACGGAGCCGGGCAGGGCTGGAGAATCCCTGAGGGAGCCGGGCAGGGCTGGAGAATCCCTGAGGGAGCCGGGCAGGGCCTGGAGAATCCCTGAGGGAGCCGGGCAGGGCTGGAGAATCCCTGAGGGAGCCGGGCAGGGCTGGAGAATCCCTGAGGGAGCCGGGCAGGGCTGGAGAATCCCTGAGGGAGCCGGGCAGGGGCTGGAGAATCCCTGAGGGAGCCGGACAGGGGCTGGAGAATCCCTGAGGGAGCCGGGCAGGGCTCACCTGCAGCAAAGGAGGATCCCCAGGGATCTTTTCCCTCTCTGCAATTCCCTGCCAGGAGGGCACAGCCGGGGGGGTCGGGCTCTGCTGCCAGGGAACAGGGACAGGAGCAGAGGGAACGGCCTCAGGCTGGCCCAGGGCAGCTCAGGGTGGGCACAGCAGGAATTTCCCCATGGAAAGGGGGCTCAGGGATTGGAGCTGCCCAGAGAAGTTTGCAGTGCCCATCCCTGGAGGGGTCCCAGGAATTCCTGGAGGTGGCACTTTGGGTTAAGGTGGGCATTGGGCACAGCTGGGACTCTGTGACCTTAAAGGGCTTTTCCAGCCTCAGTGATCCTGGAATTTTGTGATACATGAACTTGTAAAGCTCCTTTCAGAGCCTTGAGGATTGTTAAACTTTAAATGCAGCAAACCCAGTGTGGTAATTAGTTATGCAAATGGGCTTAAGGTGGGGGTCAAACCATGGGAGAGAACGAGGTAGGAATCCCCATTCAGTGCAGGTAAATCCTGGCTTTTCATGGCTTTCCACATAAACTTCAGACTTTTGGAAGCGTCTTGTAGAACTTTCAGTGATCATGGAATGGTTTGGGCTGGAAGGGACCTTAAATCTCATCCAGTGGGAGATGTCCCATGGCAGGGACACCTCCCACTGTCCCAGGGTGCTCCAAGCCCTGTCCAGCCTGGCCTGGGACACTTCAAGGATGGGAAGTTCACAGAGACCTCTCACCTCTATCCTGGGCAACCAAATCACCTTCAAAGCCCCATGAGTGTGTCTGCTCCCAGCTGAGCCTGGAGAAATCCCAATAAAAACCTCTGTGATTCACACAGGCTCTGTGAGCCTTAATTGCAGCAGGTTCCTAAAGAGCTTTGATCCAGGAATGAAAGGCCTCCAGCAGATGCCAGCAATCCTCAGTGACAATTCCCCTCCATTTGGAGGTCCTGCCTTGTTTGGCTGTAAATAATTTGAGTTCTTCAGCCACCAGTGAGGATGGGGATGATTTTTGCTGCTTCCCATGGAGTGGAGCTCTCGGGATGGGGCTGCACCTCTGTCAGATTCTCTGAGCTCTCAGAGCCTGTCAGAGCTTGACATCACCTCCAGCCCCAGCCCCGTTTCATAGTAACCAAAAAGCAGAATTTGGAGAGCACTTTCATAAGCACTGAAACACACCCAGCCAAGTTTACTTGATTGTTCTTGGGATACCAAAAAAAAAAAAAAAAAAAAAAGATTGTTTGGACAAAAACATATTTCAGAGGGTTTGCCTGACTCCAGCCTTTCCTGCCTCCTCCTTTGTGTTCCGGATGCATCAGCAGATGTCCATGAAAGTGCTAAAAGCTGCTCCCTGCCTGACCTTTCCTGCTGAGGAAGGTAAATCACTTCTGGCAGGAGCTTCCCAGAATATCTCCAGAGCGATACTATTGCTGTTGTAAACAAATCTAATTAAAGAGCAACCTTAAGCAGGTTTGGGCTTTGGTGGGGTTTTTTTTTTTTCCCCTGCTGATGTTTTAATTAGTGACCTCCCTCCTTGGGATGCCTTTGGGGTTTTGCACTTTGGGGCTTTCTCAGAAGGTGAAAAATTTGTGAATTGCATTTTAGGGGGGTTTGGCAGTTGTTCCTTTTAAAGACATTTTTGGGAGGGGGAGTAACTTTGAGATTAGAGATTCTTACTGAAATTAGGAATAGTGGGAGAAGTATTAAGTCTGAGTTGCATTTAGGAGGGTTTGGCAGTTGTTCCATTTAAAGACTTTTTTTCTGGGGGAGTGACTTTGAGATTAGGGATTCTTACTGAAATTAGGAATAGTATGGGAAATATTAAGTCTGAGTTGCATTTTTAGGGGTGTTTGGCAGTTGTTCCTTTTAAAGACTTTTTTACAGGGAAAGTAACTTTGAGATTAGAGATTCTTACTGAAATTAGGAATAGTGTGAGTAATATTACATCTGAGTTGCATTTTAGCGGGGTTTGGCAGTTGTTCCTTTCAAAGACATTTTTTTGGGGGGGAGTAACTTTGAGATTAGAGATTCTTACTGAAATTAGGAATAGTGTGAGAAATATTAAGTCTGAGTTGCATTTTTAGGGGTGTTTGGCAGTTGTTCCTTTTAAAGACTTTTTTTCTGGGGGACTAACTTTAAGATTAGGGATTCTTCCTTAAATTAGGAATAGTATGAGAAATATGAAGTCTGTGTTTGTGATGTGTGGTGATGGTGGACTCCTGAGCAATCCTAACCTGCTCCTTGGTGATTCAGGGCTGGGAGGAATGTTGGGAGGCAGGAGCAGAGTTTGGGATCAGTTATCCAAGCACTCAGCCTTGATGCTGTGGGTGCCAATTCCCTGTTGGATACATCTCATTGCATCTTCTCTTGCTCTGTGTCCATGCATTATTCCCTCAATCCCACCACTCTTCCTGACAATTTGGCCACTCCTTCACCAGCAATTAAGAAAACTTCCTGGGATCTAAAGATCAGTTCCTAAATCCTTGAGTGATCCCTAAACAAGCAAGTTCCTGTCCCAAGGGTGTGTCTCTGTGTTCCTAAGTGCAGAGCTGGTCAGCAGCCCACTCCAGAGCTGGGCTCAGCTCCTGATCTGAGTCCTAATCCTGTCCCTGGAGCAGCTTCCAGGAGTTCTGCAGAGTTCCCCTGAGCAGGAGGAGGAGAGAGCCCCCAGGCCCCAGGTGTGACCCTGGGAGGGGCCGTGTTGGTCTCCAGAAGGGCTCATCCTGAACATCTTCCGAGTCAGATTTTCCAAAACATGTCTGGATGTGGGTTTAGAGAGGCAATTGCAGCAGGGAGTTGTTATGTAAGGGCAGGGGATGTTCTGAAGTGCAGGGTGGGAAAATGCCCAGTGTGGCAAAGAATTCCTGCTGCCTTCCACGGGAGTTTCTGGCACCTCCTCTTTGCCAGGTGGCTGTGGAGCCCAGAAAACACAATCAAACAATTCTTTATGAAAAGTTTTTAAAGAATAAAATAACCCCACTGTTTTTAGGCTGCATCATATTAGCAGCATGATCTCAGCTTGATGCTGAGACTTTGTAATTTGGCTTCAAACAGTTCCTGCAGGAAGTGAATCCCAAAACCCTTCTCAGCACACACCATGTACCGGGAAATCCATGGGATGATGCTTTTCCAAACCAGAGCCCTGGTCTGCAGGAGAACTGAGCAACTGAGTCAGGATTTAGCACCCAGGTGGTGTCAGAGCCTTCAGAAAGGGGATTATTTGCTGTGGGGAAGAGCAGGAATGTGGATGGAAAATGTTGGAGGTGATGGGCCTCACATTTGGTGCCACCTCCCCTCAGGACTGTGCCACATCACTCCCACAACCAGCACATTCTCCCATGGGATTTGGGGCTGAATTTGGGGATTTTTGGTGTAAGGAATGTTTGTTCCCTGTCTTTGTAGATGCTCCAATTCCAAAGGTATGGATGGAGCAGGAGGAGTCTATGGGCCCATGGGTGCTTTGTGTGCCACCTCCATGAAGGATTGAGAAAAACCAACCAGAATCTTGGAAATCAAACCAAAGGTGATCCAGATGTGGTGTGGTTGGAAATTTGGGATGGAAGAGATGCCCTGGCTCTGCTTTGCAGGGTGGGGGGCAGTGAGGGGAGCCCTTCCAGCCATGTCAGGGCATGGTTTTGGCTCGGGATCCCCTCACAGAGCTGATACCATCGGGATGCTGCTGTTCCCCTCTCCTTGGTGGGACTGGTCAAGTCTGTTGGGATAAATCTGCATCTGATTTGCATAATTGGCAGAAGGAGCCTGTTTACTGAATCCTGAGAAAGCAGCCTGCTCTTTGTGAGCAGTGCAGTGAAATAGCTGAAGGCACAGCCCAAGCTCCCTCAGGACAGTGCTGGTGTGCAGGATATCCTTGGGATGCAGTCCTGAGCCTCAGGGAAGCCTCCTGGCATTGTCCTGCTTCCAGAGGCCAAGCCTGCTGCAAAACTGGGGGCATCAGAGAGTTCTGGAAGTGCAGGGAGTGGCTGGGATGCACATGAAAGTTGTGGATGAGGATTTGGGGTTTGTTACTGCTCTGAGTTTTGGGCTGAGATTCACCTGGAAGAGCTTGGATTGAAGGAGGTGGAAGACAAATGTGCTGAGGTGGATTTCCATCTTTAGGATATGTTGGATTTCGGGTGGGATGGGGGCTGACTCAGCTCTTTGGATCAATGATGAGGCTGAGAGTTCTGTAGAACTGTCAGGCTTAGGTAAGAACAAAAGCAAGCTCGATACTAATAAATAAGTCTCCCCTAAGACTGGATGGAAAGCACTGACAGCAGTGCCTGGAAATCCTGGGGTGTGGAAGAAGGAGCATCCTGGTTGTCAGCGTGGAGTTTGTTATGTTTAATTGAACAGCACAGGCTGGGAAGGAGTTTTGAGTTTAACAACAGACAGAACGATCCCTGTTTTCTGCTAAATGAAATCCTAACAGGCCTTGATCAGTGCTGAGATCCCTGCATTATTCATAATTCCCTGGGATTGCTCCCTGAGCAGCCTCTGCTGCCCTGTAGGTGTTGGCTGTGTCCCTCCCCGGGCTGCTGGAGATCCCAGGGATTTTTATCCCTCCGGAGCAGAAAATGGCCATGGCGGAGCTGGTGTGTGGAAAGTTGCAACGGGAGAAAATCCTGGGGTGAAAATAATGAAGTTTAAACATATCTAAACAGGGAAACAGCATGACTTGGATAATGACTGTAATTAATTAGAGCTTCTTAGGCAGCTTCTCGGGGTTCTGATGAGTGCTGGAGCTGGAGAGGACCTGGAGTGTGCGGTGTCCCCAAAACCCCGCTCCATGTGCCGGCTTTATTCATGGCTTTGCTGTGCTGTGTTGGATGTTTTGGTGGAGACCACGAGGCCCTAATCAGTAAAAGATGTTCAGTGAAAATAGCCCTCTGCCCTCGTGCTTGGCTTTCCCTGGAATCCGTGCTTGTCAGGGAAGCTGGGAAGCGCCGGAACGCCGAGATCCCGCGGGATCGCCGCGCCCGGATCGCGCTGGCCTGAGCTCTCGGGGTGGGTCTGGGGCAGCTCGGGGCCAGCTGGGCTCG
This sequence comes from Geothlypis trichas, assembly GCA_009764595.1. Lineage (NCBI taxonomy): Eukaryota > Metazoa > Chordata > Aves > Passeriformes > Parulidae > Geothlypis > Geothlypis trichas. The sequence continues at coordinate 1,471,339 of CM019907.1, read as the reverse complement.
GGGCTGGGATCCCTGCTGGCCCTGCTCCCTCAGCAAAGCCACGGAGCTGCTGGGCTGGGAGAGCATCTCCTGCCCTTACAAACACACCCACCGGGGTGTTCTCACCTGGGCAGGGGTTGGAGCCTTGGCACATCCATCAAATCCCTCCTCTCTGCCTGCTCCTGCTCCCCTGGTTCCTCCAGGTTCCTCCAGGCTGGAGCTTTCCTGCTTTGGGTTTTCGTGGCGTTTCTGGTGGCCCTCATGGGATGGAGGGGAATCCAGGGGGGTGATCTGGAGCAGGGTCATCCCAGAGCACATCCCAGAGGGATCCCATCCTCACTCCCTGCCCTTTGGGGTCCCATCCTCGTTCTGGGAACTCCTCATCCCAAGGCCAGTTTGGACAGGGCTTGGAGCACCCTGGGACAGTGGAAGGTGTCCCTGCCCATGGCAGGGGTGGCACTGATGGGCTCCAACTGGATGAGCTCCAGCTTCCAGCCCAACCCATTCTGGGATTCTGTGATCACTGAAAGTTCCCTTTGGGATCCCATCACCACGGGCTTGAGCAAAGGGCTTGGAACCAGTTCTGCCTCAGGTGTTTGTTTGCAGAGGATGGAGCTGTTTTTGTCAGTGGTGATGCTGCTAGTGAAGGGAAAACAGGGGCAGGTTTAGAAGATTTAAATCAATTCCAGTCTTTATGGGATTCCTTGTAAAAGCATTTTTTCTGCTGCTCCACTCGGCTTTATCCTTAGGGACACAGGTGCCCCTGATCCTGCTTTTGCAGTGGTTTGCAGTTGGTTTGTGGGGCCTTTTTAGCAGAAAGGTGTTTTTCTGTGCAAGATGTTGGGGATAACAAAGCTCCCACTGCCACCTCAGCCTATGAGGGTGACAAACAGCATCTCCCTGATAGAAATCTTGCCACCCTGCAGAAAATACTCCATCAATCCGTCTCCTGGCTCCTTAATTTGTGGGTATCCTTGTGAGATGGCCCCTTCCTGCCTAAATCCCTCATGTCCAGTCCTGTCTGCTCCTTCCTTGCCCTTCCTCCTTTTTTAAGTACTTGAGTGCAGTTCAACTTTGGGTGGTTCTGTTTTTGTTCTGACAAATGCTTTTGGACAAAGGCCTGTGTTTCTCAGGGTGGTGTGAACTTAATTTTACAAACTGATTCATCACCACCAGGTCAGGGTGCAGGGCTTAGGGGCTGATGCAGGGCCCGATTCCTGCTTTTCTGTGAAATTCAGAAAGGACCTGAAGCAATGTCTCTTGTGATGTATTTATAGAGGTGATTCTACCACTTTTCTGATAGAAATAATAACCTGGATACTCAGGGCACTTGGGAAAGGTTTACTAATGAAGCACAGTGAGGGAGGTGTTTTCTCAGAGGCACAGAGATGCAAAAAATGAGGTGTTCAAATCCAAGTTGGACAGGGCTTGGAGCAGCCTGGTCCAGTGGAAGGTGTCCCTGCCCATGGCAGGGGGTGGAATGAGAAGTTCTCAAGGTCCCTTCCCACACAAACCAGTCTGGAATTCCATGATTTTGTGGTTAAAGAACAGCATTGTCTTGCCCTCCCCTTCACAGGTGTCTGGTGTGGCCTTTTGTGTGTCTTCCAATATGTCTGTCTCATTTTAGGGAATCCAGAGGGATTAAGATGGATGTGGTGTTGGAAGGTTTCACTCTGGTTTTATAATGCTCTCTTTTGGTATCATTTTAAGCCAAGGGCCTGGAATTTTAGCTGGTATTAATGGAATGACTGAGCAGCAAAGGTGCCCTTTTTAATTCCATGGATTGCAGTCAATGGGAAGCACTGGTTGTGGAATCCCAAGTGTTTGTGTTCCTTCTCCTGACAGCCTGGCTGGTGGGAGCAGTGATAGCCAGGAATTCCTGCTTTCCTGGCCTCAGGACTTCCAGGATTAGCTGGGATGAGCAAAGGGCTTGGAACCAGTTCTGCCTCAGGTGTTGTTTGCAGAGGATGGAGCTGTTCTTGTCAGCTGCCATGGATCCATTGGATTGGGAAAGCCCTCGGAGACCATGGAGTCCAACCATTCCCAGCACTGCCCCTGTCCCCAGTGCCCATCCTGAAATCCCTGCAGGGATGGGGACTCCACCTGAGCACCTTTTCCTGCAGGAATTGCCCCAAAATCCACCCTGAGCTGCCCTGGGCCAGCCTGAGGCCGTTCCCTCTGCTCCTGTCCCTGTTCCCTGCGAGCAGAGCCCGACCCCCCCGGCTGTGCCCTCCTGGCAGGGAATTGCAGAGAGGGAAAAGATCCCTGGGGATCCTCCTTTGCTGCAGGTGAGCCCTGCCCGGCTCCCTCAGGGATTCTCCAGCCCTGCCCGGCTCCCTCAGGGATTCTCCAGGCCCTGCCCGGCTCCCTCAGGGATTCTCCAGGCCCTGCCCGGCTCCCTCAGGGATTCTCCGGGCCCTGCCCGGCTCCCTCAGGGATTCTCCAGGCCCTGCCCGGCTCCCTCAGGGATTCTCCGGGCCCTACCCGGCTCCGTTCCCTTCCCTAGCCCTGCTCCAGCCCCTCAGCCCCTTGCTGTGAGGGGAAAATCAAAAAGTGGGAGAAAACATGAGGGGGAGAAGAAATGAGGGGAGTCTGAGGAAGGCTTTAATGCAGAGCTTTCCCCTTCTGGATCCTCTTTTTCTCCAGGTGAGCTCCTGCCCGACTCCCTCAGGGATTCTCCAGCCCCTGCCCGGCTCCCTCAGGGATTCTCCAGCCCCTGCCCGGCTCCCTCAGGGATTCTCCAGCCCCTGCCCAGCTCTGTTCCCTTCCCTGTCCCATTGTCAGGGTTCCTGCTCCATGCTGACCCTCTGCAGCCGTGTGTCCATCTGGGATGAGGCTGTTCCATCTGCCTGGCCACCTGCCCCGAGCCCACACGGAGCAGTTCCACCACTCCTTGTTCTCTGGCCGGGTTTTTCCTTTTATCCGTGCTTGTTTTCCTGTCTGTGTTTGGACACAGAAGCTGTTCCAGCATCCCAGTTTTTTGGTTTTAACTTGTTCAGGGAGGGTTTGCATTTCAGAAAGCTCTGCATGGTTGGGTTTCAGCTCCTCCAAGGGAACTTTTAGCAACAGGTTTCGATTGCTGCTTTCTGTGAGGTGGAAAAAAAATGTTTGGAATATTTTTGTTGTAATTAAGCTTGGCAAATATTTATAAAAATAACATTTTGGCCACGGTGAAGCCTCCTGGTCCTTTAGCCCAGGGCAAGGAGCATTCCCCTGGCCCTTTCCATGAGGGATGCTTGTTTTCCTTCCTGAGCTGGGAGCTTGGGAGGAAACTGGGATGCAGGTGAAGAGGCAGAGTGGGATTTTGGAGTATCCAGTCTCTGCTCCCCAGCACCTGCTGGAGGTGCAGGGTTGGGAACTTAGGAGCAAAATAACTTCATTTTGCTCTAAATGTTGGATCATGAGTTATTTTGCTGCCTTACATGTTTTTGCTGCCTTGTCCATGAGGGATGCTTGTTTTCCTTCCTGAGCTGGGAGCTTGGGAGGAAACTGGGATGCAGGTGAAGAGGCAGATTGGGATTTTGAAATACCCAATCTCTGCTCCCTAGCACCTGCTGGAGGTGCAGGATTGGGATCTCAGGAGCAAAATAACCACATTTTGCTCTAAATGCTAGATCATGAGTTATTTTGCTGCCTTATCTGAGTTATTTTGCTGCCTTACATATTTTTGATGCCTTGTCCATGAGGGATGCTTGTTTTCCTTCCTGAGCTGGGAGCTGGGGAGGAAACTGGGATGCAGGTGAAGAGGCAGAGTGGGATTTTGAAATACCCAATCTCTGCTCCCCAGCACTTGCTGGAGGGGCAGGGTTGGGAACTTAGGAGCAAAATAACCACATTTTGCTCTAAATGCTGGATTTATCTGAGTTATTTTGCTGCCTTACATAAAAAAGGTGGGTGGTGTTTGAGTCCCACACGCTCTGGATTATATCCTGAATTCTCTCCTGAATTTCCAGCCAAAGGCAGAGTGCAGGGACACTGCTGCTGTCCATTCCCTAGGGATCAGCCTGGGTTCCTGCTGAGCCCCCAGCACGTGCAGGAGTTTTTCTTTGATCCATGCAGGATTTCCCTGCTTCCATGGAGGCCAGGTTGGGATGGCACAGAGGAGAATTCCCAGGGCTCCTGCTGCTCCCCAGAGCTGCTGTTTCTTTCAGGGCACTTAAATCTCATTCCAAGGCTTGAGCCGAGCTCCCAGCTTATGCCTGGGAGGGGAAACATTCCCTGTGGGACAGAGCTCCTGCCCTGGGCCCAGAGATAACTCTTCATTCCTGGTGGGTGCTGAGATGGGAGCTCTGAGCATCCAGGCAGGAGCTCCTGAGCTCTTCCTGCTGGATTCCACCCTTCCAAGGAGCCTGATTAATGCAGGGGGTTATTGATGAGCCAAGTGCTGTTTCACTGACCCATTTCCCAGCTGGAACAGCCCCAGCCTCTCTCCTTGTTCACTTCTGGATGCTCTGGCAGCCCTTGTGTGGATATCTGTTCATCCCTGTGGATGTGTTGTTCAGGTGACTTTGAGCCTGAGGTTTTGGGCTGAATTCCTGGAATTCTGTGCAGGTTGGAAAGGCAGAGAGTTCTGACCATGCTGTGGCACGATTGGGTTGGGCTGGGTTGGGCTGAGTTGGGCTTGATGACCTTAGAGGTCTCTTTCATCCTAAATGATTCCATGATTTCCTGGGATTTGAGCTGCTGCCCTGTGCCCCCTGTCCTTGGCACACATCCATCCCCATCAGCACATCCATCCATCCATCCATCCATCCATCCATCCATCCATCCATCCATCCATCCATCATCCATCCATCCATCCATCCATCCATCCATCCATCCATCCATCCATCCATCCATCCATCCATCCATCCATCCATCCATCATCCATCCATCCATCCATCCATCCATCATCCATCCATCATCCATCCATCCATCCATCATCCATCCATCCATCCATCCATCCATCCATCCATCCATCCATCCATCATCTATCCATAATCCATCCATCCATCCATCATCCATCCATCATCCATCCATCCATCATCTATCATCCATCCATCCATCCATCATCCATCCATCCATCCATCCATCCATCCATCCATCCATCCATCCATCCATCCATCCATCATCCATCATCCATCCATTCATCATCCATCCATCCATCTATCCATCCATCCATCCATCCATCCATCCATCCATCCATCCATCATCCATCCATCCATCCATCCATCCATCCATCCATCCATCCATCCATCATCCATCCATCCATCCATCCATCCATCCATCCATCCATCATCCATCCATCCATCCATCCATCACCCATCCATCCATCCATCCAAGCTCAGTACCCTGGAATCTGTTGTGAGAATCAGTTTCCACCATTTCACTCAAATTTACGGATTTGTTTCCTTACACTGTGAGGAGTTCCTGGAATAAATCCTGTGAGGAGTTCCTGGAATAAATCCTATGAGGAGTTCCTGGAATAAATCCTTGTCCACCAAATCCACCTTGTACCTTTGAAATATGAAGTAAATGCTGTTTGAATACAGAATATCAGCTCACATTCCCCAGATGGCTGCTGGAAGTCTGGCAAGAGGCCGTGTCCAGGTCCTGCCCTAATTCCACAATTGTTATTTGTGCCAAGTCGGTTTTGATGCCACATCATTTCCAAGGAAATTTCAAAGAAATCCCATGGAGAGCAGGCTTTCTGCTTTGCTGCCTCTGCTATCACCTGTCCCTCCTGGGCTCTTCTCTACCATCTGCTGAGGTGACATTTGAAATGCAGGTGTCGTGGGGCTGTTCCCTGCATTGGTCTGGAGCACAGGCATTGAAGAGGGAATTGCAGGTGTGCCTTTGTCTTGCATTGCTTAAAAGGCTAAAATACAGCTGGAGAAATAAATGGGATTATGGAAAAGGATTGAGCTGGCACAGACCTCACTGTCCAAAGGAAACAGGAAGATGTGTTTATAAAAGTGGTGCTTCGTGTTTGGGCTGTGTGGTTTGGTTTGGTTTGGTTCCCTCACCCTGTGCCAGCTCAGTGTGGGCACCTGTTTTGATAGGAAAACCACCTGGATTGGGCATCCAGGAGGAAATGAGGGCTGTAAATCAGGATTTTTCCCTGGTGGGAGTGGGTGTAAGAGCAGCATGGCTGGGTGCTCCTCACTGCTGTCACCTGTGTCACCCTGGCAGGAGGGTGTGGAGCTCCCAGTCCTGCCCATGGAGCTGGGATTCCCTTCCTGCAGAGGGAATTTATCCTATCCCCATGGAGCTGGGATTCCCTTCCTGCAGGGGGAATTTATCCCATCCCCATGGAGCTGGGATTCCCTTCCTGCAGGGGGAATTTATCCCATCCTCTCACTGGGATTCCCTTCCTGCAGAGGGAATTTACCCCATCCCCTCATTGGGATTCCCTTCCTGCAGAGGGAATTTACCCCATCCCCTCATTGGGATTCCCTTCCTGCAGAGGGAATTTACCCCATCCCCACGGAGCTGGATTCCCTTCCTGCAGAGAGGGAATTTACCCCATCCCCTCACTGGGATTCCCCTTCCTGCAGAGGGAATTACCCCATCCCCTCATTGGGATTCCCTTCCTGCAGGGAGAATTTACCCCATCCCCTCATTGGGATTCCCTTCCTGCAGGGGGAATTCATCCCATCCCCTCATTGGGATTCCTTCCTGCAGGGAGAATTTACCCCATCCCCACGGAGCTGGGATTCCCTTCCTGCAGAGAGGGAATTTACCCCATCCCCATGGAGCTGGGATTCCTTTCCTGCAGAGGGAATTTACCCCAGCCCCATGCAGCTGGGATTCCCTTCCTGCAGAAGGAATTTACCCCATCCCCTCATTGGTATTCCTTCCTGCAGAGGGAATTTACCCCATCCCCATGGAGCTGGGATTCCCTTCCTGCAGGAGGATTTTATCCCATCCCCTCACTCGCTCGGCTGGGAGGACTTGTCATCCATCCTGGAACACAGACATCACACGTCCAGTGCTGTTTCCCAGCCTCATTAGTGAAAAGGACACTAATTAGCTGTGCTGTGCCCAGCGTGGCTCTGTGTGTGCTGTTCCCAGGAGCAGAGCCAGGCTCTCTCTGTGTCTGGGATCTCTGGGGCTGCCAGGGCTGTGCTGCTGCTCTGCTCACTGTGTCCTCCCAGCTTTGGGGGTCCCACATTCCCCCCAGACCCATTTCCCCTGAGTGCTGGAGGTGCCTGGCTGCTGTAGGAATTTCCACCTCAAACCAGAGCTGGAAGGACCCCCAGGATCATGGATCCAACCCCTGGCCCTGCACACACACCTCACCAGTCCCACCCTGTGCATCCCTGAGAGCCTTGTCCAAGCATTCCCTGAGCTCTGGAGCCCTGGGGATGTGACATTCCCTGGGCATCAGGGCCATCCCTCTGCTTGGAGATAAATTTTAAGGAGCTGTTTTGCCAAATCCCAGCCCAAACCTTCCAATTTGGTCCTTCCCTATGGAGCTGTGTGGGTACCCTGGGGGTGCTGCTGTCCCCCAGTGCCTGATCAAAGGCAGAATTCCACCCTGGAAGTGTGAATTCCTGTTTGTGGGGCTGTGCTGGGGCATCCCTGCCTCCAAAGCTGCTGTCAGTGCAGTGACAGAAGGCTGAGCATATGTTCCAAAGGGGCATCATTAGGAGCAATTGGTTGCAGCCTTGGTAATGCAGGGATTTACAATCTTCCCATAATCTCTGGTGCCTGTTGAGCTGGAGAAGACATTCCCAAAGGCATGGAGGAGTCAGAGCCTTCTAGAAGGATGGGTCTGGTCCCTGCCCACTGTCTCCCATTGGGAATGGGGGTGCTGGTGGCACCCTGGGGTTGGAGCTTCCCCTCAGGGGATCTCTGGTGCTGGAACACCATCCAAGAGCTCCATTGCTGTGAGAGATATTTGGATTTTTTCCTGGAGCAGCTGCTCTGCTGGCTGTGCCATCCCTCCCATCTCCTCTGGGATCTGGTGTCCCTGCTCTGTGTTGGTGGCAGCTGGGGGGTACAGCCAGATCCACAGCTCTCCTTTGGTGTGGGGCTCTCTTTTCATCTTTGTGCCCCACAAGTGAACCCACAAGTCATGCTGGCCAGCCCTGAGAGGTTCCCTAACAGCTGGAGGGGCAGGTGAGGCTGGGAGGGGACAATTCCCCAAAGTCTCCAGACTGGCACCACGTCACGTTGTGTGGGACCCAAAATTTAGGTCTTGTGGAAGGGAAGCCCCTTCCAACAGAGCTTCCAGACATCCTCACTGCGTTCTGGAGGTGCAGGAGTCCCAGGATGGTGTTGTGGAAGCCCTGGAGCTGAGGCATGGTCCCAGGGGAAGCTCAGCATCCCCAGGAACACACAGCTCCCAGCAGGGATGGTCTCCCCATGGAGCTGGCAGTGGGACCTGTGCCGAGGCTTGGAGGGGAAGCTGATCCCTGGCTCTGCAGTGCACCCCATCCAGGCAGTGTGGCTGAGCTCTCACACGAGGATTTGGCTGCTTTTTGGCATCCTTGGCTGTTTTTTTGGCATCCTTGGCTGCTTTTTTGGCATTCCTTCAGCCACGGAAGCGGGGAGCTGCCGATAGCATCTCGGAGCTCTTGCAGATAAGGATAATGAAGTGTGGGGCTGATCAGGAAGTACCATTGCTGGGAAGAATATTTCTGCTTTGCCAACTCCAGCTAAAGGTAAAAGCTGTTTGTGATCTGGAGCACAAAACTTCCTCAGCTCTGTCTGCCCTGTGCTGTGGGGTTGCTGCTGCTTCTCCCACCACCAGTGAGGTTCCCTGGAATCCCTGACAGGCTGAGGCATTCCCAGCAGGTTGCTCAGGGCTGGATCCCATTTATCCTCTGAGGATGGAGCTGCCCATTTATCCTCTGAGCTGCCCATGCCAGACTTGGATCATACTTAGTGGATAAAAGGATTTTTGGTTTGTTTTTGTACCGTTTCAAGTGGAATTTGAGGTATTCCAGCCTGCCCCGGTGCTTGTCCCGTGCCAGGCTGGGAGCTGGCTGTTCCTGGTGCCAGGCTGGGATTAATCCTGCTGCTCATCCTGGTCATGTGCAGGCCAGGGCTCCTTTTCATTCCGTGCCATGCTCTGCCTGGGAGCCCAGGAGCTCTTTAACCTAATTCCCATTCCCAGCTCCTGGCGTGGGAAGCCGAGGAGAGCCAGGGCTCCTTTCACAAAGCTCTCTTCATGTCAGCACTTCCAGAGCCAGAGGTGAAAATCCCAGAGTTTCACTCGTGGGTGACCATGAAATCCCAGAGTTTCACTCATGGGTGACCATGAAATCCCAGAGTTTCACCCATGGGTGACCATGAAATCCCAGTTTCACCCGTGGGTGACACCCTTGCACACAGGTGCCACATGCCACGGGCACCTGCCCCCAGGAGGAGGACTTGGGGACTAAAATCTTCCCAGGAAATCCTCTTTAGAAATAATTTTTGGCTGTTTCTGTCTTCAAGCCTGAGTCTGTTCAGCTCCTGATTGTGCTGACAGCCAGCCCAGCTCCTTCTGCCTGGGATCTGTCCCTCACAGTCCTTGGAAATTCACTGATAACTGAATCCAGCTTCCTTCTCCAGAACCATCCTGACTGCCAAATTAATTCAGGCAGGAATTAGGGACAGTTGTGCCTTAAAGAAGCCAAGGAAGAGCAGGTGTGTGGAATAATTTCCCTATTTTTGTGCCATCAGCACCATAGCTTGAGTGCTGTGGGCTGGATGATCCATCACAGGTTGGATTCAGTGGTCTTGGAGGTCTATTCCAACCTCAGTGATTCCATAATTCCATGATTTTGGCAGCATCCTCAGTGTGCTCCTGGCAGGAGATACCAGTGTGTGGTGTTGCAGCACAATGCTCCATCACAATTCCTGTTGTTTTACAGTTTATAAACATTCATCAAAGGGAATTTTGATGAAATCCAAGTTTTGTCTGCTTCCAGGCTTCCTGCAGCGGGAAAATCACGAGGTGGATGTCTGGGAGGGTGAGCAGGTGAAGCGTGTCTGACATGAAAAGATGAAATTAGAAACATATTTGTGGGCAAACAAAGGGAATTGTAAACATGTGTTGCCATCAGGTGAGAAATCCTGTGGGATTCAGTTGCAAGGATGACAGGAGCTGAAAAGAAATCCTCTGCTCCTTCTCTTCTCCTTCTTTCCCTTCTCTGCTCCTTCTCTTCTCCTTCTTTCCCTTCTCTGCTCCTTCTCTTTTCTTTCTCCTTCTCTCTTCTCTCCTCTCCTCTCCTCTCCTCTCCTCTCCTCTCCTCTCCTCTCCTCTCCTCTCCTCTCCTCTCCTCTCCTCTCCTCTCCTCTCCTCTCCTCTCCTCTCCTCTCCTCTCCTCTCCTCTCCTCTCCTCTCCTCTCCTCTCCTCTCCCCTTCCCTTCCCTTCCCTTCCCTTCCCTTCCCTTCCCTTCCCTTCCCTTCCCTTCCCTTCCCTTCCCTTCCCTTCCCTTCCCTTCCCTTCCCTTCCCTTCCTTCCCTTCCCTTCCCTTCCCTTCCCTTCCCTTCCCTTCCCTTCCCTTCCCTTCCCTTCCCTTCCCTTCCCTTTTCTCCTCTCTCTTTCTCCCACTCCCCTTCCCTTCTTTTCCTGAGTTTAGGTGCCTGCTTACATTGTCCAGAAATTTGGGATTCATCTTCTCACAGAGATTTTAAAAATAGCATCCAGAACTGCCTCAGGAGTGGGAGCCCAGCCAGCACAGCCACAGATTTATTTGGAAAAAGTGACCTAGCAGGGATTTTATGGGCGAGTTCAAACATTTATTGGTCTAGCACCTACCTTTGGGACTGGTTTTGGGATGGCCACAGTAAAAGTGCTTAAGGAATAAGCAAAGTGATCCCTCAGGAAGAAGCTCCAAAGTGGGATAAGTCTCCCCTCAGTCTTTTTCTCCAACAAACCAAGTGCCCTCAGCTGCTCCTCGTATGGCCCCTCCAGGGAAACTCAAGATAAAAAAGGATAAAATACCTGAGATGCAGGGAAACTCAAGGAAATAGGGAAGAACCCCCTCCCAGATCCAGGGAAATATGAGGGAAGTGGGATAAACCCATCCAGATCCACAGGAGCTCAAGGAAATGAGGGAAAGAAACCCCAGAACCAGGAAAATAAAAGGGAAGGGGGATAAACCCCCTCAAATCCAGGAAGACTCAAGGAAAAAAGAGATAAACTCTCCCCGAGATCCATGAAACTCAAGGCAAGTGGGGATAAACCCCCCTAGATCCAGGGTAAGTTGAGGAAATAAAGTTTAAACCCCACAGATCCAGGGTAAATCGAGGAAATAAGGTTTAACCCCTCCTAGATCCAGGGAAACTCAAAGAAATAAGGTATTAACCCCACAGATTCAGGGAAACTCTAGCAAATAAGGTTTAAACCTCCCAGATCTGGGGAAACTGAAAGAAATAAGGTATAAACCCCCCCAGACCCAGGGAAACTCTAGGAAATAAGGTTTAAGTCCCCCTAGATCTAGGGAAACTGAAAGAAATTAGGTTTAAACCCTCCTGGATCCAGGAAGACTCAAAGAAATGAGGTATAAACCCCACAGATTCAAGGAAACTCAAAGAAATGAGGTTTAAACCTCCCAGATCCAGGGAAACTCTAGGAAATAAGTTTTAAACCCCCCCAGACCCAGGGAAACTTAAGGAAAGTGAAGTTACCCACCCCAAGATCCATGGAAATCCAATGAAAATGGGGATAAACTCCCCCAAATCCAGAGAAATTTTAAGAAACTTAACACTGATGCATTGCTGGCTCTGACATGTGTGAAATATCCGTGCCCAGGAGGAGGGAGCAGGAGCAGGCAGGGCAGGTGGATGAGTTTGGGATCAGGACATTGGGTTTTCTGGGAAGGGAGCAAAGGGAGGGCAGACTGAGGTGTTTGCAAAGGGAAACAAACATTTCTGATTTTCCCTGAAGTCCTGATGCCTCATTCTTGGCAAATCCATGGAGCCTTGAACACTTGAGAGATAATATTTCAAAAAGGTGCAGTGAGATTTGTGTCCAATGAAGCAGCAAAAAGCAGGGCTGGTGTGTGGAAATGCTGGATTTTAGTCACTGAAACCACTCCCACAGTGCCCATGTGTGTGTGAGACACAATTTCAGTGATTTATTGCCAGCCCAGGCAGTGTCAGGGAGCCCTGGGGACAGTGACACCACAGCACAGGACACAGCAGCCCTGCTGCAGGAATTATTGCTCATTAGGGCTGGAAAATCGCAGGATTTGGGTTTATTTTGGCTTCTCTGCACCTCCTCTGCTGGGCTGGAGGGGTGCCTGCACTAGTGAGACCTGTAAATAATTCCAGTATAAATCCAAGTTTGTGACTCGCTGTGAAAAATTCCCTTGGGATTGAGGTTTGGTGTGTGAGAGCCTTTTCTTGTGTTAACATTTTTAGGTGTAATAGGCTTCCAAATAAATTGCTGTCCCTGTTCAGCAAGCACTTGAGTGCAGCAAAGAGGGATGTAAATAATTTGCATTTTTTAAGGAGTTCTTTTGATTTATCTACTTCCTCTGGGCAGTATGAGAGCATTCAGAGACCTGGATTGGCTGGGGGGTGTTGGGAAGAGAGAATTGGGAAGTCAGGGAGAATTAAAAAATTAAAAATAGGCTCCAGTTCTGAGCATCTGAGTGAGTTCCTGGCTGCCTCCAAAGCAGCAGTTTTGTCTGGGACATGGTTTTCCAAGGAGGGCTCATGCTGACATTCACTGGAGACAGAAAACCTGGGACCAGGCCCTGGGCCAGGCTTTTTATCCCTGACTTCATTTATTTTTCTTGGTTTATCCAACCCTTAATATTATGGAAATGAAGGTTTTGTTCCTAGAGCAGCATCCATCAGGGTGTCCTGGGACTGAACCCCGTGGGTTGGATTTGATTTGTGTCCCTTTGAACACATCCCTGGGGTTTATTCTGGCTCTGGGGGGGATGTTTTCCATCTGCTCCTGTGGGGGTTTTTCGTGTTTTCCATCTGCTGGTGGGGTTTTGCCACGTGGGGGTTTCTCGTGGGTGCTGGAGTTGGGATCTCAGTTGGTGTTGCATAAGGAGCTCACTTGGGATGAGTTCCATGGGTTTCTATCCATGTGTGAGGAGGGTGTTTGTGGGCACAGGTTGTCCTGAGAGGCTGTGGCATCTCTGGAAGTGTCCAAAGCCAGGTTGGACAGGGCTTGGAGCAGCCTGGGACAGTGGGAGGTGTCAGGGGTGGATGGGATGGGCTTTAGGTCCTTCCCAATCCAAGCCTCTCTGGAATTCCATCATTTCTGGTGGGAAAATACACATCATCTCTGTCATGGTTTTCTGTCCATGTGTGAGGAGGGTGTTTGTAGGCACAGGTTATCCTGAGAGGCTGTGGCATCCCTGGAAGTGTCCAAGGCCAGGGTAGACAGGGCTTGGAGCAGCCTGGGACAGTGTGAGGTGTTAGGGGTGGATGGGATGGGTTTTAAGGTCCTTCTCAATCCAAGGCTCTCTGGAATTCCATCATTTCTGGTGGGAAAATACACATCATCTCTATCATGGGTTTTTATCCATGTGTGAGGAGGGTGTTTGTGGGCACAGGTTGTCCTGAGAGGCTGTGGCATCTCTGGAAGTGTCCAAGGCCAGGTTGGACGGGGCTTGGAGCAGCCTGGGACAGTGGGAGGTGTTTCCCAATCCAAGCCTCTCTGGAATTCCATCACTTCTGATGGGAAAATACACATCATCTCTATCATGGGTTTCTATCCATGTGTGAGGAGGGTGTTTGTGGGCACAGGTTGTCCTGGAGGCTGTGGCATCTCTGGCAGTGTCCAAGGCCAGGTTGGACAGGGCTTGGAGCAGCCTGGGGCAGTGGGAGGTGTCAGGGGTGGATGGGATGGGCTTTAGGTCCTTCCCAATCCAAGCCTCTCTGGAATTCCATCATTTCTGATGGGAAAATACACATCATCTCTGTCATAGGAGAGTGTGTAGGATAATTTGGGATCATCAGCTGCCTCAAGAATTGCAGTTAGGTGAAGTTTAAGTGTTTTGATGAGAATTTTATCCAGCTTTTCCTGAATGAGGTTAACTTGGCCCACGTCCCTGAGCAGCTCATCCCTTTGGAGGGGAACTGAGGGATCCTCCATGTGAGGGGAGCTCGGGGGGATTTTGTTCCACCCACCCTCTGAAAATCCCTTCTCATCCTCAGGAACATCACAGAAATCACAGAACCCCAGGCTGGTTTGGGATGGAATATTAAATCCCATTTCATTTTACCCTGCCATGGCAGGGACACCTTCCACTATCCCAGGGTGTTCCAGCCTGGCCTTGGGCACTTCCAGGCGTGCAGGGGCAGCCACAGCTGCTCTGGGAATCTGTGTTTCAGCCTTCCCACCCTCCCAGGGAGGAATTCCTTGCTGAAATGCCCTCCAGCTGTGGTGCAGGGGGTGTGCCCAGCTGGCAGATGGGCTGTGCCAGCCGTGCCAGCCGTCAGTCGGAGCTGCTCCCGGAATGTTCCTTCTCCTCCTGGGCAGCTGATGGATGAGCAGCAGTGCAGCCCCACAGGTGACACATGCTCCACTTCCAGAGGGGTTGCAGGCAGCAGCATCAGGGGATGGGATCTTCTGACTCACAGCAAAGCTGCTTTTTTAGTGGGGTCTGGGGAGGAGTTCCAGAGAAAAACCAAAATCCCTTGGTGTATTTGGGGTAGCTGTAGGGATGCTTGGACCTCACTGCTCTGCCTGTGCTGCTGTGAGGCTGCACAGGAGTGGAAAAGATGTGAAAATTGCTGGAACCCCTTTTGTGTGTGTTTTCCAGCATTTTTTGTGCCCTGCAGCTCCCAGCACTGTGGGCTGCCCCATGGATGGAATCGTGGGCTCTGCCCACCATCTGTGCAATTCCCAGCTCAGCCTTTGGAATCACATCTTGGTTCTTTGGGAGCCCCTTTCTCTGACATTTCACTGAAAGGGCTTTAATTTTGGATTTTGTGGTTTGCCTTATCAACAGTGAGCAATTTAATGAAGCCATGGGACAAGCTCAGAGCTCAGAGTGAGTCAGGCCTGGCTTGGCCTTTGAAGCCTTCCTACCATGGAATTCTTTCCCAGTGGTGAATTAATGTGGTTTCAGCTTTCCCAAAACGTGAGGCCATTGAGCTGAGCCTGGATTTTTGGGAGGAACAAGCAGCTCTGTGGTCACTGCAGCCCTCAGTGCTCAAAACCTTCCAGAGGTTTCCTGGATAAAGTTCCCTCAGTGAGGTTGGATGGCTCTCCCAGTGAGACCCCACTTGCTGTGTGAGGAGAAGGGTTTGGGATCAGAGAATCAGAGAATCCTGAAGGTTGGAAAAGCTCTCTAAGATCTCCAATCCAGCCATTCCCCAGCTCTCCCCCATGTTCCCAAGTGCCACATCCTCATGGCTTTAAATTCCTCCAGGAATGGGGATTCCAGTGTCCCTCATACCCAGCCTGTCCCATCACCCAGGGAGTGATCCCACAGTGGCTCTGTGTCACTGCTTCCATCCCTACAGTGCCCTGATTGACCTCTGGCAGGAGCTGGGAAGGAAATGCTAATTTATCATCAATATGCAAATGACAGTGCTGATCACAGGGAGCAGAGAGCTGCACGTGGGGAAGGAGGAAAGACACAGGAGGGCTCAGAAAAGTCATGGAAAACCACAGTGGGGGCAAACATGGGAATCTGAGTGTGTGCCTTGCATTGTGACCCTGTGGGGCAGGAAGCCCTGTGTTGCTGATGTGGCAGGGGTTTGTAGATGGATGGATGAGACAGGATCTTGATTCCATGATCAGAAGGCTTCATTTATTATATTATGATATATATATAACATTATAACTATATTACATAATTATAGAAAGGCAGGAGCTTCTTCTGAAGCTGCTAAGCTAAGAGAGAGATAGAAAGGAATGAATAACAACTTCTTGTTGCATTCCACACTAGCAGATAATAATTGTTTACATTTGCTGGTAAGCCTCTGAGCTCCAGCAAGGAAAAATCTTGAAAAAAGATTTCTCACAAAGGATGTCTACGACAGCCCTGGCTGTCCCCAGGCTAGGCTCCATCAGGATTCCAGGCTGATGTTGTAGCAGGGCTGGTTGGCCATGAACACCCAGGAAGTGCTGGTGTCCCAAGGAATATTCCCCCTCTCTTTCCACAGGATTCCTGGATGCTCCAGTCCTTCCTTACCAGCTGAGGAACCGCAGGTTGTCACCACAGTTTTCTACACCCCCTTCCAAATGCTTTTGGAAGCTTTCCCCTTCCAAATATAAAGTAGATGTTCCTGGATGACCTCAGGCCCTCAGAGATGCACTGGGGAATCACAAATCCAGAATTCCAAGAGTTTGACTTGGGTATTTTTGCCAATCATTTCCCAAGGATGAGCTCCACACGCCGTGTCCTCTCTCCTCAGCACTCCATGCTGAGGGAACTTCTCCTGCTCTTCCCTACAGATCCAGGGCATCTTTAGGAGGAGGAAGGCCTGGTGCAGGCAGAGCATTGGTATTTTTAGATCAAAGACAAGTTTAATATAAAAAAAACAGGAGAAGAAGGAGGATTAGAACAATAAGCACATTTAATTTTAGCCTAGCTTGGATTCCTCATGAAGTCAGGGAACTTGGAGCTCAGCTTCGGTTGCCTCTGGCTTTCCTAAATAAACACACTGGAGCAGGGCTGGGAAGTTAAGCAGCACAGAAAATTGCAAAAAATTGCATTTTAATATTCTAGGAGAATATTAAGGGCTGTTTTACAGGCCAGGCCCTGGAATTAAATTTTAATGCTGCACAAAAATCCCGAGGTTGTTTTGGTAGGCAGCTCCTGGAGCTACACAGAGACTTTTTCCACAGGACAGGGGTTAGGAACAGGGCAGGGTTAGGGCAGGGTGAGGAACCTTCTCCAGCCATGGCAAGTGAGCAGGGCTTGGGGCCAGGACCTGCTGCTTCTGGAATTTGGTGATTTCTTCTGGAATTTGGTGATTTCTTCTGGAATTTTGTAATTTCTTCTGGAATTTTTGTCAGGCACAGGGGGAACCTCATTGATCTCTACAGCTCCTGGGGGAGGGTGGAGTGAGGTGGGCTTGGGCTCTTCTGCCATGTCCCAAGTGAAAGGATGACAGGAAATGACCCCAAGCTGCACCAGAGGAGGTTCAGGTTAAATACTGGGAATTTTTTTTTTCCCTGGAGGAGCAGTCAGGCATTGGAATGAGCTGCCCAAGGGTGTGGTGGAGTCACCATCTCTGGAAGTGTTCAAGATGTGGCACCTGGGGACGTGGCTTAGGGGTGGTTGTGGTGATGCTGGGTTGATGGACTCGATGATCTTCACTGGATGATTCTGGGATTTGGGGAATTTTCCCCCAGGCTAAAGAGGCTTGGTTGGCACCACCCTCCTATTTCTGGGTGATCTGTTCAATACGTCTTTCACCTGGGAAGTGTGTTGGGATGAAGAATTATGGAGTCATTATGGTTGGAAAAGCCCTCTAGGATCATCAGATCCAACACCCCAACCCTCTAGGATCATCAGATCCAACCCTAACCCTTTAGGATCATCAGATCCAACCCTCTAGGATCATCAGATCCAGCCCTAACCCTCTAGGATCATCAGATCCTACAACCCTAACCCTCTAGGATCTGATGATCCAACCCCAGCTCTCTAGGATCATCAGATCCAACCCCAACCCTCTAGGATCTCCAGCCCCAACCCTCTAGGATCATCAGATCCAACCCTCTAGGATCATCAGATCCAGCCCCATCCCTCTAGGATCATCAGATCCTACAACCCTAACCCTGTAGGATCATCAGATCCAGCCCTAACCTCTAGGATCATCAGATCCAACCCTCTAGGATCATCAGATCCAACCCCAACCCTCTGGGATCATCAGATCCAACCATTCCTCTAGCACTGCCAAGGCCACTTCTGACCCCTGCCCCCAGGTGCCACATTAATGCACCTATTAATGCTCCTATTAATGCTGTACCCAGGTGTTGCAGGCCTTTATTAAACCTCAGGTCAGAGGTGATTCAGTGAGTGGGTGAGGCAGGGGGTCCCACTGGTGACTCTTGGTGGCTCCAAGCAGCCCCTGTCCCCTTGGTTGTCCCAGGAGAGGGTGAGTTGGGAAGCTGGAGTTGTCCTGCTCCAGCCTCAAAGGATGAGCACAGAGCCCTGGGTTTGCTCCTGCCTGGGCACCCTCCTTGCTCTAAACTGGTTCCTTTTCACACCAGCTAAATTTAGGGATTGTGAGGGAGCATTTCCAGCCTCAGCCATCACATCTCTGACAGCCAAGGCTGACAGCATCACATGAACCCATCTGAGCTGATTTATGTTCTCTTTTTGATGGTTTTGGGATTTGGTTGCTCTTGGATCCTGGTCAGTGGGAGGATGTGGGCAGCTCAGTGCCAGGGAGGAATCTTGGACCCACTGAGGAGCTGGGGTTTGGTTCTCAGGCTGCCTGCAACCAGGGAAGGGCTGCTCTGCTCAGGGTTACAGAGCTGGGAGGGATGGACTTGACTTGTGAGCCAGTTTTGGGCCTGCTTTGTAAGAACTCACTGGGTATTAATAAAAGTTAAAAATACTTCAGGCTCTGCCTTAAAACAGCCCCAAGTGAAGTGCAGGAAAAATCAGGATTGCAGCTCATTGTGGTGGAGAAAGTGAGATAAACCCCAGAGAGCTGCAGGCAAAGGGCTGTGCTGAGCCTGAGGAGTTGGGGAGGAGATGGGCTGGAGAATAAACTCAGACTGGGAAGTTCCAGGTGAGGATAGGGAGGCCTTGGAGCCTGGAGTGAGGGCAGAGCTTTGATGTGGGTGTGTAAATCTGAGTCACGAGCACCGAGCACCGAGACTCGTTTGAAAGGTTTTAAAGCCCTGATCTTTTTCCTGAGTGCTGCTGGGAAGCCAGAAACAATCCAGGTTTGCTTTTCCATCTCTCTGGGAGTTGTGGAAGGTGGGAGTAATCCCAGTGAGAGGGAGGACAGGAGGAAAAGCCAGCTGGGAGTTAATTCCCAGGAGTTTGAGTTCCTGTGCAGCATCTCATGGAGGAGCAGGGAATTCCCTTCACCCTCACCTGCCACATCAGGCTAGAGGAGGAGGAGGAGGATTTCCTGGGATTCCTTTATTCCTTTCAAGGTCATTCAGGGAAGTGGGGAGTTTAGCTCTTTGCTGGGATGGTTTTAATGTCCCTTTCTCCAACACTCCACCTTCCCTTGCAGGCTCTGCTTTCCTGCCTTTTCCATCCCCATCCATTGGATGGTGAGCACATCCCACATTTTAGGGCCTCATGAGCTCCTACTGACACATCCAGGGCTGTTCATGGGAACAAATGGATCAGGAGGACTCTGTGATTGTTCCCAGCACAATTAATGTCATTAAGGGTTCATTAATAAAAAGGATGCAGACCTGAAGATGATGTGATCAATAAAAGCATCACCCTGATGCTATTAATTAACAATGCTATTAATTAGCAATGCTCATGCTTTTGAGTTGCTCCTACACTGGTTTTCCAAAACTTTGGGCCTTTTAATCTCAGGAAAAGGAGGAATGATTTGGAAAAAGCACAGCTCAGTCATTCCACCACTGCCACTGGCCTTGGTGCTGGTGTGACCTGGGCTGCAGGTGGCACCTGGGGGCATCTGCTGGTGCTTCCCTCTCCAGCTGGGTGCTTTGTCCTGCTCTGACACGTGGGATGTGTTCCAGCATTTTCCATGGATAGTCCTGGCTGCAGGAGCACTTTGGGGCCACCACGTGTGGTCACCAGCAGCTCCTTCAGTGCCCCTTTTCCATGGAAAGGGACAGCAGGACAACCCCAAGGGACATGTTTGAGACCAAGGACAAAGCCAAGCCGTGGTGGTGGTGGTGGTGCCCAAACCCTGCAGATCAGTCCACAAGTGAGATTTTTAGTCCTAAAACCTGGAATTGGAGGCTCCGCCAGTTTGGATGGAGCTGGGCTTTGTTTCATAGGTTAAAAACACATAAATTTCCTTGTTGCACTCTGGTTTTATTTTTAACTCTTCAGCAATTTAATATTTTGGAGGTCTGCTTGTCCTCCCCCCAGTTTTCCATCTGCTACTGTGATTAATTTAAGGCCCAGCTTCATCCAGCCGAGCCAGAGCAAACCAAAAGGAATGGAAACCTCACCTAGGTTGTTTGGCAGGCAGCAGCAGACATGAATAACTTTGGAATTCGGGCTGGGAGAGCCAAGTGCCGTGCTCCTGGAGCCAGGATGGCTTGGCCAGGAGCCCCTGCAGACAGCAGGAGGCTGTGCAGGATCCAGCTGTGCTTCCTCCAGGCTTGTGCTGGAGGTGTTGCTGAGCACTCGGAAGCGCTGGGCTCTGCTTTCCTGCAGCCTCCCCAGGCAGGGGATGGTGCCAGAGCTCAGCTTCTCCCCCTCCCAGGCCTGGGAGCACCGTGAGGTAGTGGAAAGTTGCAGTGAGGAAGGTGGGACTGATTCCCCAGGCTGTGGGAGGAAGGAGAGGGGTGAAGCTGTGGAGCTCGGCTGCTCGGACAGGGAGGTGAAATAACCTGGCCAGAATTTGATTTATTTTTAACCTGGGTTGTTAAATTTTATTTTTAATTTTATTTTTAATTTTATTTTTAACCTGGGTTGTTAAAATCCAGGTTAAAATAAAGTTTAAATTTACAAATAAAATAAGCTGGGTGGGTGGTTATTTTTCACCTGGACTGGGAGGAGCCATCCCTGGCCAGGGATGGGGATGAGGATGGAAATGAGGATGAGGAGCAGTGGGGATGCCTCAGCTGCAGTTCCCACTGACAGGAGAGGGTTTTATGGGATCCTCGTGGAAGATCCATTTATCCCCAGATCCATTTTGAATGGAAATCTGCTCCAGCTGCACAAGTGGGTGGTGGCACCGGGGACACAGGCAGGAGTTTGGATTGTTTTAGGAAGGGAATAGTTCTGCTCTCAGAAGCCTCCAGAGCTCTAATTGGGAAAAGATGGAAAGGGAAACCACAGGACATAGACCTGTCATTAACTGAAGAACACTGGGATGTGTGAAGCCCAGGGCTGTAGGAGCTGGAAGTGGCCAGGAGATGTTGGTGAGTCATTCCAGGGATCCACAGGGAGTGAGGAAACCCAGAGTGTCTGGTTGGGTGGGACTGCAGCAAAGCTCCTGGAGCCAGCTCAGCAGCCCCTGCCTCAGATCCTGCTGCCCTGGCTGGGGTTTGGGGCCTGGGAGCAGTGCACTGGGATTTCAGGAGCCACTTGGGGCAGTGCCATGCAGGGATGTAAAAAAGAAACCAAAGTATTGCTTCCCGTGGAGGTCAAAATATTGTGGTTTGGGATCCTGATTTCCAGCAGGGGGTGGCTGTTGAGAGTAAGAAAATCCTTAGTCCAGGTTTCAGAGAAGTAGTAATAATAAAATAATAAATAAATAAAATAATAAATAAATAAACAAACAAAATAATAATAATAATAATAATAATAATAATAATAATAATAATAATAATAATAATAATAATAATAATAATAATAATAATAATAATATCCTGGCAGAATCCTGGAATATCCTGAGTGAGAAGGACCATGGATCCAGCTCCTGGCCCTGCACAGACACCCCACCAATCCCACTCTGGGCTCTCCAAACCCTCCTGGAGCTCTGGCAGCCTTGGGAATGTGCCCATTCCCTGGGGAGCCTGGGCAGTGCCAGCACCCTCTGGGGGAAGAACCTTGCCCAAAATCCAGCCTGAAATTCCATGGCACAGCTCCAGCCATTCCTCAGGCTCTGTCCCTGCTCACAGAGAGCAGAGGTCGGGGCTGTCTGTCCCTCAGGAGGAAGCTCCAGGCTGAGATCTCTCCCCTGAGTCTCCTCTTCTGCAGCTGCACAAACCCAGTGACCCCAAATGCTGCACATCTGTCCCCTGCAGACCCTTCCCCATCCCTGTGCCCTCCTTTGGGCACCCACTGGCACATCCAAGCCTCCCTCAGGCTGTGCAGGTGACCAGGGTGCTCCTTCCCTTGCCAGGTCCCTCCAGCAGGGATAGGCCAAGGGCTGGAGGGGCTGTGGGGTGACTTTGGTACCCAGGATGAGGGAAGAGATGAGGATCTGACTCCATGTTTCAGAAAGTTGATTGATTATTTTATGATATTTATTATATTAAAACTATTATACTAATATAGTTTATATTAATTATACTAAAAGTATAGAAGAAAGGATTTCATCACAAGGCTAGCTAAGAATAGAAAAAGAATGATAATAAAATCTTGTGACTGACCAAGACAGTCTGAACCAGCTGACTGTGATTGGCCATTAATTGGAAACAACCCCATGAGCCCAATCCCAGATGCACCTGTTGCATCCCACAGCAGCAGATAATCAATGTTTGCATTTTGTTCCTGAAGCCTCTCAGCTTCTCAGGAGGAAAAATCCTCAGGAAAGGATTTTTCAGAAAATATCGTGGCTGCAGGTATGATATTTTCTGAAAGTATCATCAGGCCCTGGTGAGCCTGATACCTGCTCCTATCTCCCTGATTAGGGTGTCCAGGGCATCTGCACTGGAGCACAGATACTTGCATGTATATACCCAGCAAAAACTAACAGTAAGGTTAGGACTAAATCTTTTGTCCTTGTGTGTGTGTGGCAACCATCTTGACATCTTCAGTGTCATGCTTTTGGTAAGCTATAAGAACATAAAATTTGGGGGGGATTGGTTGATGATTTACCCTGGACCATGGTGAAAGGTGCAGTTCACCCTCAGCCTGCACACAGGGGGCTGAGCCTGCCTGCTCAGGGTGTGCAGGGAGGATTTTCCCTGTGGAGAGGGCAGCAATGTGTGGAGAGGGCTGTAGAGTGATTTGGTTGTGTGGCAGCCGTTTGACATCTTCAGTGTCATGTTTTTAATAAACTACAAGAATGCATAATTTGGGTGTGATTGGTTGATGATTTACCCTGGACTGTGGTGGGAAGTGCATTTCCCCCTCAGCCTGCACACAGGGGGCTGAGCCTGGTTGCTCAGGGTGTGCAGGGAGGATTTTCCCTGTGGAGAGAGCAGCAGTGTCTGGAGAGGGTTGTAAAGTGATTTGGTGTGTGTGGCAGCCATTTGACATCTTCAATGTTGTGCTTTTTATAAGCTACCAGAACATACAATTTGGGTGTGATTGGTTGATGATTTACTCTGGACTGTGGTGGGTAATGCAGTTCCCCCTCAGCCTGCACACTGGGGGCTGAGCCTGCCTGCTCAGGGTGGGCAGGGAGGATTTTCCCTGTGAAGAGGGCAGCAATGTCTGGAGAGGGTTGTAGAGTGATTTGGTTGTGTGGCAGCCATTTGACATCTTCAGTGTCATGCTTTTGATAAGCTATAAGAATGTAAAATTTTGGGGGGGATTGGTTGATTATTTACCCTGGACTGTGATGGGAAGTGCAGTTCACCCTCAGCCTGCACACAGGGGGCTGAGTGTGGCTGCTCAGGGTGTGCAGGGAGGATTTTCCCTGTGGAGAGGGCAGCAGTGTCTGGAGAGGGCTGTGGAGTGATTTGGTTGTGTGGAGCAGGGCAGAGCTCTCCCTGCTGCAGCCTGGGACCAGCTGCCTTCCTCTGGCAGTGAGATCCCTGCAGCCTGGCCCTTGTTCCCTGCTCTGATCCCTGCTGGAGCCCTGCCATGGCTGGGCCCTGCCCAGGGTTCCAGGCAGGTTTCCTGTCTCCCTGCCAGCCGGGGTGCCTAAGCTGATTAGCTCTAAGGAGATCAGGGCTTGGCAAGGGCTGCACTGCAGGTAAACACTGCAGCTTCTCCTGCAGCTGGGAGCCTGTGGAGCTGTGAAATATGGCTCAGGAGTGAGGAATGGCGCTGGAAGAACCCTCAGGAAAAATACCAAGAAGTGCATGAAATGATAAGCAGAGCTGATAAGGTGCCTGGTGAGAGACTGAGAGGAGAAGCAAGCACAGATATGATCAGAGCCTATAAATACTGTCAACATGACAGCAGAGATGAGCAGGAGAAAGAGTCATTGTTATCTGATGGAAAACAAGCTCTGGGAGGAGCAGCCATGGGAGCAGGGGGTGTGGAGGGGATCCCCAGGAGCAGGAACACTCCTTGGGATGGAGCAAATCCTCAGCTGCCCCTCATTCCCAAGGCTGTCCTGGTGCCCATCAGTGTGCTCAGCGCTGCATCCCCTGGCACAGAACCACCCTTGGCACCTGTGATCCTGCCAGGAGCTTCCTTAAATTCCCATTTTCCAGGTGCCAGTGAGGTGTCCTGGTTGGCTGATCCCCTCAGGTGCTGCTTGTCCATATCCTTCCCCTTCCCCTTCCCCTTCCCCTTCCCCTTCCCTTTGGAAACAAAGGAAGTCTGAGCAGAGGATGGGTCTGGGATGGTTCCAGGGACCCCCAGGACATCCTCCTGGAATAAATCTGGAGATTGTGTGTCACACAGCTTGGGAATGTGCTCCTGGAGTGGGATTTCAGTCTGAAACCCTGATTTATTGATTCCTGATTTACTGTTGTGTCTGGTGCCACCGGGATTGGCCAGCTCTTCCTCGCTTCAATGGGCAACCAGAGAGGCCTGTGGTCCCCAGGGGTGAACTGGGTGAACTGGGGCCACTCTGGGGATTCCAGCTGGAGCTCAGGAGACGCTGGAGCCCAAGAGGTGCTCAGCAGATTCTCCACCCACCTCTTGGCCTTGCTGTGCTGATCAGGATCCTTCCCAGACCTGGTGTTTGCAGAGCTCTCCAGCTGTTCCTGGGTCCCATCCAGGTGTTCCTGGCTTCTCCAGGAGCACAAGCACGACAGTTATGCTGCACATTCCAGGCCAGGGCTCTTGGGAAAGCCACCCTTCCCAAGAGAGAGCTGTCCTGGAAGGAGAGCTCACATCAAAGGAGCCCGGAGCGATAGGGATCACATAATTGCTGCCTCTCCCCTTCCTTCTGACTCCTGTCACTCACAGTCTGGGATTGTTATCTCTGGGCTTGGGCAGCAGCAATCCTGACTGCAGGATCTGTGTCATCCAGATAAGGTGGTGTGTGGTGGCTTTTCCAGCCTGGATGGCTGCTGGGGTAAAATGGAGTGGTGTTTCATGGTCCTGTTGGAGAGGACTGTCCTGCAGCCCAGCTGCACTGGGAGCTGTTTCCCTTGGGAATGTGCTCAGGAGAAGGGAACAGGGCACAGAGTGGCTCCTGTGCTGTGGCAGCTCAGGGAATCCTGTCCTCTTTTCTGGAGGGAGGTGGATGATCACAGAATCCAAAATAGTTTGGATTGGAAGGGACCTTAAAGCTCATCTCATGGGAAGGGACACCTTCCTCCATCCCAGGCTGCTCCAAGCCCTGTCCAGCCTGGCCTGGGACACTTCAGTGATCCAGGGGCAGCCTCAGCTTCTCTGGGAAGCTCTGCCAGGGCCTACTCACCCTCACAGGGAACACTTTTTCCTAAAATCCCAGGAACTGGGGCTCAGGGCTGGCCCTTGGTCGCTCACCTTGTGTGTCCCAGCTCTGCCCTTGGGTGCCTGGAGATTCACCAGCGCCTTTGGGGCCAAAACCAACACGGGGGGGGGAGAACGTTCCTGAGCAGCTCTGGCATCAGGAATTCCCAAGAAACAATTCAGCAGCCTGAGGCTCGGTGTGCTGCAGTGGGTCTGGCTGTGGCTGATGCTCACAGTGCTGCTGTCTCTCCACAGAATGCCATGAACCTGCCTCCCGACAAAGCGCGGCTCCTGCGGCAGTACGACAACGAGAAGAAGTGGGAGCTCATCTGTGACCAGGTGAGGAGCTCTGGAGAGCCCTGGGAGCTGCCTCTGCCCAGCTGCTCCATCCACAGCGACCCTGGGCCTTGCAGGACCTCGCAGGACCTCGCAGGACCCAGGAAACTCCTGTTCCCAGGAGCTTCAGACACTCATTGCTTCTGCTCCCTTGTTGGTAACCGCTCCTAGAGGCCTTGCAGTGACAGCTGCAGCGACCCCAGCCCATCCTGGGGTTCTGTCATTCCCTGATTTGTGTTTCTCCGTGTCCCAGAGGGCTGGGAACTCTGGGCTGGAGTTTGTGCTGGCAGCAGGGCAGGCAGGAGCTGTTTGATGCCAGCCTGGAGGTGCCAATTCCCAGCTCACAGAGGGATGGAGATCCCTTTCCCCTTTGATGCTTCCATCCTGGATTCCCTCTGGCTGCTGAACGCTGCTGGGTTTGCCCTGCACAGGCTCAGCCTGAGCTCAGGGTCTTGCAAATGAGAACAAATGGTCAAATGAGCAAATGAGCTAATGAGCAAATGATCAAATTAACAAATTAACAAATGAGCAAATGAACAAATGATCAAGTGAGCAAATGATCAAATGAGCAAATTAACAAATGAGCAAATGAACAAGTGATCAAATGATCAAATGAACAAATGATCAAATGAGCGAATTAACAAATGATCAAATGAGCAAATAATCAAGTGAGCAAATGAACAAATGATCAAATGAGCAAATTAACAAATGATCAAATGAACAAATGATCACATGATCAAATGAACAAATGATCAAGTGATCAAATGAGCAGATGATCTCAGTGCAGGCAGTGTCTGGCTGCCCATGTCATGCTCTGTGGTGACAGCTGGAGCTGCCACCTCCAGGGACTGGAGGCTGAGCCCCTGCTCACCTCCAGGGGCTGGGAACAGCCTGGGTGAGGCAGTTCCA
The DNA here is from genome assembly GCA_009764595.1 of Geothlypis trichas. NCBI lineage: Eukaryota > Metazoa > Chordata > Aves > Passeriformes > Parulidae > Geothlypis > Geothlypis trichas. Next base: position 1,444,864 of record CM019907.1, on the reverse strand, counting down.
GATGCTGGAGCATCACCTGCTGAGCTGTGCAGGGTGTGCAGCCATCAGCAGGATGTGGTGGATCAACAAGAATGGCATTTTGGGGGGAATACAAAATGTGACAAAGTGGGATTTGAATTTGGGAGCCAGCAGCAAAATGCCATGGAGTTCAGCAGGAATGGCTAATGAAGATAATTGATCAGCACTGGGAAAGAGGGATGTTCCCTTGGGATGTGAGCTCAGCAGAGCCAGGGTGAGAGTTTGGCAGGAGGTCAGGGACATTGGGATAAGGACATTTATGGGACACATCCTATTCAGCTGATACAGTGGTGGGGTGCCTGATGCAGTCATGGAATTCCAGACTGGTTTGGGCTGGGAGGGACCTTAAAGCCCATCCAGTTCCAACCTGAGGAACACCTTCCACCATCCCAGATTGCTCCAAACCCCATCCAACCTGGCCTTGGGCACTTCCAGGGATCCAGGGGCAGCCACAGCTTCTCTGGGCACCTGTGCCAGGGCCTGGCCACCCCCACAGGGAAGGATTTTTTCCCCAATACCCCATCCAACCCTGCCCTCTGGCAGTTTAAATTCATTGCACAGGTACCTTAAAACTTAATGAAGAATTGCTTTTTTCCCCATGAGTTTCCTGTGCAGAGAATGTAAAGCTTGAGCTATTTAAAGATTCAGTTTACTGAGACACTTTAAAATGCAGGAGCTGCTGTGAGTGATTGCAGATTCCCCACCCCTGCAAGTGCTCCAGGCCAGGCTGGACAGGGCTGGGAGCACCTGGGACAGTGGGAGGTGTCCCTGCCATGGCACTGGGTGAGCTTTAGGGTCCCTCCCAGCCCAGTCCAGTCTGTGATTCCATGATTTGTGCCAGGCTGTTCCCTGCAGAGGTGTGAGCTCCGTGCTGAGCTCCTGCTGGCAGTGGGACAGGCAGGAGCTGTTTGATCCCAGCCTGGATGTGCAAATTCCCCCTCGGAGCTGATCCACCCTCTGCAGCTGCTGCTGATTCACTGCCCGGCATGGGCTGAGACAGCAGCCTGAGCAGATGGGGAGGAAATTTGCAATCTGGAGTAAATCTCCTTGCACAACTCCCAGCCAGTCCACCCCCGGGCTGGGATGAGTCCCTTCCCTGGGATGGGCCCTTGCCATCCTTTGGAAGGGCAGGGAGGCAGGGCTGGAGGAGCAGCACTGAGCAGCCAGCGGGGCCAGGGGACCAAGTGCCACCTTTGCCCTGTTGTGCCATCCCATGGGGCACCCTGGGCAGGGAGGACAGCCTGGGGTCTGGCACAGCTCCCTGGGGGTGCTGCCACCCCCTCAGTCCCAGCAGTGTGAGCAGGTGTCACTAAAGGCGCCAAAATGCAGCATATGGGGTGTGAAATATTTATATATTCACAGTATAGAAATACTGCCCTGGAATATCTAAATATATATAATATTCATGTTTTTATTTATATTTATATTCATATTCATATTCGTAATTAAAAATATAACATATAAAATATAGTACATATTCACAGTATAGAAATATTGCCCTGGAATATCTATCTATATTTATGTATCTATATATCTATATATCTGTATCTATATCTATATCTATATCTATATCTATATATAATATTCATATTAATATTCATATTACTATTAATAATATCAGCAATAAAAAATATAACATCTTAAAATATTGTACATATTCACAGTATAGAAATAGTGCCCTGGAATATCTAAATAGTAAATAACAACAACAACAACAACAATAATAAGTTATATTATATATAATATATAAAGTATAATATATACTCACAATATAGTAATATTGCCCTTTAATACATAAAAATATATAAAATTAATATTATTATTAATAATTATATATATATATATATATATATATATATATATATATATATATATATATAAATATATATATAAACAAAAAACACTGTATATATTCACAATATATAAATAGTGCCCTGGAATATATATGTATTATATCTATAAATATTATAAATTTGAAATATAATAAAATATTACATGTAATATTTAAAAGAGAAATATATAATAGTATATACAGATATATTATATATAATAATACATATAGAATATATATAATGTATAAAATTATATTTCAATATATATTCACAATATATAAATAGTGCCCTGGAATATATAAATATTATACTATAAATATTATAGAATTTAAATATAATAAAATATTACATTTAATAATTAAAAATATAAATATATAATAATATATACTAATATATTATGTATAATAATACATATAGAATATATATAATATATAAAATTATATATTTTCACAATATATAAATAGTGCCCTGGAATATATAAATATTATATATCATTCCATGAGGACACTTCCACAGTGACTCATTGTCCTGCTGGTGGGAATGGCTGGATTGCTGGGATGGGACCGAGCCACCCTCTGGATCTGTGGGGATGGGGAATTCTGCACCATGCCCAAGATGTGTGTGAGACTCTGCTCCCCATCTCCTTGTCCATGATCTCCTTGTCCATGATCTCCTTGTCCATGATCTCCTTGTCCTTGTCCATCTCCTTGCCCATCTCCTTGTCCATGTCCTTGTCCTTGTCCATCTCCTTGTCCATTTTCTTGTCCATGTCCTTGTCCATGTCCTTGTCCTTGTCCATGTCCTTGTCCATCTCCTTGTCCATCTCCTTGTCCATCTCCTTGTCCATCTCCTTGCCCATCTCCTTGCCCATCTCCTTGCCCATCTCCTTGCCCATCTCCTTGCCCATCTCCTTGTCCATCTCCTTGTCCATCTCCTTGTCCATGTCCTTGTCCTTGCCCATCTCCTTGTCCATGTCCTTGTCCTTGTCCATCTCCTTGTCCATCTCCTTGTCCTTGTCCTTGTCCATCTCCTTGCCCATCTCCTTGACCATTTTCTTGCCCATGTCCTTGTCCTTGTCCATGTCGTTGTCCATGTCGTTGTCCATGTCCTTGTCCATCTCCTTGTCCATCTCCTTGTCCTTGTCCATGTCCTTCCCCACTGTCCCAGTCCGTGGGGTTTATGCACTCCCAGCACGGCCTGTGGGATTCTCATCCCCACTCGGGTCCTTCCCCAGCATCTGTGAATCCCAGGAATGAAACAGCTTAGTGGGGGTAATGATAATAATTTGAATTACAGATGGGCTAATGCAGAAAAATGCCCTGAGTGGCTTTGGGAGCCCAGGCTTGTTGGGGAAGGCACAATTTCCTGGATCCAGAGTGAATGTGTTTTCCAGAGCTGGGTAACCTGGGGATGTGTAGGAGGCTCCTGGAAGGATCACGTGGAGCAGGAGGAAGTGCCCAGGTCCAGCAGCTCCTCTTGGCTGCTGAAGCAAAGCCCCCCCAGGCCCCCTTTTTCTGTGTCCATCAGAAAAGAAAGTGCTAATTCTGGGTGAAAGAGGCACAGGAGAGCTGTTGTGCTCCTGATTTTCCTCTGAATCTGGATTCTGGGTGAAAGAGGCACAGGAGAGCTGTTGTGCTCCTGATTTTCCTCTGAATCTGGATTCTGGGTGAAAGAGGCACAGGAGAGCCTCCTTCACACAGAATTAGCACTTTCTAAGCTGTTGTGCTCCTGCTTTTCCCCTGAATTATGGAATCATGGAATGGGCTGGGCTGAAAAGGACTTCAGAGCCATTCAGTCCCACCCTTTACCCTATCCCAGGTTATTCCAGCCTGGCCTTGGACATTCCAGGGATCCAGGGGCAGCCACAGCTGCTCTGGCAATCCCAGCCCAGCCAGGAATTCCCAATTCCCAATGTCCCATCCATCCCTGCCCTCTGGCACTGGGAGCCATTCCCTGGCTCCTGTCCCTCCATCCCTTGTCCCAAATCCCTCTCAGGATTTAATCCCAGTGAATTCTCCCCATTTATTCCCCCAAAGGAAGGTGCTGGACCCAGCTCATCTCACTGCTCTCTGTCCTTGCATTCCCTGTGCTCTTCCATCCTTCCTTCCTCCTCCTCAGGGATTTTCCAAGCCAGGAAGGACCTTTATCCTTGGGAATTTAGCTGTTTTTCTCACACAAAGGCAGTGTGCAGCCACTGCTGCCCCTGTCCTTCCAGCCTGCTGATAATGCTGCAGCTCCCAGCAGGCACGTAGGGCAGATAAAAGGGTTTCACCAGGATTTAGGAACTTTGTTGTGTCTGAATGGCTCAATCCAGGGAAGCCACCACGTCCCAGTGGCGATGTCACCCCACAGCATTTGCTGAGCAAGGTTTGGCTGCTCCAATCCGGATTTTAGGCTTTATTTTTTTTTTTGTGTGTGTGGTGAAAATGCCCGACCTCATCACTCAGATGTGTTAAATGCTGGGTTTGGAAGCAGAGCTGGCCAAGGAGTGGGTGGGAATTGCCAGAAGTGGAGGGGAGGAGCTGACAGGAAATAAAAGCAGGGATTTTTAACTCTTTCATTATGGTTTCTGAGGCACAGCAGTGCCTTTGGGAAGTGTGGGTGCTGCCAAGGGGGATCATGAGAGGATCCTGGTGGGTTCCATGAGAGGATCCTGGTGGATTCCAGGCAGATCAGCCTGCAGGCAGCTCCATTCCCAACCCCTGGGAGCTCCCAGTCAGATTTTTGGGATGAGGGTGGCTGTGACCAGACATCCAGGGTGACTTGGAGGCCTCCCTGCACAGCCTGGCCCTTGCAGCTTCTTAATCAGCCTCTAATATAAAACACTCGGAGCTGGATAAACCCAGACAGGAATCACAGCCAGGAAAGGGCAATTTTTAAAGGCTAATCCCTCCTAGCTTTCCAAACCAGCAAAAAACACTTGAGGGGGCTGTAAAAATGTTTCCAGGCCTAGGAGATGTTTACCACGAGTAATTTTGGTCACTCCTCAGGTAGGAGCCTTGCTGGAGTTTGCAGCTCATGGATAATGTCTGGAAAGTCTTTTAACACAAATAATTCCCCTCCACAAGAATGAGCAGCATCTTTTTAAACGAAGCTGCTGCAGAGATTATTACATAAATACATAATTACAGCCAGGTTTGAAGAAAACAAACAAAACCATCCAGTAGCTGCATCCCAGACTGTTAAATGTGCTCCTTGAGTCTCTTTAAACGTTTCATTTTGAGGATTCCAGGCAATTAAAGCTGGTTGGGAAAAGCTCCTGTCACTTCAGCAGATGAGGGTGGATTATTTGGGAAGAGGAATTAATCCATAAGAGCTGAAGAGCTGCTCTGGGGGATTGGACTGAGCACAGCTCTGTCAGCAGAAAGGGGGGGATAAATAGGAGAGAGGACATGGAGCATTGTTGGGATGGGACACTGCTGCCAGGGGGACGTGGCAGGGGCTGGAATTGGGGGATCCTTGAGGGCTTTTCCAACCCAAACCACTCTGGGCTTCCAGAAAATCTCTGTGTTCCCCATGGGAGGCTCCAGTAATCCCTGAGAAAGAGCCAAGAAGAGTCCACAATGGTGGATGTGTTGCTGGAGCAGGGCAGACCCTGCTGCTGTCACTTTGTCCAGAGAAGAACCCTCAGGGAAGAACTTTGCATTTTCTGAGCTGTTTTTTAGATAAAATAGGAAATGCCAATTCCAGAGCTGTGTGGAGGTGCATGGAAAAAGAATCCAGCTGTAAAAGAGCAGAGCCATGAGTGCTCTGTGACTTCCAGAGCTCCCACCAGGGCTGGTGGAGCTGACAGAAGAGATTTTCCTTCATTTCTTTCCTGCTGGCCATGGTGGATTGCTTCTTTTCCAGCAAGCAGCAAGATAATAACAGGAAGGACTTGTGGTGTTCAGACAGTTCTGGTAACTGGGCAGCAGTGTCCTGTTCATTCTGGAATAAGCTTGGGATAATGCAGTCAGAATTGCATCCTGACCTAATAAAGGGAGGTTTCAGATAAAAGAGGAAATTTCAGGAGATTGGGATGAGATCTTTCCTCCAGGGAAAAAAGGGCTAGAATAGCTTAAAGTTCTTCCAAGATCCAAGTAGGATCAGAGTGTTTGGGAATGCTGTGAGGGGGTTTGGACACAGCACACTGCCCAGGGAACAGCTCGTGTTTCACAGCAGCTCTGGTGGGATAAACTTCCAGCTGGGAAAGCAGGGGAAAATCAGGGAGCTCTCAGAAAACAGAGCTTTGGTGCTTGTCACCAAAATCTGTGCTCTGGAGATGAGGGGGGATTGATTGGAGATGGAGTGATCCCTGCAGGAGGAGCTGGGACCTTGAGGAAAGGCTTCCCACTGCCAGAGGGCAGGGATGGGTGGGACATTGGGAATTGGGAATTCCCAGAGCAGCTGGGGCTGCCCCTGGATCCCTGGCAGTGCCCAAGGCCAGGCTGGAGCAGCCTGGGACAGTGGGAGGTTTTTCCCAAAAGGATTTTGTGTTGGTGCATGCATCTCCTCTCCTGACCCTTTTCCTTCCTCTCCATGCTCTGCTGAGCAGAAACCCTGGAACTTCAGATGGATGTGCAACTAAAATTCAGAATTCCCACTGAATGTTTAAGGTGTCTTTTTATACTGTTGATATAAATATCAAGATCCATTTAAATCTATTTTAATTGCATGCATAGATTATCCACTTAGGAATAGAATGTATTATAAATATATATTGTTCAATATGTATGTGGTGCACGTGTTGTCTGGGTAAAGTAAATACAGCAAAATGTCTGATGTTTATTCCTGCCTCTTTTCCAGGAAAGATTCCAAGTGAAGAATCCTCCACACACTTACATCCAGAAGCTGAAGGGATATCTGGACCCAGCAGTGACCAGGAAGGTGAGGAGCATCCTGTTTCCTCCTGCCAGGATGGTCCTGGGCTCCAGGTTCCTTCCTGCCTTTGTGCAAATGCCATGGAAAGTTGCAGGGAGAAGCAGAGAGAAATTGGGAATTTGCTGCAGTTTTCCAGCTTGGGAAGGAGGGCAGATGTTGGGAAGCCCAGGACCATCTGACAAGGAGCACAGCTTGTTTTGATAATGTTGGCTTCAGTAAATAACCTGACACATTGTCTCTGAGCTGGGCTCTAGGCCTGGCTTTGGCTAAACCCCTGTCTGATGGCCCTTTGCTCATCCCTGGGAGGGGGTGTCCAAGTTTTGAGTCTTTTTCTTTGGGAATTTGCCTGGCAGAGGCTCAGTGCAGCTGAGTGCACCATAAATGGTGGTCAGCTCCATCCATGGGGATCAGCTCCATCCATGGGGATCAGCTCCATCCGTGAGGATCACCTCCATCCATGGGGTTCAGTTCCATCCATGGGGATCAGATCCATCCTTGGTGACAGCTCCATCCATGGGGATCAGCTCCATCCATGGGGATCAGCTCCATCCATGGGGTTCAGTTCCATCCATGGGGTTCAGTTCCATCCATGGAGATCAGCTCCATCCATGGGGATCAGCTCCATCCTTGGTGACAATTCCCATCCATGGGGATCAGCTTCATCCTTGGTGACAGCTCCATCCCTGGGGATCAGCTCCATCCATGAGGATCCCTTCATCCCTGGGGATCAGCTCCATCCATGGGGATCAACTCCATCCATGGGGATCAGCTCCCATCCTTGGTGATCAGTTCCTTCTGTGGTGATCATCTCCATCCATGGTGACAATTCCTTGGGGTGGTGTTGGCTTTTTATACTAAAAACTACGTGTACTTTATTTACAATCATTCTCCAATACCTATCACCTGTGTTACACACTCTGTCTCTACCCTAAACCAATCCAGAAGTGTCACCATCACAGCAGAAGAGGGAGGACAAGAAGAAGAAGAAGAAGAAGAAGGACATGACATGCCCAAATTACTCCATCTTGCCTCTTGAGCCCCCATTCTAAATCCCCAAAATTCTTCTTTTTCACCCTGTGACAAATTCTCTATCATTCTACTCAAACTCTTGTGGCTTGTAACTCCTCACACAAAGTTGGGAATTGTTTCCATGGGTTAAATCCAAGGCACAGGTGTCTGTGACTCCGTGCCAAGGTCTCTGAGCCCTGCCAGGGTCTGGAGTCCCCCAGGGCAGCCAGAGTGATGTCCTGGGTCCTGACACTGCTGTGGTTGGAGCCCCCAGCCAGGAACAGGAGCCATTTCCTAGGAAACCCTGAGGTTCTGTGTGGATGTTGCCAGCCCGGTGAACGGGGTCTTTGTGCTTTTCCTCCACAGGGTTTGGAGATTGTTCCGCGTTTGGCTTCGCTCCGCGGGCTCACATTGGAGCCTTTCTTACCCAGGGCTCCCAGGACAAAGGACAAACCCAGAGGGGCCTAAAAATAACTGCCCTGGTTTCCTGCCTGTTGTTGGGTCACTGCAGATCACCCACAGCCCTTCCTCAGCCCCTCTGACACGGGAACGGATGGGAGAGATCATCGCACCAGGGTTTCCACAGGGATGGGAGAGATCATCCCACCAGGGTTCCTGCAGGGATGGGAGAGCTCATCCCACCAGGATTCCTGCAGGGATGGGAGAGCTCATCCCACTGGAGTTAAGGTTTCTGCAGGGATGGGAGAGCTCATCCCACCAGGGTTTCCACAGGGATGGGAGAGCTCATCCCACCAGGGTTCCTGCTGAAGGTTTCCACAGGAATTGGGAGAGCTCATCCTGCTGGAGTTAAGGTTTCTGCAGGGATGGGAGAGCTCATCCCACCATGATTCCTGCTGAAGGTTTCCACAGGGATAGGAGAGCTCATCCCACCAGGATTCCTGCAGGGATGGCAGAGCTCATTCCACCAGGGTTTCCGCAGGGATAGGAGAGCTCATCCCTCCAGGATTCCTGCTGAAGGTTCCTGCAGAGATGGGAGAGCTGATCCCACTGGAGTTCTTGCTGAAGGTTTCCACAGGTGTGGGAGAGCTCGTCCCACCAGGATTCCTGCAGGGATGGGAGAGCTCATCCCACTGGAGTTAAGGTTTCTGCAGGGATGGCAGAGCTCATCCCACCAGGGTTCCTGCTGAAGGTTTCCACAGGGATAGGAGAGCTCATCCCATTGGAGTTAAGGCTTCCACGGGAATGGGAGATCTTGTCCCACTGGGATTCCTGCTGAAGGTTTCCACAGGGATGGGAGAGCTGATCCCACCAGGGTTTCCACAGGGATGGGAGAGCTCATCCCACTGGAGTTCTGGTTTCTGAAGGGATGGGAGAGCTGATCCCACCAGGATTCCTGCTGCCATTGAGGTGCTGGCACTGTTTTTGCTGCACGGCTCCACCTGGCCTCTCCCATCCAGGAATTCTTTCCCAGTATCCCCCCTCACCTTATCCCTCCTCACCCCTTTAGCTCTTGCTCAGGCAGGAGAATGTTCCAAAACTGCTGCTCCAGAGGGATTTCTGCAGCTGTTTCACCCCTTCCATGGGCAGGGAGAACAGGATCCTCCAGTCCTGCTCCAGATGGGATTGAGGTGCCCCCACTGGCTCTCTGCCACCTCATTGTCAGGAATCTTCAGGAGAAAGTTTGGTGTTAAACCAAAGCTTGGCTTATAAAGAAATGTTTATTTATCTCCAGGCTTTTAATTTCCTTAATCCTGGAAGCTCCAGGATGTTCCTGGGAACAGGAGGGATCTCTCCACACGTGTTTTTGTTGACTGCTGGGCTGTTGTTGCTGCATTCCTGGGGATTTAGAGGAGTTCTCAGTTTCCCCCCGTGTTTTCTTCATTCCCTCTGTGCTGGGTGAGATGTTGATATTTTTTAATAGAGCCTAATTGTTATTTTTGCTGCTCATTCCATTGCAGAAATTCAGGAGACGAGTCCAGGAGTCAACTCAGGTGCTCCGAGAACTGGAAATTTCCTTGAGGACAAACCACATTGGGTGAGGGTTTTTGATGCCTCTGGTGCAATTTAATTCTTATTATTTCTATTTTTATTTTTATTATCTCTATTTTAATTTTATTTTAAATTTGATTTTGTTCATTAATTTATTTTTTATTATTTAATAATTCATTTTTGAATTCCAAAGTTGTCTGTCTTTGAGAATGCACCCCTTTGCATGTCAGTAAGTGATGCCACTTGATTGCTAATTAAAGCCTGATGGGCTTAGTTAAGGGGAGCTGGGCATCTCAAGAGGATAATTCAGCTTTAATCCTTTCCTGATGGATTCATCCACATTTTTCTGAGGGCTAGGGAAAGGTTGGAGTCAGCTCCTGCTCAGTCAGAGCACAGGGAGTGAAGCTGTGTCCAGAATAAATATATATAAATTTGTATATATATGTAATAAATTTATAATATATGCATTTAACATTCAAATAAATAATAAATAAATTTAACTAAATAATATTTTTTAGAAATTCTAATTTATTTTAGAATTTTAAAAATTAAAATTCTAAAATATATATAAAATAATAATAAAATTTAAAAATTATAATATAATCAAATTATAGAAATTATTAATTTATTCAATTATTAAAATTTACATTTAACTATAAATTTATATATAAATATATAAACTATATATTTATATAAACTATATAAATATATAACTATAAATGTATCACCCCCCTTACTGTCTCATAGCTTTAACATGGAGCCTGTTAAAGCTGGGAATAACAGCACCAGGATTTATCCACAAAGCTGCAAATCCATCCCAGATTGCTGCAGTAGAATTGCCAGAGGTTTTGTTTTTATCAGAGTTTAGTTTTTTATCAGCCATCCCTTTCCCATCCTCGTTCCCAGCAGTTTCACCTTCCTGTGGGAGCAGAAGCTGCTCCAGCCCTGGGGCAGCAGCCAGGGAGCATTTCCAGTGGTTTTCTCCATGGTCACACCCCGTGTCCAGCTCAGTCCCGTGGATTTTTTGGGGCTCTGGTGTGATTTTGAGGGAATGGGGTCCCATGGATTTTTTGGGGCTCTGGTGTGATTTTGAGGGAATGGGGTTATTTCAAGCTGTGGATGGAATTGCAGTCCCAGTGTGGGGATGGGAACCTTTCTTGGAGCTTCACCATCCCAAAAACTCCTCCTGCAGCCCTGCCAGGTGTTCCCTCCTTTTCCAGCCAGGGAGCATTTCCAGTGGTTTTCTCCATGGTCACACCCCGTGTCCAGCTCAGTCCCATGGATTTTTTGGGGCTCTGGTGTGATTTTGAGGGAATGGGGGCATTTCAAGCTGTGGATGGAATTGCAGTCCCAGTGTGGGGATGGGAACCTTCCTTGAAGCTGCAATTCCATCCCAAAAACTCCTCCTGCAGCCCTGCCAGGGGTTCCCTCCTTTTCCAGCACCAGGAATTCCCTCCAGAGGCTCAGGGCATCCATGGATCCCCCTGGATTCAGGATGGGCAGGAGGAACCTGGGTGCTGCTGCCCCAGGGCAAGGAAGGAGGGCACAGCACCAGTGCTCATTTCCTTAGGGCCCCTGGCTGAGGGATCCTTTCCAAAACACATTTTATAAAACACCAGGCTGGTTATTTTCACAGGGAAATGATAAAAAATGTCCCTCCTGAAGAGCAGAATCAGTCAGAGGTGATGGATTCCCACTCCCCCAGCCTGGAATTCCATTTCCCTCCCTGGACTCCCTCATTCCAGTGGCACCCAGCCACTCCCAGGGGATTTGCTGCCCCACTTGGGTTCAGAGAAGAGCTGGAGCTGTGCTCAGGTTCCTTTTTCCCCTCACTTTGCCCCTCAATTGATGGATTTTCAGATTTTTCTTGGCATTATCAAAGCTTTGGGACATAACAGACTTCCCTGAATTATTTTGCCAAACCCAGGGGCCAGAATTCACTGTGACAGGTGAACACCTTTTAAAAAAAGAGGCAAAATTGCTGTTAAATGTACACCCAGGGTGTCCATCAGAGATTCTTTTCCTGCCTTTACAGCCTGCTGGAAATCAGGATGAGATAAAAACTGAGCCAAGTCCCTGTGTGAGGAATTGACCTTCACAGTGCTGCAAAAACCCCTCATTTCAGTACATTTGGAAAGGCATCCAAAGGGCTCTTTAAAGTCCTCTAAATCACTTTGAAAACCCTTTATTTTTTTTGCTCAGAGTGCTGCAGTGGCTCTGTCTCTGGTTTTTCTGAGAATTCCAGGGAATCCCAAAGGCTGTAATGTCTGTGTTTCTCTCCCAGGTGGGTCAGGGAGTTCCTCAATGAGGAGAACAAAGGCCTGGATGTCCTGGTGGAGTACCTGTCCTTTGCCCAGTATGCAGTCACGTAAGTGAGACCATTCCTGGGATTTCCTGCCAGGAAATGCATGGATTTTAGGGAATTTTCCTTCATTCCAAAGGGGTTAAGCATTGAACAATTCCAGGGATTGTGGTGGGGTCACAATCCCTGGAATTGTTCAAAAAGTGGCTTGGTGGGCAAGGAAGTGTTTGGTGATTCTGGTGTTTTCCAGCCTCAATAATTCCATGATTCTGTGGGCCTGAGAGCAGAGGAAATCTTGATGTGAGTTTGGAATCACTTCATCACAGCAGGCAAAAAAAAACCAACAAAACAACCTGAATTTAAACCTTGGGATTATTTATCTCTGTTCATATTTTTTATCTTTGGTTTCTGAGCATCTTGGGGGTAGAGAACCCATCCCAAAATGTGTGGAAAGATGCAGGGTTCCTTGGAAACAGGTTTGCAGTTGGTGTTTGTGCCCAGGGCTTTGTGTTCCTGCTGAGTTCAAAGGGATTCCCACCCCTGGCAGCCAGGCTGGGCTGCAGGGCAGCAGATGTGCTGCAGCACAGCTCAGCAGCAATTCCAGGGCAGTTTGGGAGTTGGGAAGACTGAAAACCGATTTTTTTTCTGACATCTGGGATGCTGGGATCAGGTTTAGTTGTTTGGGTCATAAATCTTGAGATGGGCTCTGAAAAACCAGTGGGGAAAATCAGCTTTCAGTGGGGATCTTCAGCTGAGACTTTGTTTTATGGTGATGGAATCAGCCCAGACTGGTTTGGACTGGGAGGGACCTTCAAGCCCATCCCTGCCATGACCAGGGAGCCTTCCCAGCCCCAGGGTGCTCCAAACCCCATCCAAGCTGGCTGTGGGCAATTCCAGGCATGGGGAATTAATCCACATTCATTCAGGATATCGTAGCAGATTTTTTTCCTATAAAAATGAAAGAGAAGCCTTAGGTTAAAGATAATTTTGGAGTAGAAACTCGAGCTGGGGAGAGCCGATAATTTATTTTTAGCAAGGCTGCCATCAGATTTACGTCTGTCACTGCCCAGAAAAGAGATTTGTGGTGGAACTGCAGGGAAATTTATGAGGGAAAATCCTATGGTTTCAAATGTTACCCACTGGAAAAAACCGTGCACAGCAAAAAGAAATGTTTGTACAAAGCCTTTCTTCCTAAATTTATACAAATGTACGCAAGGAGCTCGCTGGGTTTTTCCCCTCTCGCATGGGGAACATGAGTAATAACCTCAGGAGCTGGAAGGGGAACAAGCAATTCCTGCTTGGAGTAGCAGAACAACGGGCAAAGAGTCAGAAATCAGGGAATCTGGGATGATGGGGGTGATATTTGAATGTGCTGGGAGGTTTGTGGGGCCAGACTGGGATGGAGGAAACCAAAGTGGGACTGGCACAGCTGATTTATGGAGACTCACTGGAGAGAGCTCCCAGAATTCCCAGCCTTTCCTTCCAGGCAGGGATATTCCTCAGCAACAGTCAGTGTTGGATTTATTATAAATTGAAGAAGTTGTTTGTTTGTTTGTGTGTTTGTTTGTTTGTTTGTTTGAAGATGTTCCCTGAGGGATTCAAAGCCCTGTGGATGTGGCACTTGGGGACAAGGGCCACTGCTGGCCTTGGCAAGGCTGGGAATGGTTGGATTCCATGTTCTTGGAGGGCTTTCCCACCTGTTGTAGAATTTCCTTCCCCTTGTGAAGCTCATCCTGTTTCCTTGGACTTTTTCATGTCCCTCCAGCACCACAACTCTCCTTTTCCATTGTTATTTCACCCGTTGGGATCACAGAACCCTGGAATGGTTTGGGTGGCAAGGGACCTTCCCAGGGCTGGGGGATCACTTGGGTTTGATGGTCCTGGAGGTCTTTTCCTTTGTTTTTGTCCTGTTTGGCTTTGCCCAATGATTCTGTGATTCCAGCGGGAAGGAGAACTCCGCGCGCGCCTCTCCCGCCTCACCCGGCCTTGGAATTTCCTTTTCCTTGCAGGTTTGACTTTGAGAGCCTGGAGAGCAGCGTGGAGAGCTCCATGGACAAGTCCAAGCCCTGGAGCCGCTCCATCGAGGACCTGCACAGGGGCAGCCAGCTGCCCTCTCCCGTGGGGAGCAGCGCGTCCCGCTCCGGCCGCCACTCCACGCTCCGGTACGGACCCCTCGAGGGCCCTCCCTGCCCTCTGAGCTGGTGAAGGAATGGGGGTTTGAGGTGGAAGGAGCCTCTCAGGGGCAGGATGAGCTGAGGATGTTAGTGTTCACAAACACAGAATCACAGTGATTATATGTGGGGCTTTTTATTAAGAGCTCTGGGAATTGGGGTATTACAACCCAAATCTGATTCCGACCATACATTCGAGGTGAAGGTGTTTTATACTCTATCCTTACATAACTTTCATGTTAATTATTAAACTGACACTGTTCTGTTGTATACATAGATTTCAGCTGAACGTAGCCCCCATTAAATTTCCAACATAGTTTCTCATGATTCTTCTTATGGTTATGTAATAATTATACTTAATTACTAAACAATCATCACATCTAACAATTATATCATTTATCATACTGCTTACACAGGTGCAGTGATCTGAGAAAACACAAAGCCCAACATTTTAGAGTTCTATCTTTAACATTTTCCAAGGCTCCACTATCAAGGATGCCTTTCCTTGTGCCATTCCTCTTCTCCAAAATGTCACTGAGCATTCCCATGGAGCCAGCCTGGCTGGGGCTCCCATCCCTCTCTCACCCAGCAGCACGTTCCTTCTGTGCTGCCATGAATGGGACATTGGATTCTTTGGAAAGGCCACCTCCCTCCCCAAACCTGCTGTCACCCTCTCATCATTCCACACTTAACTCTCTTTCCCAATATTCCTTTTCTTTTAGTTGTATTGATGGAAAGGGCAGGATCACTTCCCAGGATTGGTTGGCAGTCACCTCTCTTCCATTCCTTGGGTGTCCCACTCCACCCACCACCCTCAGCTCCCAGTGCTGATACTCAGGATGCAGCTCAGAGTGCTCTATCCTTTGGGGTTTTTTTGGCTTTTTATGGAGTTCTGCTCCATAATCCTGTGAGCATTGCAGAGCCCAAAACTGGAGTCACTTCCAGCCTTTCCCTCCAGCAGGGGTGGCTTTGCTGTGCCAGGCACTGACCTTGGCCCTGGGGTCCATGTTGAGTGGCTCCAAACCTTGTACCTGGAAGATTTAATTCCCAGCCCTCAGGCAGTGCAGAGGAGGAGAGATCTGAGGAAGAAACCCAGCTGTGGAGTGCAGCAGGATCACCTGGCCAGTTGATTTAGGGATTTTTTTAGGCTTTTTGGTGATCTTTGCTCCTGAATTGCTCTGGCAAAGGTGGCTGAGCCCAAGCTGGCAGGAGGTGCCATGTCCTCGGGAGGAGTGCTTGGGATTAGGAATGCCTAACTCAGGAATACCTTACATGTCTCTTACATTGTTTCTCTTCATTCCTTCCACCCTTTTCCCTTTCTCACATCTCCCTTTACTCCTCACCTGTCTGAATCTCCCTTTCAACATCTCTTCCGTTCCCTTTTCCCACTCGGACGCTCTTCCCCCATTCTCCCACCTCTCCCACCGTTCCCCATGCTCTCATCTCCTCCCACCCACCCTCAGACTGGTTTCTCTGCCCGACCACCTTGAGCTCAAACGCTGCCACAGCTGCTTGGCAGCCGACTGCCTGTGGAGCAGCTTCCCCTTGCGCTCCGCCGATGGCGCTGCCGCCCGGAAAATCCCGTAAGTCCCAGCGGGCACTGTCCCCTCAGGGCACCACGGAGCCCGGGGCCAGCCCTGCTGCCATGCCACGGGGAATGTGCTGCCCACACGGGCTGGGCCAGCCCCAGCTCCAGGAGAAGGGACACGTGGTGTTGGCACATCACAGTGCCCAGCCTGGTTGGCTTCCGCAGAGCGGCGTTTCCGCGGAGAGAGGGAAGCAGCTGGCATGGAAGCAAGAGCTGGCTCCTCCTTATCATGGTGCAAATAGTTGTGTTTGATAGCTGAGCTTAGAGCTTTTAGCCCTTGTCCCTCTTATTTCCCCTTTTTGTTATAAATAGAGGCTTTGCTCATACCCGAAACTGCCACGGAAATGGGACCTGACAGAGTTTTCCAGCCAAGATTTTCCTCCTGCCTCCAGAGCCATCTTAGTGCTGGGGCAGCATTTTTGGATTGGGTTTTGGAGGGTTTTTTCCCCCTAAATCCATGTTTTAAAATTTTAAAATCTGTATTTTTTTTAGTGTTTTAAAATTTTAAATAAATGTTAAAATTCATATTTTTTTAATAAAATACAGATTTTAAATAATTTAATAAAAATAATTTTAATAATTTAATAAGATACAGATTTTAAAACAATTTTTAAAACTTTAAAATCTGTATTTTTAATGTTCTTTTAAATAGGTACTTTTAAAAAAGGTGTATCTTTTTAAAATATGTGGTTTTTTAGAGGTCTATTTTTAAAATGGTATTTTTTCAATAGCTGGGGATTGTGTGCATTAACAAAAACCTGAAAGCTAAAGGTAGGTGAGAGATTTTTAAGAAGGGAGGGTTTTTTTATAATTATAATTATAATTTTGGAATTGTAATTTTTATGATTATAATATTGTATGTTATAATTTTTATGACTATAATATTGTCCATTATAAATATACAATACATGTAAATATTGGTGAGCTGAAGGAGAACCTTGTCCTGAGAACAAGGCACGTGCTCAGCTGAGGAGGGGGTGCAGGCTGGTTTTTTTGGGCAAAACCAGGAGGTTCTGCCCCATTTCTGAGTGATAAATGAGATTTTTGGGATGTGTGGACACCCAAGGTGTGTGGGATTTCTTGAGATGGTGGAAACTGTGCAGTGGGAGGGAGGAACCCCAGAACCCCAGCCTGGTTTGGGCTGGAAGAGTTTGAACTCATCCCATTCCATGAACACCTCCCTCCCACTCCCCCAGGCTGGGCTGAAAGATTTGGAGGAGAAGGGAGAAGGTTTAGAAGATTTCCCCAGGATGATGCAAAATTCAGGAGCTGGGCAGAGCTGTGTCCGTGCCCCAGGACCTTCCCTCCCTGGTTCCAGCCCCCCTGCTCCCTGCAGCTCCTCTCACAGTGCTAAAGCTGCCAATTCCCTGCTCCCTGTTTCCCTGGCAACTGAGAGGGGATTTTTCCCTTTAGGGGAGGCACAGGGATTTGGGAAACCGACACCAAAATGAGGGCAGGAGGATGAAAAAGGGGGAAGAACCTTGGGGGATTTCACTGCTGCTTTTTTGGGAGAAGGAGCTTTACTGAGAGCCAGACTCTGCTGTCAGATAAATATTAATGCAGGCTTTGCAGTGTCCCAGCCCATTAGAAATTCCCTTTCTTCTGAGAAAAATGTTGGAGTTTTCATGTGGATTGAAGTGAGAAACTTCAGTTCTTCCTCTGGAATCTGTCGAGTCTGTGAGGAGAGAATGATGCAGGCAAATCCAGAAACGGGCTTTGATAATTGGGGCTTAAATCTGACACGGTTTTGGGAGCTGCAGTCGCTGCATTTGGGCTTTGCCAGTGACACTTTCACTGCTCAGGGCCTGGGGCAGTCATCCTTTTGTCAGATACTTCCTAATTTACCAGAACATCTTTGTGAGCAGCTCCAGCAGATCACAGAAACCCCAAACTGCTGGGATGAGCCAAAATTCCCCTTTCTGAAGGAAATCTTTGCTGTCAGTTGATACAAACCCCACAGTTTCCAACCCTACAAAAAAATTGCAGGGATGGAACCCAAAACCCACCCAGCCCTGATGAACTTCAGCTTCTCATCTCTGAGACCCACCCTGGGCTGCTCTCCTGGGAGCCAGGGGAGGACAGGGGAATTTTTAGCAGCTAAGAAGGTGAAAATGATGGGAGAAATCAGCTGTGATTTGTGTTAAATTGGGGCATTCAAAGTCTGCACCCCTGGAATGGGCACATCTGGAATTCCAGGAGGGTTTGGGATCTAATTCCAGCTTTCCTCCCATTGTCCCAAGGTGCCCCAGCCTGGCCTTGGGCACTGCCAGGGATCCAGGGGCAGCCCCAGCTGCTCTGGCAATTCCCAATTCCCAATGTCCCATCCATCCCTGCCCTCTGGCACTGGCAGCCATTCCCTGGCTCCTGTCCCTCCATCCCTTGTCCCCAGCCCCTCTCCAGCTCTCCTGGAGCCCCTTCAGGCCCTGCCAGGGGCTCTGAGCTCTGCCTGGATCCTTCCCTTCTCCAGGGGAACATTCCCAGCTCTCCCAGCCTGGCTCCAGAGGGGCTCCAGCCCTGCAGCAGCTCCATGGCCCTAGAATGTAACAAAATAATGGAATTATTCTTTAACAGAAATGTTTTTCTGTCAGATCTGGGTGAGATAATGAGCCCCAAACTCTGTATTCCAGCCCAGGACCAGCCCTGGCTCTGCTGGCTGTTGGTTTTCCCACGATGCTGTTGAAACCCTGCCCTCTTCCTCATCCTCCTCATCCCAAACCTCTGGAGCAGCTCCCTCCCCACATGTGCCACCCCCTTGCAGACCCTTCCCCTCTGCAGGGCCTTGCCCAGGCTCAGCTCTTCTGCAGGGCAAAGAAAGGTTTTGTATTCCCCTTGCAAGGAGGGGCCGTGGAAATGAAAGAGGAACCATCTGACTTTAATTAGCAGGGTAAATATCCTGGGGGTGACATCATCTGGGACCTGCAGCAGACAGGAAATCAAACCCAACCAGTCCTCCAGCTGCTGGGCCAAGCCTCAGGGAGCCAGCAGTGAGGGGAAAGCAGGAGGAGCTCAGCCACCATCCACCCCTTCCCTGGGGCTGCCCCACCTTGGGGAGCAAACAAAACCATCAGGGAGCCCTGGGATGGCTGCACACACAGGGAAAAGCATCCAGAGCTGGAATTGCAGGGCCAGAGCCACCTTCTGGGGGTCCTGTACCCAAAAATCCTCCTTGGTGCTTGGTTCTGGTGGCTCTGGGAAGGAGCTGAGGGATGGGCTGGGGGGCCAGGGCAGAATTCCCTGTGTGCTGGGGGCTGGCTCAGCACAGGGGCTCTCAGGGAATGTTCCATGGCCAGGTCCCACCTGGATTGTGCCCTGTGCCCAGGGGAGGGGCTGGGTGATGCCAGGCAGTGGGACAGGGGCAGGAACTGATCCCAGGAAATTCCTCCTGGATTGTACCCTGGCATGGGGGGAAGCTCTGGGAGCTGTGCCCAGAGGATGATGCCAGGGTGGGTGCCCTGGGTGATGCCAGGCAGTGGGACCAGGGGCAGGAACTGATCCCAGGGAATTCCACCTGGGCAGGAGCAGAACCTGCCTGGGCACTGCCCACGGCCTGGATGGAGTCTCCTCCCTGGGGATGTTCCAGAATCATCTGGAATGAACCCATCCCATCCCATCCCATCCCATCCCATCCCATCCCATCCCATCCCATCCCATCCCAGGCTGCTCCAGCCTGGCCTTGGGCACTGCCAGGGATCCAGGGGCAGCCCCAGCTGCTCTGGCAATCCCAGCCCAGCCAGGAATTCCCAATTCCCAATGTCCCATCCATCCCTGCCCTCTGGCACTGGCAGCCATTCCCTGGCTCCTGTCCCTCCATCCCTTGTCCCCAGTCCCTCTCCAGCTCTCCTGGAGCCCCTTCAGGCCCTGGAATGTGCTGGAAGCTCTGCCTGGATCCTTCCTTTCTCCAGGGGAACATTCCCAGCTCTCCCAGCCTGGCCTGGAAAGCCACCCAGGTATGGAGAGGTTTAGGAGGGACATCTCACCTTGGGAAGGTTCCATCCAAGTGGTTGGATCCAGGCAGATCAGACCCAGTGCTGGACATGCTGGAGTATCCTTGCTTCCCAATCCTGTTTTTCCAAGCACCTGAAAATACCAAAATTTGGATTTATGGTCATTTTTATTGTTTAAGGAGACTTCTCCCCATTTCTTAGAGCCAACAGAACTGGTGGATGCTTCAGTTCTGAAATTCAAGGGTTCACCAAGCACTGAGGAAATTATTTTTCCTCCAACAGTGGCATGATAAAAATCTCATTAATCTGATTTAAAATGTATGGAAAATAATTCTGCAGCCCTTCATCATTTAAATCTGAGATAAACCAGTGTAGGAACTGTCTCTGTGGGACTAAAAATACTTCAAAACATTTTTTTTTTGGTGTGTTTTTCACATTTGGTGGGGTGAATGTGTGGGATTGGCAGGTCTGGGGTGTCCAGGCAGCCCTGGAGGTGCTTCCACACTTCCCAGTTCAGATTCCCAGTTTGGGGTCACTGAGCTCCTGTTGTGACTGGGGAAGGGACATTTGGGACAGGAGGGCACAGAGCTGATCCCAGGGGATATGGGACAGCCCTGGCAGCCCCATTCCCACCAGAGCATCCCAAATATCCAGGTGCAGGAGCAGAGCTGGGGACCTGCAGCCTCCTCCTGTGCTGCTCCCAAAATTCAGCTCCAGTGCTCCAACCCCTCCAGACTAAAAATGAAATATAACTAAACTCCTTTATAATAATGTATTATTTTATAACTTAAAATTTATCCTGATTTTATAATTATTTTAATTAATATTCAATAGTAAATGTTTAATTTATTATATTTATATTGTTTAATCTGCTTTTTACATATATTTTATACATTGGTTAATATGGAGTGCTGATCCCAAACTGGGTCACGTTTCCCAAAATCCTGCAGTGCCCTGAGCTGATGGATTCATTCATATTTATGGATGGGAAAAAAAAAAAGGAAAAACTCCTTTGGGTTTGGATTTGGGGATTTCTTTCATCTCAGCTGGGAAGGAGAAACCCAGGGGAGAGATTGTGGCAATCTGGGAATTGTGGGCAGGGTGGGCACAGGGAGCACCCAGCCCTGGTGTGGGACCTTGCTCCTCTTGGGTTTTGTGTTTAAAAAGGGGGAAATTGCAGGGATGGGCCAGGAAGTCACAATAAACTGGTGTGGTATTCCCTGCTCCTGCATTTTTGTGGATTTAAACAGGGAATTTGCAGGGATGAGCTGGGAAGAAATATAAAAAACTGGTGTGATATTCCCTGTTCCTGCTTTTATCATGGAATTTGCAGGGATGAGCCAGGGAGTCACAAAAACTTCTGTGTTATTCCCTGTTCTTGCTTTTATCATGGATTTAAAAGGGGAATTTACAGGGATGAGCCAAGAGGTGTGAAAAAATGGTGTGGTATTCCCTGTTAATGTGTTTATTTTGGATTTAAACCAGGAATTTTCAGGGATGAAATGGGAAGTCACAAAAACTGCTGTGATATTCCCTGTTCCTGCTTTTATCATGGACTTCAACAGGGAATTTTCAGGGATGAGGCAGGGAGTCACAATAAACTGCTGTGGTATTCCCTGTTCCTACTTTTTATCATGGATTTAAGCCAGGAATTTTCAGGGACGAGCCAAGAGGTATAAAACACTGGTGTGGTATTCCCTGTACTTACCTTTGTTTTGGATTTCAACAGGGAATTTTCAGGGATGAGCCAAAAAGTCTGAAAGATTGGTGTGGCATTCCCTCTTCCTGCTTTTATCATGGATTTTAAGCAGGAATTTTCAGGGATGAGCCAGGGAGTCACAATAAAACAGTGTGGTATTCCCTGTTCCTGCATTTATCATGGATTTCAAGAGGGAATTTTCAGGGATGGGACAGGGAGTCACTACACCAGTGTGATATCCCCTGTCCTTGCCTTTTTTGTGAATTTAAACGGGGAGTTTTCAGGGATGGGCCAAGAAATACAAAAAACCTGTGTGGTATTCCCTGTTCCTACTTTTATCATGGATTTCAACAGGGAATTTTCAGGGATGAACTGGGAAGAAGCGTGAAAAACTGGTGTGGTGTTGTGTTTCCTGTTCCTGCTTTTATTGTGGACTTAAACCAGGAATTTTCATGGATGAGGCAGGGAGTCACAATAAGCCAGTCTGAAATTCCCTGTCCTTGCCTTTTTTTTGTGGATTTCAACAGGGAATTTTCAGGGATGAACTGGGAAGAAGTGTGAAAAACCGGTGTGGTGTTGTGTTCCCTCTTCTTGCTTTTATCAGGGATTTCTAGAGGGAATTTTCATGGATGAGACAGGAAGTCACAATAACCCAGTTTGGTATTCCCTGTCCCTGCATTTATCAGGGATTTCAACAGGGAATTTTCAGGGATGAGGCAGGGAGTCACAAACTGGTGTGCTCTTCCCTGTTTCTGCTTTTTTGTGGATTTAAACCAGGAATTCTCAGGGATGAGACAGGGAGTCACAATAAACCAGTCTGGTATTCCCTGTCCTTGGCTTTTTTGTGGATTTCAACAGGGAATTTTCAGGGATGAACTGGGAAGAAGTATGAAAAACTGGTGTGGTGTTATGTTTCCTCTTCCTGCTTTTATCAGGGATTTCAACAGGGAATTTTCAGGGATTGGACAGGGAATCACAATACACCAGTATGGGATTCCCTGTTCCTGCTTTTATCAGGAATTTCAACAGGGAATTTTCAGGGATTGGACAGGGAATCACAATACACCAGTATGGGATTCCCTGTTCCTGCTTTTATCAGGAATTTCAACAGGGAATTTTCAGGGATGGGACAGGGAGTCACAATACACCAGTGTGCTATTCCCTGTCCCAGTTTTATTGGGAACATTCCCTGTCACCTGTGCTGGCAGGAAGGGCTGAGGTGCAGCTCCAGCTGGAGCCAAACATCCACATTTTCATCCCTTCCAGAACCTTCCCCTCCTTTATCCCCACGAATGTTTTCTGCTCATCCCCTGTAGAACCCCTGTGTGCTCACCCTCACCCCGTGGAGGGCTGTCCCTGTCCCTGTCCCTTTGCTGCCCTTTCCCAGGAAATCCCTGGGATGGATGAGGATGGGTGACGAGGTAGACGGGAGACATTGCTCATCCGCTGATGATCGACAAGTCTCAGATTTATTGATTAACAGAAACACTTTTATAATCACAGTAATAAGGCTCATACATATTGCTAAACTAGAGCTCACCATTGGTCAGCTATAAAAAGTCAGTCCCACCTGTGGACAGTTTTTTACTGAGACATAGTCGACAGGAAAAAACTGATGTGAGAAAATCCATCTGAGAAAGCAACAGCTGCCTGATTCAAGGACATGGTTTCTTTGAGCAAGAAGCTGTTCAAGAAATTATGTGATAACAGGAGGTAAAAAAGAAGCCACAAATATCTTGAGAAAGGTGGGACTGACTTTTATAGCTGACCAATAGTGAGCTCTAGTTTTGCAATATGTATGAGCCTCATTACTGTGATTATAAAAGTGTTTCTGTTAATCAATAAATCTGAGACTTGTTGGTCATCAGCATACGAGCAATGTCTCCCGTCTACCTCATCACCCACCTTTCTCAGGATGTTTGTGGCTTCTTTTTTACTTCTTGTTATCACATATTTTCTTGAACAACTTCTTGCTGAAAGAAAATATGTCCTTGAATTAGGCAGCTGTTGCTTTCTCAGATGTATTTTCTCACGTCTCTTTTCTCATCAACCATGTCTCAATAAAACCTGTGCACAGATGGGGTTGGTGTGTGTTTTGCAGGTACAACCATCAACCATGTCTCAATAAAACCATCCACAGATGGGGTTGGTGTGTGTTTTGCAGGTACAACCATCAACCATGTCTCAATAAAACCTGTGCACAGATGGGGTTGGTGTGTGTTTTGCAGGTACAACCATCAACCATGTCTCAATAAAACCTGTGCACAGATGGGGTTGGTGTGTGTGTTGCAGGTACAACCATCAACCATGTCTCAATAAAACCTGTCCATGGGTTGGTGTGTGTTTTGCAGGTACAACCATCAACCATGTCTCAATAAAAACCATCCACAGATGGGGTTGGTGTGTGTTTTGCAGGTACAACCATCAACCATGTCTCAATAAAAACCATCCACAGATGGGGTTGGTGTGTGTTTTGCAGGTACAACCATCAACCATGTCTCAATAAAAACCATCCACAGATGGGGTTGGTGTGTGTTTTGCAGGTACAACCATCAACCATGTCTCAATAAAAACCATCCACAGATGGGGTTGGTGTGTGTTTTGCAGGTACAACCATCAACCATGTCTCAATTAAACCTGTGCACAGATGGGGTTGGTGTGTGTTTTGCAGGTACAACCATCAACCATATCTCAATAAAACCATCCACAGATGGGGTTGGTGTGTGTTTTGCAGGTACAACCATCAACCATGTCTCAATAAAACCTGTGCACAGATGGGGTTGGTGTGTGTTTTGCAGGTACAACCATCAACCATGTCTCAATAAAAACCTGTCCATGTGTTGGTGTGTGTTTTGCAGGTACAACACGCTGCCCAGCCGCAGGACCCTGAAGAACTCGCGGCTGGTGAGCAAGAAGGACGATGTGCACGTGTGCATCATGTGCCTCAGGGCCATCATGAACTACCAGGTCAGCCCTGGGGCACGGGCAGGGGTTTAGGGTGGGCACGGGGGGTTTAGGGTGAAACTGGTGGAAATGGTGAAATTGTCACAAAAGGGAACAAATGGGACACGGTGATGGGATTTAGGGATTTAGGGATAGGGCAGTAAGAGCGTGGATGTGCTGGGCTAGCTCCTCTTTGTTAGATGTGCAGCTAATTGGGTTGTAATTAGTCTGGGGTTTAGTGTATTATTATAAGTTACAAATAAAATAATATAGTATTATTTTATAATAATTTTATAAATAGAAAATTTATATAATTATATATATATAAAATATAAAAAATTTATATATATATAATATTTAAATATATAAATTATAAATATAAATATAAATATTTAAATAGATAAATATCCAAATATATATAAAAGTATAAAATATATAAAATAATATATATAAAAGTATTATTTTATAATAATTTTATATATACAAAATAATATTATATAAATACACTGTAATTAGTCTGGGGTTTAGTATATAATTATAAGTTACAAATAAAATAATATAGTATTATTTTATAATAATTTTATAAATAGAAAATGTATATAATTATATATATAAAATATAAAATATTGAAATATATATATATAATATTTAAATATATAAATAATAAATATAAATATAAATTTATATATAAATATTTAAACATATAAATATTTTTATATATAAAAAAATGTAAAATATATAAAATAATATATATAAAAGTATTATTTTATAATAATTTTATAAATAGAAAATAATATTATATAAATATACTGTAATTAGTCTGGGGTTTAGTATATTATAAGTTAC